>NSJW01000812.1:0-464837 GCA_019955255.1 Castanospermum australe
ACCATAATTTGCAGCCATGTCAGATTCAAGATTCTTCCAACGACTATTCTCCAACTTTGCAGAGGAATTCTTGCCCTTACCACTTTCTAGGGCTCTTGTATGCCTTCCTTGGGAAGAAACTTCACCATATGAGTCGGTCAGCTCAGGGCTAGAACGTGTTCTTGCAAATAGAAACCTTCCCTGAACATCACTCACTAGGTTATTGGCTTTAACATTTCTCTGACCTTTATCAACATGAGCACCTTCATTAGAATAAGTTTCCCTTTTGGCTTGACCAGAAGTCCATGAATTATTTTGGTTCCCATAACTCTTTTGACTTTGAGTATGTGACACAGTAGAAGCATCGCTACTCTTAGATGAGTTTTCAGAGGATAAATTACTATGCTGAGATAGACCACTTCGCGAAACACGTTTCCCTTCAACTTGAACTTCACGATTAGAGGTATTATCAATTTTTTGGCTATTGTTCCAGAGATTCTCAGATCCCTGTAATTGGTCATGACTAGATAACCTCAAACGCCATAAGTCATTACTTGGAGCATCAGGTCGTTGCCCACTTCCATGTCTGTCCCAAGTGTTCAAAAAGAACTGATTGACTTCAGAAATCAATTCCTCCTCTGGGCAATCAAGTAATCTCGCCAGCTTTTTAGCCCCAAATGCAAAAGCACTGCGTATCCTAAAGAAATTACCTGGTTCATGTGTATCATATAAGCAAATATTAGCCATAACCAAAGTGTACAGATAGATTAAAAATGGTTCAGGGAAATTAATAACCCACTAATATCAATACAAGATTGACTCCAGCCATAAAATGCTAAATAAGCATGCATAATATTTGCCTTAATTTCATCATTTATTCTGATTAGATAAACATACTGAAGGTTCATATTGTTCAATTTTCAAATCCCCAATGGGTACCAAAATTACTGGAAACTATCAACATATACAGCAATCTCCTATAATGAGTGCAGATTTCCATATTATCACTTAAGACAATAAAGAACCCATGGCATGCTCCACAGACATACTCGTGGGTAAACCTTGTTGGTCATCATGAAAATGATGAAAAATGTCCAGAATCTGGTTATGAGGATTTTATTCATTCTTCATTACATATCTATTGTATAAATTTCTGTGCAAAAGGAAAAGAAAAGAAAGAAAAGACAGACAGACTTGGCTACAGCAGAAAAATCCATGCATGCTAATCCAAAGATGGTAACAATAGCTCCCATGTATCTTTAATTCTTCCAACCTTACGAAGTTTATCATGAACTGTTACGCTTGTCACATTTAAAACTAGCAAAAGGGACAGATCCACACAAAACCAACTCAGTCAATATGATAATTTGAGAAATAGTAACACAAATGCATAAAATGAACCAAATTCAAATTTTTAGAACTCGACACACCTTTGCTGACACTACGCCCAAGGTTATTGTTGACACGCAAAGGATCAATAACATTGAAATGCTTGGAAACAAAGGGTTGCCCCTGATTTTCTTGGCCACCAGGGAAAACAGCATAAACTGAGCTACAGGCATCAAGAAATAACTTGCTGAGCAGTAAATGTCCACCATCTTTTCGAGGAGGTTCAGCTGTGGAAAATGTTGAGAGGGAAGAAGTACAACAAGCAATGAGCAAGATGGAGCTAAATCATTATTGATGAAGGAATCTTCAATCAGATTGTAACTACCTGTAACATCTGGGAGCAAACTAATGGGTACTGGACCCCATAGGCTTACGCAAAAATTATCCCAGTCAAACTTACTAAAAAACTCCAGAAAGTGATACAATACCTACATAAGCAAAGAAAATACTATGTCAAAATCGATCACCAATAGTACTAAAATAAAACATTGCCATGTAATTATTTCTACCTCAAGTGGTCCAGCAAAGGAATTGTTGAAAACATGAAATATGTAAAGAACCAAGGTTTCTAATGCGTAAGTTGAGATAAGTCCATGGTGGGCACCAAGTATACGACTCTCATAGTAACACCAAGCTTTTATCAGTATAATGCTACGCTTGAATAAATGATTTTGGTTAATCAGATTGTCAACCTACAGCATCAAAATACAAATTCTTGTCAATCCAAGAAAAAATAGTATCAAGGTCACATTCAAAGAGAAAGATAGAGTGTGAATGTCCTTGGATGCACCAAATTACCTCCTCAAGAAAACAAAGGGTACACAACCCTCCAAGCTGGTTAAATGATATGTCTACTACAATATTCTCAACAAGACACTTTATAATCTTCACCTGCAGATATGAAAAGAAAAAAACAATGTAAAATACTAATTCTACAATCTTAATAGAAGGCTGAAACCCCCCCACCCCCCAAAAATAAAAATCTAATTGTCTTAGCGCATGTTTGGTTTTGCTTAGCTTTTGCACAAAATAGCTTTTCAGCCAAACCCCTTTTAGATATCAGAAATTGGGATGGGAACCCAAAATTTACAGGTTCTGAAACTAGAAAACAAGAAGGAAAATACACAAAGAAGAGGTAACCCAAGCTTGCGAGAGGCTTGGTCTCTCCCACCCCAAATCCTAACTTAATTTCTGCCTCTTCCTCTCTCTTCTCTACTCTCCTCTTATTCCATTCCCACTACCCCATTCTGCCCTTTGCCCCACCTGCCACATAAGCAGGTTGTTACAATGCCATTCCACACATGCACACACCTTTCCCACATGTTCATTGCTATTCCCTTTCCCCCACAATACACATTAGTTATGGGATAGTGTCTATCAATACTCCCCCCCCAAAAGATCCACCTTGTCCTCAATGTGGAGGTTCCGATGAGTGCCCTGTAGCAGCTAGAAGAACTTCCCCCCGGGATCTCATTGCTTGAAACTTCATGGCTTGGTTTCCAATTCCTTGGAAACCTTTTTTGCACTGATAGCAGCAACAAGTTTCGCAGCATTTGTAAAAGCATGCCCCATTCCCTCATTAACCTTGCCAATAACATGGTGCAATACACCATTGAGCTTCCCTACTTGTAGAACAAAAGCACCATTGGGGGCAAGAAGCCAATCTTATTTCCTTCTGTTGATGTTTTCTGAGGAGAAATTAGGGAGTCATTGTTTTGGATCACTGTGGATCCTTTCATCACAAACATGTGGTTACTAAGGACACTCAAATCCAGCACATCAAGAAGTACTCTAGGGTTCAAACCACTGCCTTTCAACTAGTGTGAGTACCTCAGAAAAAGCCTTCATTATACTTCCTTTTATCATGTTAAGGATGAGTTTCATTTTTGCACTATTTCCAACCTCACCCAAGAAGAAAGACTTCTTCCCCAGTGCATCCAATGCTGGAATTGCTTCCTCATACAATGCCTTATCCCTTGCATTAGGTATTACCAATTGGCCATTGTTTGCTCCCTTTTCATTGCACCCTTGTTCAAGAACACCACCTTTGTAAAAGACTAGCGATACTACAGGGGTTTCTCCAACTGCAGCACCTTCTATCACTGATTCAAGAAATTCCAAAGAATGACATGTTGGGGCACTAGGTATTATGGGTCCAATTTGTTCATCAAGAACTCTGGGCCCACGAGTTAGAAAATAATGAGGATAGTAACCGTACAATGCACAGCCGATAACTTTCAGAACATCAGGGGCTGACCATCGGTGGAACACTTTGGGTTTCTTGCTCATGGATGATTTCTTCATTAAAGAAGCAATGGGTTCCTACTCCATCTGGTCAGAGCAATTCAAGTTGGGTTCAATCTCCCTGTAATGGCTCTTGTTTGGTGATTCAGGTGGAGAAGGGTAGTTTGGTTTGCATGAGCTCTGGTCCCCTGTTTTCTGCTCGCTAAACAGGGTCAGGATGATGTTTTGTGTGGCTGCAAATCCTCCAGAAATGTGTCGTGTATTTTGCCTGGATATTGAAGGAATTCCTGCTCAGGTTCTTCCCTAGCACTCCTGCCCATGAAATCACTCAAATCGGGTCTTAATATCTTTTTGGGTAGCTTTGAACCCCTTCCCACAGTTTCAGAAGCTTGGTTGGATCGTGGCCCAAATTCTGCTGCTGCTATTACTCAATTTAGCAAAATTTCCTTTCCATCTTTTGTGAATTGGGGCTCGGCCCACTAGGTTAAAAATAACCCCTTTCATTTTTGAGTAAAACTCACTCTTCAACCCAATACTAATCTGGGCATGGCCCATTAGGTCAAAATAGCAGTCCACATGTAATTCCAGTTTTGACCTTCCCTTCTCCTTTCTTCCCCATTCACGATGCTTCTGATGTGAGGTAGAGGTGCAGCAGCAACCATGGTCAGATCTGGTGGTTTAGAAAGTGGTGAAGGGTTAGCTGGGTTGCACAGGGTTTGGAACTCTGTTTCGCGTGCGCAAAACAAAGCTTTGATACTATGCTGCGTCTTCACAGTAGTAGATGACCCATCCGCCTCCATGTGAGGGCATATGCTGCTTTTGATCCATGACTACTTTGCCGGTATTAGCTATCCTAGATTTTTCTAAGCAATTTGTTTTAGAAACTGATGCTTCTAGTAAAGGAACTAGGGCAGTACTACTACAAGAAGGAAGACCTGTAGCTTTTCTCAGCCAAGGCTTGTCCGAAAGAGCCCAAATGAAGTCTGTATATGAAAGGGAATTGATGGCAATAGTTATGACAATACAGAAATGGAGACATTATTTGATAGGCAGACATTTTGTTATTAATACAGACCAGCGTAGCCTTAAATTTCTTTCAAAACAGCATTTAATGAATGAAGAACAATATAAGTGGACTTCTAAATTGTTGGGGTTTGATTTCGAAATCAAATACAAGCCCGGGGTAGACAATAGAGTTGCTGATGCACTCTCTCGAAAGATGATGTTTGCAGCCCTTACTACTATCCATCTCAATGACTTGGAGAGCTGGTCTGAGGAGATTCAATCTGATCCGGGCTTAAAATTAATAGTGCAGGATTTAATTCAAAATTCAAGTCCCGCAAGGGGTATCATTTGACAGGGGGCACTCTTTTATATAAGGTTGGGCTGGTGTTGTCAAAGAAATCCACACGTATACCTATGATCTTGGTGGAGTTTCACAATTCTCCTTTGGGTGGACACTCGGGATTTTTCAGAACCTATAAATGAGTTGCTGGACACTTTTTTTGGGATGGTATGAAGTAGGATATATAGCAATTTGTTTCAGCTTGTGATGTGTGTCAGCGAAACAAATATCAAACTTTGTCTTCAGCTGGTTTGCTTCAACCACTACCCATCCCTCAGCAATCTTGGACCGACATATCCATGGATTTTATAGAGGGACTACCTAAACTCTTGGTAAAGATACTATCATGGTAATTGTTGACAGACTTACCAAATATGCCCATTTCCTACTACTTTTCCATCCGTTTACAGCCAAGGAAGTTACTGAAGTTTTCATCAAGGATGTGGTTCAGCTGCATGGGTTTCCTGTCTCTATTGTTTTAGATAGAGATAAGATTTTTCTTAGTCATTTTTGGACTGAACTGTTTAGGCAAGCAGGGACAAAGCTGAAATTCAGTTCTGCATATCATTTACAGTCCGATAGGCAAACGGAAGTGGTTAATCGGTGCCTAGAAACCTATCTTCGTTGTATTACAGGTGATAAGCCCAAACAATGGCCAAGATGGTTAAGCAGGGCAGAATTTTGATACAATACCAATTACAATAGTTCTACAAAAACTACTCCATTCAAGGCTCTCTATGGCAGGGACCCTCCCTTGTTGTTTAGAAGGAGAGCACTTTTCCTTCAAATGTTGAGGAAGTAAACCAGTTGACTAAAGAGAGAGATGCTATGTTGGCTGAGTTGAAGGAAAATTTGGAGAAAGCCCAGAATCGAATGAAAGTTCAGACCAACAAACATAGGTGGGAAGTTGTTTTCCAAGTTGGGGAATGGGTTTACTTAAAATAGCAGCCCTATCGACTCAAATCTCTTGTTAAAAAGATTAATGAGAAGTTGAGTCCTCGATTTTATGGTCCTTACCAAATTTCCCACAAGATTGGGGAGGTTGCCTATCGGCTACAGCTTCCAGCTGACAGCAGGTTACATCCTGTCTTCCATGTCTCGTTACTCAAGAAAGCTGTTGTTGTTCCTCATGAACCTCATCCTTTACCTCCAATGCTGTCTGAGGATTTGGAGTTGCAGGTCCAGCCAGCTCAAGTCCTTCAACTCCGATACAATGCTAAGGGCGCTTCCGAAGTTCTCATCCAGTGGAAGGATCTTCCAGATTGTGAGAACTCTTGGGAGTTATTGTCTTCTATTCAGGAGAATTTTTCTAATTTTCACCTTGAGGACAAGGTGAAAGCTTTGGAGGGGAGTATTGATAGCCACCCTCTAATTAAGAGGGTGTGTATGTTAGGAAGAAAAGAAGGGAGTAGAATATTAATATTGTAATAGTTGACTGGGTCAACTTAGAATTACTGGTAATGACCAGTTATAGTTTTTTGGGGGGTATTTGTATGTAAGGGACAAGTTAACCGAGAGGGAGGGAAAAAGAATTTGTATAGGAGTGGAATTGGGAGAGCCCTGGACCTCTCGAATGCCCTGGAGACCTTTGATTGTATTTCTTCTTGTAAGAATTTCTCTCAGCCCTTCTGTTCTGCAGTCCCATTGACAGCAGTACAGTGAGGAAGCATAAACTACCAAACTTTCCTTGTTAAATCTCTGAACCAGTGCTATTAGAGTCACATTATTTTGGACTGTTAATGTAAAACATATTCAATTTTTGTACGACACCATAAAATCTTTTTATTCTAATATATCTTACACAAAATCAGTTGTTACTTCAACATTTTGTCATTTTGACATTTCTTTTTTCCCATTTCATAGGAATGCAGCTACTGTGATGCTTTCAGGTCAAGTGGCTGATGGATTTGCGACCATATTTACTGGTGAACTGGTATTTAACATTTTTTTTCCTTCATTCTAGGGAACTATTTAACATGCTTTTGCCCCTAAACTTCACATTCATCTGGCTTTCATTTTTTTTTCTCATTTTAGTCCCCGGGTGGAGGGAGGGGGATGGCTCTAGCTGCTTATTGTTCCAGCCTGTCTAATAACTGAGGAACCAAAATTTTTGTTTCGGATGTTAAGCAGACTTTACCTCATGGTTTCTACCTACCTAAAATCATATTATAAACCTTCATTATCAGATAAAATAGTTAAGTTCACTTAAATCCTTCTATAATTTCATCCAGATACCTTCTTTTATTCACCATGAATTTGCAGATTTTCCCTAGAAGTGATACGAGGTAAAAATCATTCCTTTAACATCATGCTAACCTAGATGTTTGGGTCCTTATAAATTTAAGAAATTTTAAATATTTTTTTCCTTATTATGTGCTTTTCAGACCTTATTTTGCTAGAAATGCTTATTAAAAGTTATTCCTTTGACGTCATGTTAATCTACTTTGTAGTTGTTTGGGTCCTTATATTTCTAAGAAATATAAAATATTTTTTTTTCCTTATCTTGTTATGTTCTTTTCAGACCTTATTTTGCTAGAAATGCTTATTTCTGCAGTCTTGCTTGATAGATAGACAGGTTTGGACATTTCAAGATATGGCATGGTGCCGGATCTTTATTGGTGGCTGTTTCATTTTCTTCTGTTTTTGGTGGTTGTCTACCTTGTAAAATCTTTGCTACCAGTTCATCAAGTTTTCAAACTATGAGTTACAGCGTGTTTGCAGCAATCTTCAATGTGGGCTGGGCTGCTACTCAGGTGTCACACATGTAATAATTTCCTCAAATTTATCTTGTCCATTTGAAGTTGATAATTAAGACTTTCAGTTTTAAATTTCAAAATAAATGTGGTTGGCTGGTGCAGTCACCTTTGAAGTGTTCTTTGCCCCCTCCTCTTTCAAGTATCTTTACATTGTTGACTTCTTAATATTTGTGTGAATCCTTTCTCCAAACACTGGGATGAGCTATTTGTTTTTTTTTAAGAAATATCATTCGTAAGAAAAGATGATGACTGATAAGTGGTTTTTCTGGAGGATGTTGAAATATTGAATGAAACAAATTCTCATTTATGGATGTCTGATATTTATTATTTCAGCTTTTATGATAATTATTACTTAATCAACTAAGAGTCTCAGAATGATAGTAGTGTTCTTTTTAAACCAAGTGGTATCAGTGAATTCTGTAATCTTATAATTTCTGTGAAGGGAAGAATCAAAACGAAGAAGCATAGGTTCCTAGCCCTTGGATTTAAAAATTATGGTCTTTAGTTTCTTCTTTGATTGCTTTCTTGAAGGTCCATGGCGAGTTGCATCACACTGAACTCTACAAGCAGAGTGGTGCTGGCTAGCTGTCGCAATGCTTTTACCATGGTAAGCTTCTAGTGAATTTCTTTTCATATATGAAGCTCCACATCCCCCTACCCAGAAAACCAAAAATTCAATAAAAATTTGAGCATTAATATGTTGATATGAATCATTAATGTATATAATCATATCGTTTAAAGGTTGCAAACCTGAGCCTTTATGCAGTTGCATTCACAGTATTCAGTGCCAGCACTGGAGAAACATATGTAGATGTTGAAAATCAGGTATGTATGGTATTAATTGTTTGGATCCATCTATGAGAGCTGTTGTCAAGCATAATCACTATACTACTCTTCAAAATGAGCAGTACCGCTGGATTGCATATCTATCAATTTTTATTGGATGCTGCTTTGTGGGCATATTTCATCTTGCAACCAAAGAGCCCAGGTTTGCTTGTAGGCATACTGCTATTTTAATCCTAGGGGTAAAGCTTTTTGTTGTTCATAGTAGACATATTGTATGACTGGAAAGATGATATTGTACGTACTTTTTTTTTTTACAATATCAAGATGCTGTACTTATCAGTAGTAAATATGACGAAAGTAATGCTGGAATAAGCCCTCTGACCCAGATAAAGGAAAAATATAAAAATTCATGAGGTCTACCTTTCAAAGTTGAACCCTCCAATTGCTAAAGCAAATATAATCTTGGTTCAAGTAAAAGCATATAATTATAGAACTTAACCAAATGAAGCCCTAGTAGTCATTGTTCATGCAAGTCCATTATATCCTTCTCAAAACTTTCATACAAAATAGGTTGCTTGAGCAGTTTTAGCTATTGCATTGGAGAAATGATAATTTTTCTTTTCTTTTCTTCATAGATTGAAGGTTGGTGTACAAGGAGTAGTTCATGCAAGGATTTCATGGGTTTACTGGTTCAAGAGAGTTTTGTATTATCAGGTTGCTCTTGTTTATGTTCTGACAAGATTAATTCTCAACGTTTCACAGGTTAGCACACTTGTCTTTACTTACTTGCATGTGCTCATTATCTTGGAAGCGGAGAGGCAGAATATGTTTAAGCTTTGCAGCATGTTGTGGTTTAATATATCGGATATAGTGTATGAGGAAGACACTCCATCAGGAACATAATTAAAAGGAAACTGAAAGTTCATACCTGCATTTGGATTTCCAACAAAACGTAACAATAATATTTGGTGTGGTATATGAACATTTTTGACACCAAGATGGCTTCTTTTTCAGGCATACCTTGCATTCTTTGTTATCAATGACCTACAAATGGCCCAATCAGCCAAAGCTTTGGTACATGACAAATTTTGTCCACTTTAAAAGTCATTTCAATCTGTTGAGATTTATATACTTTGAAGTTTGAATAATAACAAGGTTGATTATGTTGTCTGATGATTGAATTAGGTTCCTGCTATCATATACATTTGCAGCTTCATTGTATCTATCCTATTACAGGTTCCCATATTAAATACGTACTCTTGATGGATACCTTTCTATATTGCATTTCCTATTCTGTTGATCTCCATTTTTAAGTTAGTTTCCTTTTTGTAGGAGATTGCATGGACTGGCCAACGGCTCAAGGCCTACTACTCTGCCGGAGGCATTCTTTGGATTTTTTGTAGTGCAATGATCCTTCTTTTACCAAGAAATATGAGTTATCTCATGTACATAGCATCAGTATTCATTGGCATAGCAAATGCACTCATGTTGGTATGAAATGACATTTACTTAATTAAATTACCAAGAAAAACATCTATTTTATTTTATGCAGTATCGAAGCTCATTTCTCTTTGATGACTTTTTAAGATAGACGTACCAGTGTATAGTTCTAAAACTATTTTACTTGGTTAGATATGTCAGCATTAGTCAACAAGACCAAAAATCGAAGGCTCAAATTTTTTAACCCCAATATTTAGTCCATGCATAGAAAAACTAAGACAAAAGTAATTTTGAAACTAAGCTGCTGCCATAGTGTCATAGGGTTGTCAGCAGTTCTGCTACACTTCACATATAAACTAATTCAATTTATAACACCCAAAACAATGAAGGCTTGCTTTATAAGTTTCCCCATTTTTCTTCCTTCTATACACTTAAGTTGATCTGTTTTTTGGTAGATATTGATTTCTAAATATATCTAAATAGTTAATAAGTGATATGTGCAGTGGGTTCTTTCCCTTGGTTTAAGTTTTTAGCCTTTTTAATTAACACTCATTATTATAGATCTATCCCTCTGTCATAGATTCAAGTTATCATGGTTCAAACTACTATGAATTAGTTTTTTATGTATATATATTTCTTTTGGTTTCTATAATAGGTGACTGGAGTAAGCATGCAAAATTTTCTCATTGGAAAGGATCTTAATGGCTGTGCATTTGTTTGTGGATCATTGAGCTTTTTGGACAAAATTTCATGCGGGCTTGCTTTATTTGTTCTTCAGTCATGTCAAAGTAAGTTTTTTAAATTTCCTTTATCTGCTACGAGCTTTGCCTTCCTAGAAGTTCCATGCACACAATAGCGAGTGGTGACAATGAAATTCAAGCAAACTTGCTTCTATCTGCAATACAGGAATAAATATATATATCCGGCTTAAAAGTTTCCTCTGCTCTTGATTTTTTTTTTTTATAATCATTAAAGGAAGTTCATTCTTTTATTTCTTCTTCACCCTTGGGGAATTTTTTTTTTTTTGGCGAGGGTTGTAGGCTTCGGTTGGGCCTATTGTACCACATGGTATATTCCTTGCACGATTCTATTTATTTGGGTTAAGAGCTGACTACATGTTACGGCAAGTGGAGTCAGATATCGTTTTATGTCTATTGTCTGATGAGTGCTGAATTAAGCTTATGTACAGCCTTTCTTATCTTTTGCTTTGATCAGGAAGGCTTTCATAGATTAGTTTGTAACTACTGTATGAAATATGGAAGAACTTGTCCTTCTAGTGATCTAAGCTCATAACAGAAGTGCACCAAAATGTTGGATATTCTGTTCAAATCCTGATTCTGGTTGTATGCATGTAATAAGGTAGTTCATCCTTTTTTGTTGCTTACAGTTGACATGGTTTTTTAACAAGTGTATGGCTTTCACCTTGTTCTATTTTACTGTTAACTTGCAATCATCCATTTTTGGTGGTGGAAGACCTGATTTTTGTCATGATGGCATGATTATGGCTGAAGACATTACAAGGTCTGGAGACAAGACCTGATTGTAATTAACTTTTGCATTTGAAATGGCATTACATGTGAATTTCTCCAAAACGGGATTAGTTCTAATCAGAAGTGAGTTCCGATGAAAATTTTTGAGATAGTGCAGATCCCATACGAAATCAGATGCTTAAAATGAATGAAGAGTTTTGGCTTCCATGAAACTTAACATTGTTTGATGCTTAAGGAACCCATAATAGCACTATTAGTAATCATATTATTTTATGTAGTTATTACGATTTATGAGTGCTTAAGCTCATGGCTGAGTAGTGATTCTCAGTGTTCCCTCATACTGTTTCAAATCATCAATGCAGATTCCTCTCCACAGATCCAGGGAACGCTATTCTCCGTTTCGGTCACAAGATTTGGTTTGGGTCTTGTTCCAGCATTTTGTGCACTGGTTGGGGTGGCAGTCACTTGCACCATGGATTTCCACAACCCTTCCAAGCCTTTGCTGGCGCCACTATTAGTGTAGTTGTGTCCATGAAGAATCACTCTGCTTTTACTTCACTAACATGCCAGGTATCAGCTTTACTTGGAGAAATTTCAGATGCTCTGATCGTTAGGAGTGGAAACAGGCTCAACATTCGTCTCATCGTCTTTCCAATGGAGTGGAAAATTCAAGCCGTCAAGAAATACTGAAGATATTCACATTTTTTTTAGCAAGTCATGTATAACAAATATGAAGTCAAATGTATATAAAGTATCCACATTTGATTGAAAGACAGTAGTACAGTACATTCACAATTTGATTTAGACTTCTAGTTGAAGGCCTGAAATGGAAAATATTGACACTAAATTGTGTGTCAATTAATACTTATCTCATTGAAGTTCTGAATAACATTATATTGTGTATCAGATTTTCTGGGTTGATTACACACCACTTTCTCTCTTTCGGGATGCATATTCGGGCTCCCAAACATCTCCATTTATTTAAATTATTTTATCAGATTTTGATGATGGCAAATGGTAAATATTACTCTTATCTAATTTATTTAATAACACGTATTTTTGCATAAAATGATCGATGAAATTGGTTAATCTTTGTGACAAGATGTAAAATCAAATCTGCAAAATTTGTTAAGTACTGAGATCAAGATGCAGAGCAAGCTCTCAAAAAGACTAGAAAGTATCATTGTAAGCATGTCCGAGTAGAGCTAGTTCAAGAGCTTGCTTTCAGTAGTCCCAATAAACCAGAGCAAGTTCTGTGGATATAGAACAAGTTATACGAGAACTCATTTTAAAAAAAAAAAGTGCAGTTCTGATTTATATTGGAAAATACACTCTTTTAAGATATATTTGCACAAGTTACTGTTTATAGTAGCTTGTTTCTAGCTTAGATTTTTTTTTTTTGCTGGTCAATTTTAGCTTAAAAAGGTTGAAGTTGAAAAAATACTACTCATCTATTATAAAATGAATCTCAATTTTTACCCAAGTGCTGGATGTGAACATTGTTTTGACGAACAAGGTTATAAGGTTCTAGTACTTTACTCCATCTGCATTTACCTTGCAAGTATATTTTTCTGCAAAGCATTTGCATTATACTGAATATTTGCCCCAGTTTCTTGAAGTGAGTACTAGTTTTTTAGCATACTTTATTCTGCAATGGTTTTCAATTTCAACCCATGCGTTTTTGTCCTGGTGCATATTGGGTAAAGCTTAATTTTTAGAAAAAAAATATTTTTTTATAAAAATTCTCTTAATAAAATTTTGCCTATAAACTATTTTAAATATAAAATAAATTAATCTAAACATACAGCAAGTTGTTTTGTTGTATTTATGGTGTTGAAGCTTTGCTACCTTTTAAGTTGGTTTGCCTTTGCTTTATCTCTGTTTGCTCAAGTCTTCAAGCTTTAAGTGCTTCTTGTACGCATTCGTGCGATTGAACCATAGCTTTTGAGAAGCCCCTTTTCATTAATTTCAAAGTGGTTAATTGTTTGGATCCTCCAATTCTAAACAGTAACAGTGATTAACTCAATCGATAAATAATTAATTTTAATATAATTGTTATAAAATTATTTTTGTTAATTACTTATCAATTAAATTAATTACTAATTTTTAACATGATAAAGTAGATTAATATTTGATTAATTAAAATATAAGTTTGGTTAAAGATGCGAGTGATGTTAATGCCACCTACATTATTTTTAAAATCCCCCCAGGACTGAAAACTGATGGCAGTTTCTCTGCATAGCTTACCTGCCTTTTATTCATGCATTAGCTTTGTCTAGGCTATAACCTGATTGTAGCTCAAATGGCCTTTCAAAGTCTTAAGGTAGTTGGAACTATTAATAAAAAATGTCTAGTTGCTAACACTTTCTTTTTTCCACTCATTTATTTTTATAAAAATGTCCAACATTTGTGCCTATAGTGTTGTGATCTTGTCATTAGCTAAACTTACACATCACAAAATGTACAAAAAAAATGCAGTCCAATTAGATAAACAAATTAAGAAAAAAAAATACTTGTGCAAGAAAGGCAATTGGCACTTTAAGGACTTTCAAGGAAAGCTCTGGTCAATAAATTCTAGAAACCATCCTGCTGAACTTTGGTAGAGATTGGCCAGAGCTTGGATGAGGAAAGAAAAGAAAAGAAGAAGGATCTAGGATTGGACTTAGAAAAGAGACTTTAATTTCATTTTGATAAAATAAGGCCAATTTTTCCACGCCAAAAAGCAGGGCAATTTCTTGAGGTCCGATGGCGACATGGTCATTTTCTTTCCTCAATGGAAACATGGTGCCTTTTCCTCCTCCTGTCTCTCACCATTTTTTTTTTTTTGTTTTGCTAAATTGTTCTTCTCCCACTTTAAATGTTTCCATATGCAGCTGAAAAACTTATCTCAAACAAATCATCCTTAATAGAACATTCTAATAGTGAAACTCACTTTAATATAAAACACTGCTAGTTTCACATTCTATTGACATAGATGGGGGGAGATATAAACGAGAGAATAACCCATAAACTACTGGCATTGTGTAAAGGAGATTAAAAGAAACAGTGAAAGCCAATTGTGCTAGTTTTGGCACAAACTCCATAACCAAGAGAAAGAGGTATAAAATTAATGATATGAAGATATTTGTGTCAGAGACTAAGATATTAAGACACAGATTTGATTGGTACAATCAGTATATATAGCGCAATATGCATGAATCAGGATACACAAATGATAAGCAAGGGAAAATTTTAAGGCATTTTGGTGGCCAGTAGATATAAGCACATGTTTAGAAATAGAAATAGAACATCCAAATCATCAGCGTGTAGAAGAAAACCAAAATTTCCTAGGTTGATAACTTGAAAACAGGTTTTTTCCCAGCTTCACCTAAATGAGGATCACGCTTAGCCTTCATCAAATGGCTCAGAACTTTGGCGTAACGACGCACCAATTTTTTGAACTTCAGGCCTTGCAAGCTGTCTTTCTGCTGCATCCGAACCAGTTGAAGGTGCTTCTCTTCCTCAGTGAAGTGCTCTCCAAGTGAGTTCCTTCCTTTGCCCCCTTCATCCAACTTCACTGCAGCATCTTTCCCATCTCCCGTGATCAGCTGCTTCAGGCTTTTGTGGTCATTCTCTCCTTCTTTCTCCTCAAGAAGATCAGTTTCCACTGATGCATCCTTTGTTGGGTCACCCACTGATGTGGGTTTTTCATTAGCCTGCAGAGGAAACGATTGCTTTCTGGTTCTCCTTGACATGGTGATATCGTAGTGGCGTTTGGTTGTTGGGGATTGAATCTCCATTTGCTATAAAATTGCTGTCTCTTTTCACTGCCACCCAACCTGAAGTTGCCGCTGGAGCAGGGCAACCTGGTTTCTTTGCTAGGTTTATTTAATCCCAAAGAGAAGCCATGGCTGCATCTATCAAAAAGTAAGATCACTCTGCAAGAAGGAAAAAAATGTTCACTTTCTTAAAGAGCAACCAAAGGGGTTAGTTTAGAGGCCTTTCAAAAGGTGAAATGTCCGTTTTCTGGTTGTCCTTATGTTAAAAATGAAAGATTAACCCTCCAATCCAAAGCAGCTGGAGAAAATGAAGGGGGGGAAGTGGCACCAAACTCTGGGGAATTCACTATAATGGGCCATGGATACCTGAAGGAGCAAGGCCATGCTTCTTGGGCCCAAGTCCAACCTCTTGGTTTGATTAGTCTTCTTTTCACATGATTGATGACTTTGCCTTCATGCCTTGTCTCTCTGCTGGGTAGGTGGCTTTGCTGCTTTCAGATGCAGTGGCACCTATGGATCCTTCAATCCCCATCTATATCAGCTCCTCACCTCATCATTTTCCATTTCCTAAAGCATATAGTATGGCAGATGGGAAAGGAAGAAACCAGAATTGGAATAAGGTCTAGTGACCCATGAAATGAAACTTGCTTGATGATGCATGCCTTTTGCTGTGACTATGGTTATTTGTTTGGGCTTTTTGTTTTGTTGCAGTCTTTGTTGAAAGTAACTAAAAGTCAGCATTTTGCTATCTCTGGTAAATTGGT
Organism: Castanospermum australe; assembly: GCA_019955255.1. NCBI lineage: Eukaryota > Viridiplantae > Streptophyta > Magnoliopsida > Fabales > Fabaceae > Castanospermum > Castanospermum australe. Next base: position 15,952 of record NSJW01000812.1, read on the forward strand.
TACTATTGCGCTAATTGTCTTGTTGCCAAAAACAGATGACACCTCACAGTTTGTGTATGAAGTATGAACTATGAAATAAAGAGTTGCCTTTCTTAATTTCCTTCCCCTAAGTCATTGAAGGGAAGGGTTCTTGTCTTGAGAAGGCATAGGGGAGTTGTTCTTGCCAATTTGAAATTCATGATAATCTCCTCTCTCCTAAGTATTAAATGGTTATATAAAATGTGGATCAGTAATAGAGAGATGTAAATATACAGATAATAAAAATCAACATGTCTACATACGAAAAAAAGTGAAATGGTGGTAGCCTTTCTATTTAGTATTTACACACCCATATTTTCATTAGTCTAGTTTAAAATCTATGATGGATCCGGCAGTAATAAAGTAGAGTAATCAAATCACCTTTTGTGTGAAGATTCTTTCTGTAACTCATAAAAAAGGCACTTTGTTGTTGAGGAAGAGTTGGGGAAAGTTTTTCTTCTTTCTTGGCCTTTGGGGAAAGATTATTTTCTATACATTTGCTAACAACCGTGACACAATAACGTTACACCTATCACCTATTTTTTTTTTTGGCATGATTAAGAGGGTCTTACTCTAGATTTTAGCTTAAATTTGGTTTGGAACATTTTTTTTAATAACAATATATGAATTGAATCCATTTTAAAAATGTTTTCTACTGATTTTATAAATAAATTTGTATTGTTTGGTCCACATCGAAATTTTTTGTAACTGAGGGTGTCACCACCCCCTCACCTCCCACTTTGGTTTCGTCCATGGGCACCTCCTACTCCAACCCATGGCTCATCCAAGCTCAGCAAGCACACTCACTACCTCCATCCCTCCCATTTTTTGTATTGTGATAAGGTGGTGGTATCCGAGTCAGCTTATGCAATTTCTATTAATCTACTTCTTCGTTCTGATCAAAAGCAAATCATTTACACCGAGATTAAGAAATTCAAAAAATATTCTTTACAGCTTGACCCTAAACATTTGGACATAGTTAAGATTGATTTTAACCAAATTCACTGTTGGAAAAGAGTCCTAATAATGTATGACCAAATTATAGGAGCAACAACACCTGGCTAATGAAGCTCTAATCACAATAAAGATTTTTTAGTGGATCAGTTTGATGTTTCCTTAAATTAGTAGTTAAAATTTTGAGGATGAACTTTTCTTTTATAATATAAATTTATTAAAAAAAATTTTAAACCATAATTTTAATGAGATATCATACTCAAAAAGGCCATCAAACCTAGATAAATTTTCAAGTAAGCATTAATTACATTAGGTATTATATTTAATAGTTAATATGCATAAAATTTAATGAGTTATGTTATAAATATATATCACTTTTTTAAAAATTAATAACACATATTAACTATTTAATAGAGTGTTTAAAGTAAGAATGTCTAAATAAAAATTTCTTGTAAGCCCAAACTCTAATGATCTTAATAACTTTCTCCATGCGACGGAGAAATTGACAAAGAGCTAGACTCTTCGCTCTTGGGGCTTTGGTTACCGATTTCAGCGTGGCGCTACCTCAGTTCTAGGTGAGAAGCATCTTAAAGAACTAGTCGCATAGTTCAATTTCAAACAGCAACTTTTTCTTTTTATTTTGAAAAGCAATTAAAATCAATGTGAGAATTGACTCAACGCTCAGTGCTAATATAGAGAAACAAGAAAAGGTAAAAATGAGGGAATGTGAAGAGTTATAAATTGACGAAGAAAAGGGAAGAGTTGTGAAATGATAAGAAAATGGAAAAATACATGAAATAATTAATGGTGCATTGCCACTTTATGTTAATTATATAGTACTATTCTTATAAAATTTTTCACTACTATCAATGTAATGTACATGATTTACGGTAAAAAAATATACAAACTCAATGTAATATAGTAAAACACGTTTAGCTTTCTTTGAGATATTAAATAACTATATAGCACCTCATTTGGCAATTCATTTGAACTATTTTATTTATGTAAGAAAATAAAAGTAATTGAATAACCTCTTACTAAGCCACTGTTTGGATTGAAAGAAAATGGAAAAAGAAAATGGATAGAAAATAGAATTTTCTCTCTTAGACAGTAGAAAAAATGAGGAAGAAAGAAAAAATTGGATATAGGACTCATTGAAAAAAATTTCTTCATTGTATCAAAGAGAAAGCGAGGAGAAATATATTTCTCTGCTTGGTTTGTGAGCACACCCAACTCACAATTCATTCGCACATAAATTATTTGTGACAACTATAGAGTTGTTTGAAATGCTAGAAGTTAATGGTCAATATGTAATGGGATAAAACTTAATTTTCTCATCACCTAAACATATAAAGAGAATACATTTTTTTTAATTTTTTTTCTTTTCATTTTTTGTTTCCTGTTTCTTTTTTACTATTTTCTTTCCTCTTCCAAACAAAGGTCCCATTTGGATTAACAACTTAAATAAGCTAAATAACAGTTTATTTAATAAGCTCTACTATCAAAAGTATAATATAAAATAAGCTAAATAACATTTGGAATACAAAGATATAAATGATAGATATACTCAAACGATCTAATTCATGTTCATATAACCAAATAGCATATTAATTAATACGGAATAAAAATAGAAAGGATCAAGACATATCTCCTGTCATTGCTCTGTTCTCAATTGCTTAAAGATTTCGGTTATAATGGCTCTTTTAAGTTATCTCTTTCTTACTATTTAGATAATATTCGTAATTGAATATGAAAGTGAGCTTAGGGACCAAAATCATGAGTACACACCCCTTAAATAGTCTCTACCCATCACAAAGGTGGTTGTGATCGTGCAAAAATAGTGGACAATTTTTGAACGTTGCTAAAGAAGTGGAATGAAGATGTAGAATGAACGTGGACCAACTCTTGATTTATTCTTTGATTTGTTACCGAAGATTACGTGAATAATTCAAAACCATTCAAACAATAAAAACACTTATAAGTGTAAAAATTATTAAAAAGGATACTCATAAACACTTAAAGTTAATATTAAAAATTTATTAATGTTAATTTTGTCATAAATTAGTATAAATACAGTTGGTGCTTAAGTTATTTTTAGCTTTTGTAAAAGCTTGTTTTCATAAACTTTAATTTTTAACTTATGAAAATAAGTCAAAAATAACTCATTGAGATTTTAAAAGCTATTTTAATAGGCTTATGTAAACGAAATATTTATTATTTATAAGTATTTATTATAGTAAATAAGTTTAAATAAATTATTGATAAACTCATTCAAATAGGACCTTTAGTGTAAGACACTAACCATGACTTTTTATATTTTAAGAGAAAATTTATAAAATATTGATTAAACACCAAAACAAGTTTTGTACGATTACATCGATTATTAATGTAGTATTAAATTCTATAAAAGAGTTGATGATCAATCTTTTTCTGTTAATTTATTTATTTTAATTAATAAAAATCTATACTCTTAGTCCAGTGGGATTCAAATTCTATTTTCAATGCTATCATTTCAATAAAATAATGATAATAAAATTATCAAAATAAAATATAGATAATATAATTATGAACAAAATTACACATTTATTTTAGTCAACTATTTTTTTTCTTAGTTGGCATTATTTTTATAAGTGGAAGTGATAGAAGACAAGAAGAAAGACAGAAAATTTGTCCATAGAGATATAAATGAACACGGTGACCGGTTTATATGTATTAGTTAAATTGAAATATAAATAAAAAAGTTAATAAATTAATATAAATATAAATGCTGATAATTTTGATTAATAACTCAGCAAATAAATATTTTAATTAAAAAAATATTATTAAATAAGAAAGAAATATATTTTTTATTGAATTGTTTTTATTTAATTTTGAGAATAAAATTAGAGTAAGAAAAAAGAACACAAAACTTGAATTTTTAAGCGTGTATTTAGATTAAAATTTATAAATTTATTTTTGAATGAACTTAATTTTATAAATTTAATTTTGGTTAGAAGTATATCTGAGTAAAATAATTTATATTTAGTAAAAAATTATATTTAATTTAAAAATAAAAGATAATTATTTTAAATTAAATAAATTTTTAAAATTAGAATTATATTTAAAAATAATATAAATATTAAAATAAATAAAATAAAAAATAAATAAAAATACGTTTGAACATTCAAAAATTAATTTAAATAAGACAAATGGCTACCTAAATATATTCTAACCTATTGTTTGGAATAAAAAAAAGAAAATAAGTTTATTTGGTTGAAGAGAAAAATAAAAAAGTTTAAAAACAAAAAATTTAAATTGTTTTTTTCAAATTTTTTTCTTCAATTTAAATTTTAAAAATTTTGTTCTTTTTTTATTTCTTTTCTACTCATCCAACCAATGGGAAAGCGTTCGACCCAACTCACCCGAATCCCACGGCAAAAAGTGGTAGTCTGTTCTCTTAAATAGAAAAAAGAACTTCATTTGATTTCAGCCATAGCCAGTTTTGTAAATAACTTAAATTCATAAACTTCGTTTGATTGCAGCCATAACCAGTTTTGTTCTGTGCTGCACTTTGTTTGCATTGCAGCCCGTCGTACTTTATTCCCGAAACTTCACAGTCACTCTGTTGAGTTCTGCACAACGAAAAAGACGTTGAACTTTCCGTTTGAAGAAAACAAAATTCAATTCAAAACGACTTGTTTACTTGTTTTTTGTCTCGTGGACTACGCAACTGCAGCCGCAAAAAAGAAGTTGGCAGTCAGAATATAACTTGCCGATTGAACAAGAAATTTGAAAAAGTGCCATTCCCATTCCCATTAACAGTCTCACACCTACACCCCAAGCGCGTGCAAAAGTGAAGGAGAAATTGTTAAAATTCTTAAATATTCTTAATATAAAATGTTTTTTATACATTATACTATTAAGTAAATAATACATTAAATTTATAGGTTAAATATTGTTTTTTATTACTCAAATAATAGTATCAATTAATTTGATGTATCATATATCAAATAATATAATATAAAAAACTTTTATGAATTAAGAGTATTTAAAATTTTTTCAAAAAATTATTATATACTTTTAAAATATAATTAAATATATGTTAATAAAATATCTTTATTATTAATTTTAAATTATTAAAATAAAATTTATATAAATTTTTTTTAAAACCAATGAAAAATATATATTTATTATATTCTTAAAACATATAAATTTTTTTTAAAACCAATGAAAAATATATATTTATTATATTCTTAAAACATCCAATAATTTTCCAAAGTGAAAGAACTGACCAAAACAAAGCCGGGTTGCATTTGCTTAGGTTGTGATTTGTGAGACCGTGAGTGACCCACAAAAGAACCAACAATCTCTGCACATTCAATTCTCTTTTTTTTTTTCTTCTATTTTACTATTTTTTATGTACTCTTTTCGTTGCACAGACATTTCTTGTCGTTACTACCTCAGTGGGGATAATTTGCCTAGGAACCTGAGCTTCATGCTCCTTAACTAGTCCTCTCTCTATCTTCTCTCCTCTCTCTCTCTCTCTCTCTCTCTCTCTCTCTCTCTCTCCACTGCTGCACTGCACTGCACACTGCTCTGCAAATCTCAAAAAATGACATCTCCATTTGACACCTGTATCCACCCTGCCAAAGTTGCGCCTTCTCCCATGTCACATTGAGATTCGACATTAACTTGCTTCTCCCTCCCTTCTTCCTTTCTCTCTCTCTCTCTCTCTCTCTCTCCCCTCCTTTCTCTCTCTTCAGGGAATGGTGAAGTGTTCTTCTTGTTCTCATTGTTATTGTTATAGCAACAAAAACAGACCCAGAAACAGAGGAGTTAGAGAGCAAGAGCTTGCACCGCCTCTGCTATGGCGTCCTTGACCGCGGGCGTGCTCTCCAAGCTTCTCCAGAATGCAGGCAACAAGGACGTGAGGGTCACCGGCGAGCACCGCTCCGCTCTGCTTCAGGTGATCGAGATCGTGCCCTGCTTCGCCGGCGGGGACGACCCGTGGCAGAGCAGGGGCTACTTCCTGAAGGTCTCCGATTCGGCGCACTCCGCCTTCGTTTCCGTCCCCGAGGAGGACGTGGAGTTGATTTACAGCGACAAGATCCAACTGGGTCAGTTCGTGTACGTGACTCGCCTCGACTCGGCGTCCCCTGTTCCTGTGCTTCGTGGGTTGAAGCCTGTGCCCAAGAGAAGGCCCTGCGTTGGCAACCCAACGGATTTGGTGTCAAGCGAGTCGTTGCCCATTGGTGCCAATCTTGATTTCAGGAAACCCAAGAAGGGAAACAAGAGCAGCAGCAGCAGCAGCAGCAGCTTCAAGAGAGATGGAGGGGCCAAAGCGAATAGAATGGTGGGTGATGCGAAGGTGAAGTCCAAAAAAGCTTCACCCTCAAAGAGCAATGCCAAGGTTCAGGTGGAGGGTTTGGAGATGAGGAGGTTGAGTTTGGATTCGGCCAGAAGGGTTTGGGATCACAGCCCTTTGCCCAAAAATGCTTCGGGATCTCCCAGTTCGCGATTCAAGTTGAAATCTACCTCCACTTCACGTAATGTACGTTCCCTTTTCTGCCTTCAGTGTCTTTCATGCTGCATCTTTTTTCCTCTTCCATATAATGAGGAAAGTTTGTCTTTTACCCTTTTCCTTTCCTTTCATACATGGCATGGCATTTCTCTGTTTCCTCTTTGTCTTTAGGGGCATCTTGGTTACAGTTTTTCGCTTCTAGTTGAAAACACTGTTTCAGATAATGCTTCTGTTGAATGAGGGCCCTCACCTTTCTTGTGCTTTAAAAGTTAAAACGCTTTTTATGTCCTATTGGACCCGGCGAACAGAGCATTTTCGTAAGCTTTGAAAGTTTGTTGAATGTACATTGCAGATAGAACTATAGTAAATAACCTCCGAGTAAATTCCATGAATATATGAGGTCAATGCCTCTACAGTGTCGTATTGTAGGCCCTTAGGTTGGTTGAGTATTCTGCATCCTCGGCAGTCAACGTGGGTAGAGACACTGATATTGTGTAATACAAAGGTTGATTTTTATCGGTGTCTTTCATATGTAACTTTTATGAAGCTTATGAATAGAGGTTGCTGTAGGTGATTGACAAGAAAGCTTCTCTTAAAATCGATTCTCCACTAAAATCTCCAACTTCAAGTATCTCACCATTGAAGACCAAAAACGAGAACTCCTGTCCAAAATTGACTAGCACTCCTCAGAGGAAAAGTATTAAGTCACCATCTGCTGGCATGGCTCCCAGCGATCTTGTTAAGGTGCCCCTCAATTTCAAGACTTGGTATGATACGTCTACATCATGGGAAGATCTCCCACCTCCTATATGTAATCTTGGAAAGGTATGGAATTCAATTCATGTCTGGCACATTCAAACTTCCATGCCATCTGATGCCAAGTCTTTTAATTTCCAACTCATCCTTTTCCAGAAAGTTGTAACTCATAGAAATGTTGCTTTTGTGGCGGCTGTACGGGCTCTTGAAGAAGCATCTGCTGCAGATGCTGTGATCCAATGCATGTGGTATTTTCTTTAACATTCTTTTGCCTCCTTTCCTGTCCTTCCTGCTTGTTGTTAGAAAAGCTGTATCTGTTTCTCGTCCATCTTGTAACATGCATATTGTCTGTCAATTTCAGTATCATTACTAGTGCATTTTATCTTTTATGAACCTAAATGGGTATTCAGTTTCACAGCATGAATTTCTAATTATTGAAATACAGGAATGATTCTCTGTTATTTATAGTGTGTCCATTTGAATCAATAAAGAAGCATTTTGCAAAAAATAACCTGGAAAACTTAGTGAATGGAGCTAGTCTTAATTGTTTGGGATACTGCATGGTTTTTTCTTAGCCCAAATTGAGTGAGAGATAAAAGTTGGATGTAGGCTCAACCAACTTGAATGCTATTTGGAGTCAATGTTTTGCACATGATGTTTAAATTTTCAGTCTGTCATGAGGCACGATTCCAACTACTTGATCTTATGCAGATATATGATTAAGGGAAAATTCATCTGTAGTGTGTACATCTGTTGAGATGCCTCATACCTAAGTATCCATCTCAGTTGTCAAAGAACATTTACAAGATATTCCTATCTTGCCTAGACCAATATTGTATAATGATATCTGGATTCCTTATGAAATCCTTCTACTCTTGGATCTTGACTTATTCCGTGCTTCACTAAGAGGGATTCATACCCTTGGCCACAAATGCTTATGCCTCCTATTTTATCTCTTGATGTCAGTCTCTTAGTAGAAAATTCATGCTTTTCACATTGAAAAAAATACCTCACCTTAAACAATCCTGATTGACAAAAATCTGTTAAATTATAATTGCCTTAGCTTCTGTAAGTCCCTGTTGAATTAATTGCATGTGAGTCTAGCACTATCTCGTAGTCTCTTATCACTGATTGCCATAGCATATTTGAGTAGGATTTTAGTGTGCTAAAGATAACGAGGAAGTTACAACTATGGAAGATGATCCTGGAAAGCCTCCTCACGATACCATGCTTTATAATAGTGTTTATATGCTCAACCTTTTTGTCTGATTGCATATTCTCGCTGGTGTATGCCTCTTTAAGATTGAGGGTGGATGTTGACATTGTGAGTTTTACTTTCTACATCTATGGCCCCTCATGAGTGTTATTTCAACTGTAAATTTCCTCGCTAGGTGGTTAAAGTCATCAATTTTACTCAATAAATATCATCTTTAAGTAGAAGAGTATCTCAAGTCAAGAGAAAACCTGATGCAGGAGCAGTCGAAACGAAAATAATTGCAGCAGGGTTATTTTTATAATTTCAAGTTATTTTACTTAATTTTCGCAGCTTCTAGTTATAGATAGTATTTTGGGTCAAAATTATGTTAATTAAGTGTTCTAATGTCTTATTTGTGAGGCCCAAGGGTTCTTAGTGGGCTTGGGTTAGTAGTAAGTGTCAAGGATTGCATTTTGGGAGTTGTTTTTCTTGTAACTTGCTTTCTAGTAAGTTGTGCCTAGGAAGTTGTAGTTTAATAATTGTAATTTGGAGTTCCTAGAGATGTAAGCTGGAAGGTCATCTAATCTAAAAGGTCTTGGGGCTTGCATAAAAGCTAAACCTCAGCCTTTGTATGGGAGATCTTTAATCAAAATCAAATCCAGAATTATTGCGAAGAATTTTTTTCTTTCCTGGTTTGTTACACCAGAAGAACCAACCCCTGGCTGTTTACTCTTTCTTCTCTCAAACCTTCTCTATTCCTTGGTAGAATCCTATCTAGACTCTTTGCTCTACATCAAAACCTCATGGCCATTCAATCACCTAGTTCAGAGAATTTCCTTGCTCATTTATGAATGATCTCAGCATTATCATTTGTTGATATTTGGATTGAAAATTTCCAGTTGTCTACCAAATTTTATTTTTGGTTTCTTTTGGGTTAATATAAAGGTCTTTCCTGTGGTGCATAATTGCGTTGAATATGATAACTAAGTATTCTCTTTCAGCATGTTTGTGGAACTCTGCCAGACTTGTCGGACAATTTCTGCTGGATTACTTGTGAAACAGTTTTTGGAGCTTCATCTGAGTTTGCAGAGAGCAACAATGATATTTGAATCCTTACTCACCCCAACTCCCGAAACAAAGCCAAGCGGCCTCTCTAGCCTACAGTGTTTAGTAGAAGATGCATGTAAAGTTCCCACTAAAAAGAATGCTATAGCTTGGGTACAAGCTGCCATGGGGACCAATCTATCCAAATTCAATCTGTTCAGAACCCAAGCAAAAAGTGAGGTTTTAAATGGTGAGAAATGTCATTATGTTGTCATTGAGAATTCTCGTGAGGAAATGAACACTGAGAATTCTTCTACGCAAAACAAGCAAAATTGTGTAACTCAAGCTAATCTCTTACCAAATTCAACTGCTAAAAGACTCTCTTCATCCAAGCGGCATCTCTTAGTAGCCAGGAACAAGGATACTGACAAACAGTATCAATCAAAAGGAACTGAATTAAAAGAGGCAGCAAGTTTGGCAGAAAAACTGCTCATGGCTTCTTGTGAATGGTTCCTGAAGTACTTGGAGGAATCTCTAGGCAATGGATTTGGGTTGAAAAGTGAAGAAGGGGGCACTGAAATAGCATGTCTTCTTGGACAGCTCAAGAAGGTGAATCACTGGTTAGATAATTTGGTTGGTGGAGATAAGGTTGATCATAGGGTTGAGAACCTAAGGAAAAGATTGTACCGGTTTCTACTCGAGCATGTTGATTCTGCTGTAGCCTCTAGTAAGTAAATATAGTGCTACGACAACTAACAGAATTGTCAAAATGGAGTATACTATTCTCAACTGACTCTGCTTTGGACAGCTGACAGTGGTAATACGATTTTTTCAGCTCGTTTTGGTCTTGGTATGATCACCCAAGGATTGTATCTTACATCTTGTTGTAAACTTCAATCAAACTTTATCAGTGGACGAAGTTTATGCCGAAGATTATACAATTTTGAGCTGTATTTTGTCAATATTGATAATGTTATTATTACTCTGAATTCTTGTTAAAATTCATTTTGGATGAACACAAGGTCATTTGCTTCTAAATAATGTCTGGTAAACCTTGCCACCTTGGAGACCTTGTAGTTCAACAATCTTGCATTTAAAGTTCAGCTGCTGGTACGGCTGTTGTGTGAACAACAATTGCCTCTATTGGCTTTCATTGGTTTTATATTGTCGACCCTTGCTTTCTAGTATTTCTATGCGAAAAATAGGTGACGCTTAGCAGGCGATTGTTATCTTCTGTGACTCTGATCAAGAATGTTTTGTCAACCCTCAGCTCCTAATGTTAATAGCTTAATAACAAAGAATAATGAACTTGCACAGCAGAGAAAGCCAGAAAGGAATACTATGGTAGAAAGTATGTCTATATGAGGAGGAGATCAAGTGAGAAGCTACATCAAACTTAAAAGTAAAGGCTGCTTCTGGCGAAGTCAACCATTCACTGAAAGGAATTCATATGTTACTCGAAAGGTAATCTGTAATGCAGGAAGTTGATGATCTCTGAAGCTGTGTCTTCTCAGCAGTAGTTGCAGCAGATGTTCCCAAGGCCTTCATTCATTTACATGACTTCATGTGTTTGTGCATTTTCTCTGGCTTGAACGACTTCCCACATTGCCTGCATCATCAAGTCTTATTCATGGTCTCACCTTTCATGATCACAATTAAAGACAAGCAATTGAATCAGTGTCTCAGCACATATGGCCCACAAAGTATGTAGCTCATTCTATTCTAAATTAAGCACAGTGGATGAAGCTGCAAGAAGCCCCGCTATCTACAATTTAGTTCTAGCCTTTGCAGCCAAAAGTTGGTAAACATCAGAGTCTACTAATCAATGTCAACTTTATATATTTTATATTGTTTTTTAGATACATGAAAAACAAAATACTGAATTTTGACTCTCTAATAATCCAATCAGCTGAATCTTTGACTCCATTGTCCTTTTGTTGGGAACTTTTGCCACTTGTCATCATTTCAGTGCAATGTTCGAATTTTGACTTTGTTTATTAAACTAATAAAGGAGTCAGCGTCTGCCTCCGGGGTCTCCATGCACCTCCATTAAGCTGAGCAGCAAACAGGCACTGATAAGTCCTAAAACTGTAATCCTATTGATCTTCAGCCAGTGTGCTGATGTATCATCCACCAGCAGCATGACCATAACTTTTCATATATTTTTTTGTCCTTTCATTACATTGTTGAAATGCTAACAAATTATATTCAGGTGACATGTTCAGTCACTTACGAGCAAATTGGCCTACCAAATGGTTTGTAAGGAGTTTGATTCATGAGCTCGCCTAGCTTTTTCTTGTTCTTGTTTGTGTCCCCGCCATCAAAGCTTTTTCTGCAAAAAAAATAAATAAATACAAAGCATCCAACCAAACATGAATCTCGTTACTTGAACATAATTTAGAAGATTTTTCTTATCTCAATTTATAATTTAGCTCACCTGGCCCCATACTGGTGATGATGATGATGATTCCAAGAAGTCCCAAAACACCTGGCGGATCCACCCAATTTGTCTGCTTTACAAATCTCAGCCTTATTTTCGGGTTTGTTTCTAGTTTTCTTCATCAGGACCAGGGCTGCATCGTTTGTGTCCACCGTCCCACAAGTAATCCAATTGCGGAACACACTAGAAGCTCCAGTAGAACCGCTTTTGTTCATAGTGAAGGAGGATTGAGATGATGATGAAGATGTAGAAAACGATGAATCTGGTGTAGCAGTTTTATCCTGGTCATCTTTGTTACCCTGCTTCTTGCTCTTCTTACCTAGCAGATTGTGATACAAGGAAGGCAATGAGAAGTTCTCTGATTTCTCATGGTTCTGTTCATTGAAATTCTGTTTGCCTGTTTCCAAAATCTTCTCATCAACCTTAGAATAGTCATAGCTATCTGTCACAGTTGACCTGTCAGAGCTCAAGACAAGCGATTCTTGGCTGATTTCTGGTGACAATTTTGTAGGAGTATCCGTTTTCGAATCTGGGTATATCTGAATTTGAGGTTGTTCTTCTGTTAGAGATGGTTGCTGCTGCTGCTTGTCGTCTGCAACTTGTACTTGAGGGGATTTCTTCTCAGCCAGAATAGCAGTTTCCTTTTCATCAAGTGAATGAGTTCCTGCATAATCCAATTTACACAACTTAATGAGTCTTAGCATTATTAGAAGGCCTATAAAATCTAGAAATGTCCATGGATGGAAATTATGGGTGGCCATACTCAAATATTAATGTGAATAATAATAACAGTGGGAGTACTGATTATCTCCAAGTACGTACCAAATGGGGTAGGGTGGATTTGTGATCCTTTGAGGACGTATTCATTGTCAGAAATGGGGGTGATGAGGTCGTCATCCAACAAGTCCTGCCACACATACCCAGTCTTGTACCTCCTGCCATTTAATAATGGTCAGTTACAATTGATTAGAGGAGCACACAGACGGTTGAAGTGGTAGGGAATAAAAAATGGGTAGAGAAATGGACAAGCAAGAGCAAGGATTAGGAGGGTGTGATTCAACCTCTTGTAGGACCAAGCAAAAGCTTCTGGCAAGTCTTTTCCTCTCAATTCCCCAAGCCACCTCTTGATATCTTTTAGCAGACAAAAGTTAGTGTCATGGATTTATAATATTGTCACAGATGAGATCAATCATAACCCATTAAGAACAAGAACAACATTATGGGTAGCAGAAAAGAAACAGAGTACTAAGATCAGAGCCAGGGGCAGAGGAGGCTAGAAGAATGGAACAGAGTCACAGAGATAACCCACCTCGGAGATAAACCCCATTACGAGCTAGATGGTGAACACGAATGAGATGGGGGTGCTCTGCACGACCCATATGACTGAGGAAGTAGATGATGTGAAGTCGTCTCACTTCTCCACCTTTGGCTTCCATGCCTCTCTCTTTCTTGGTTTGTTGTTGCCTTTGCTGCAATAACACGAACGCTCTCTCAACACAGGCACCAGTCGCTCTTCTTTTGAGGCACACAGCAAGACCCTCTTGTGAATTAAGCCATCGTCATTCAAAATATAATATAAAAAAACGTAGAAAGCAGCTAACATGGGAAAACCACACAAAAGAGATCTTTGTCTCTCTGCCGGCCTGCTACACAAGGAGGTGATAGCAGAACATATAACCCTTCATGTCAGATAAAAAAATTCATTGTTATCCTATAATAAGGGAAAGATAATGCAGGCCTGCTATGGTAGCTACACGACCATTAACATGGAGTGGTGCTTGTTTGTTTTTTAACCAGAAAACAAGAACTTCCTCGCAAACATAAAAGAATGAGAAGCATCGAGACTAGAGATTACCAGGCAAGGGATTGGCTCTTGTACAAGAATGCAGTTACCTTTTCCCTTCTTTCTAGCAGAGAATGCAGAGAGAGATAGAGAAAGAAACTACATGAGAATTGACCAGGTTTGTAGTTATATATGGAGCAGAATCTCTCCTGATGAAGGGATTATCTAATTTCTCGCAATTTAAAGAATATATATATAATGTATAATAGCCAGCTTTTGACCCAATATCATTATTCCCCAAAAAGGTCATTTATGTTTCTTCTTTTTCTGCTCTTAAATTTTAATCTCATACTGTCTTTAGTCTTTTTTGTTTTTTTTTCATATTTCATATTTTTTGCTACAGATTATTTTTTTGTTTGAATCCTCCCAAATAACATTGTTTTGGTCGATGGTAACAATTGTATTCTTCCTCTATTGTTTTCTTTAATTTTAATCTATTATTACTGTAAAAAGTTTGACTTTATTATTTAATTATGTGATGTCAAATTATTAAAAAAATTTGATTAAAATAATAATTATTTAAAAGGTTAAAATATGACAACGATAACTTGTGATTAAATGATAATGTAAAAAAATTTTACATCTCCACAGGTTCGACCTATTTAAACTGTTACATAAGTTGGATTAGGAATAATAATCGTATGACCCTCTTTATGATATTTAATTATCATAAATCGAATAACAATCCTCGTGCCTAGAAGCATAACTTATTTTTAATACACCAACACTTCATGGGTTAAATTGACATATTTAATCTCTTAAAATACTTGGATACTTAGTGTACTTATTTCAGTACGTAGACTCTACTCATACAATAATCATCTTATTCACCGGAGTCCATAGATGTGTGGTAGTGATATACTATACTTATTTTAGAATTTCTTATCCATTGGTGTGCTTTTCTGTTTACTTCACAGTCATTTTCATTCGTTCAAATTTTCTTTCTTTGTCTCCCTCACTTGAAAAAGCCAAAATCACGGCATTATATGAATCACTTTGAATGAGCATACTTTGTTGTCATAATTAATTATAAGTATTCATTAATATTTTGGATTGTATTACGCTCGTGATTTTAGCAACGTGCCGTGTTTGGCTCGGTTATTATAGCTTGTTCATATTTTCCATGGTCTAATAATCAAATGAAAACATATTCTGAAAAAAAAAGTTCCATATAATAAGTGTATATTTGATATGACTGGAATAAAAATAGAGATGAAAAATATGTGGATGAATTTTGTATATAAAATTGCATATAAAATTTATTCATGAATTTTTCACCTCATTTTAACCTTTTTATCTAACTAACCCTAAAATGTATAAACTCTCTAAAGGAAGTGAGTGTCACTAGTTATTTGTAAATAGATTTTATAATTTTTTGTAGGAGAAAACATACCCTTGACAAACTACCCGATGACCAGTTCAGCTATATACTGCTTGTGGTTAAAAAATTACGCGTAGTTAATGATATATAACATATATAATGAAAAATAAAAGGATATAAAACCCCATAATTATTTTTTTCTAACCTAAGATTTATTTATTTATAATAATAATGACATAAAAATTTAAATTTATGACCTTACGCAAATTATTTAAACTTTTTATACCACTATCATACTTCTATTATAGTGACTTACACCAGTGTTAGTATATGTAATGAAACCTCTCTAACTTCAAAAGCATGTACATGACCAACTAAACCATTTAAAAAAAAAAAAACCCAATTTGGCTTAAATTAAAAGAATGATGGAGACAAATAAATTACAAGAATAAAATGCATGATTTAAGTGGGTAATGAAATTATTTTGATGATTAAAATTTTTCAAATCGTCATCATATAAACTGAGGAATAAAAATTCGTGTTAAGAAAAACTGCAAACATAATGGTCCAAAAACAATATTAATTGTTGAGATTGACCTTTTCATGATGTCGAGATCATTAATCTTTGTATTGTGTGGGTGGCCTTGTGGTGATTCCATTGCAATTGCATCAGGCTTTGAATCCACGACACACAAGTTTTGTCTGTTCCCTTTTGTCCTTCGATATTCTCCTTCAACATCACAGTGCCATTTTCATCAGAAAAGAGGGACTTATAAATATAAGTAGTTGAAGTACACACACACACCAGGAAAGTAGTAATTCTTGAAAAATAATTCATTCAATTCCAAATTCTCACCTTCATTAAAAAGAAATGATTCTAGTACAATAATATGATATCTTTATCAAGCTGTTTTATATGGCAAGTAATATTGAAATCAAATACCCGTCAAAAAAAATATATTAAAATCAAATAAATATGAAACATTTTTTACTTGCTTTGCTAAAATTTGTTACTTGTGACTCCAAAGAAATCTTATCTGCAATGTCAAAGATTTAGATTTGGAGTTATTACTTTGGATAGGACTTTAACTAATTATCATGCCTAGTCTGAGAGATTAGTCTCGTAATAATGTGTAAGGATATATCTTAGTTAAAGAAAAAAAAAACCCAAATAGGAAGCTTTCATAATTCTTCCTTTTTTTTCCTTTGGTTTTTCCTACCACGTGTAAAATCAAATGGTTCAAGATTTTCATTCTTGTTTTTCCTTTTCTAGCTTAAAGTTATTATGAACTAGCATGATCTCCATTTATATCGCAAAAGGAAAACTGAGACCATATAGGTTAATTCCTTTAATCAAATATATGGATGGTAGCTTCTGAAATAAATTGGATCAGAACTTATATGAAATGAGGAAAGAAAATTAGTGGACGACTATTTATTGTAGCATGTGATCATAAACCAAGCTTGCTAATTGGAAATAGAAAATCATGAGGAGATCAACAAAAAGGGAAATTTTGCTGCTTATATATAACCTACCCAACTAAATCATAGGTCAATTTAAAGGTCATTAAAAAAAACTTTAAAAAATGATTTATTTTTTTTTAATGTCCAGAGTTACAAATAAATAATTTAAACTGGCCACCCAATTATGTGGGAATATAGTCTGCAAATTATATAATATATATATATATATATATATATATATATATATATATATTATAATATCATATCATATATACTGAACCTTTTATATCTAAACACAAATGAGGTAATATATTTATTTTATTATATTCAGTTTACAGATATTTTTAATTGCTATATAAGTATTGCAGATTTTTAGTTAAATGTTTATATAACCTATCATAAGTAACAATGACATAAAACAAATTATATATAAAATGAATAGTAATCAAAGCTAATTTAAGAAAAGTATCCATATAAAAAAGAAAAAATAACACTGTGGAGCTAACCTTTTAAAGTTATAACGGGGACTCTTTAGTCTTTTTTTTTTCTTTTCTTAGCAGTGATGTGAAGATTTTAATTTTTTTAAAATTAATTCATACTTGATTGAACAACTTTATTTTAAGTATAATATGTGTTTAAAATATTAAAAGAAAGATAATTTTAAAATATATACATATTAATATTTAATTTATTTTAAATTTGATATAAACGATCATCTTAATAATATCACATTAAATTATTAGATTGATAAATTTTGTATTTTACAAAAGAAAAATAGCAGTGCTATATAACACAAAAATCATTTTCATGAATGATTACAAACGATGTGAAGTGTCTGATTTTTATACTTAAAATTAATTACAGTGCTTGCATACAGAAACACGGGATGGTTAAATGGTAAAACGATTTCACATAATATTGTTCTTTTTAGTTTGGTGTGGCGTTGCACCAAATGGTTTTTGTGAAAATCAGTATTTCTCAAAAAACACCAGTAATCCAGTATGCTGAAATCTGAATGAGTCAAAGTATGCACATCTACGCATATGAAATTAGTTGACATCTTCGTTGTCAACGTCCTCCTTGTAAGTTGTAACCTATTTCTTTTCTTTTCTCTTTTTTCCCCCCATGATTCTCAACATCATTTGATTCTCAGTCCCGGTGAATCTCAACAATGACATAAAAGCAGCCAAGATATATATTAGAGTTTCTTTCTTCCAAAAGAAAGAAAAAAATTGCTTTCAATTAAGTGCAGCATACTTATATTTGTTTTTTTTTTATTTGGGGTTCAACTCAAACCAAGAGAGAGAACACCCATTTGGTAATAATTAAGTGGGTAATCACCAAACCAAAAAGCCAGATGATAGTGCATATGCTACAAAAAAGAACCATCACAAAAATAATGACCACAATCCAAAAATATCAGAACTAGCCACCTTGCTTCATTTTCAGAGTATCACGAAAAGAAGGAAATTAAAGAGATGTAATGCTCACGTAGTGGTAGAGATTTAATTGCAGAACATATCACTTGATGTGGCCGTTGTGACTGTGACACAATGCGATTGCAGCTTGCATCAGTCCGAATCAATCTGTGATAGCCGCGATACGACCTTAACCGCAACGCAACTTCAACCACCTTGCCTTGTGGCCAAAACTGGTATATATCAGGTTAGGAGGAAGCTTCAATATGGAATTTAATTACAATGGGTGGTGTTTTCTTTTCCTTGGAGTGGCTAAGACAAGTCTCCATTGCTGAGTTTCTTTTAAACAAGATTATTGCATGTTATTTTATGGGTTATGGCGACTATGGCTATTGTATAAAACTAAAAAGCAGTACGTGCAGTATAGGTAGCTGGAAAATTCCCATTGTTAAGTTGGCCATAGCAACGTATACGTATAATTAAAAGAAAATCCTTCAAAAATATATATACATTGCTCTTGGCTTAAAGAAAGCCATTGTGAACACCTTCCTATTGGTGGATCCAAACATTAATTGTTAGTTAAAGAAAAGTAGCCTCGAGCGAATCCTTTAGCGACAAGAGCTTAAATTGTATTTTCATGCAACGGACGGAATTTGCTTTCTCTTGGAGAGATATAAGAGTGATCAAGGAAAATTTTTTAAAAATAAAATAAAATCATTATGGGGCTCAAGAAACCTATTATTAGTTAAAAGGGACCAGAAAGTTCTGACAACAATTTTTGATGATTAAGTTGTTCGCTTGCAATAGGAGTCTAACTATAAGCCAAAAGAAAAATATTAGAGTCTTAATTGCACCAACACTTCAGAGTTCACACACTCGTCACGTTACAGTGTCACATTATTGTTATCTAAAAGCTAATTGTACAAAACTCGCCGTGGCCTCGATGAATTCAACATGTATTTAGATTAAATTTTATAAATTTAATTTTAATAAATTTAATTTTTGTTAGAAATAAATTTAGAGTAAGGTAATATATGTTTAAAAAACTTTATCTAAAAATTAATTTTAACAAAATAAATATTGTTTAACTAATATTGATCAAAATTACTTTTAAATATATAATTACCAAAAAAGATATGAGTTACAATGTAGTAAAAAAAAGACAAAATAAATGTTGTAAGAAAAAAATATCAAGATTAAAAATGTCAAAATTTTTTAACTAACTTTTACTTTAGTGCAAAAAAAATAAAAAATTATTTCAACTCAAACCATGATTCACAAGGAAATCATTGTGAACAGAGAATTGAAGGTAAATTTTGTCAAATAACAAATTATGTTTCTAAACTTATTTTTGATAGTTACAATCGGGCTTTTGTGTTTTCACCACCAAACCATACACAATCTCAAATTATGAAAACAGAAATGAATAAACCAAGAAAGGAAACGTACTATAACTATCGAATAATACGAGCAAACCAACTATCGAGAATCAAGTTAAAGACTTGACAATTAAAAGTAAGCTTATTAGTTATCCTGTGCATTAACATACAAATTTAATTTTAATCAATTGTTAATATAATTTTTTTATATATTATCATATAATTATATATTTTTAAATTATTAATAGAATTTAACTTTTTAAATAGTTATTATCTTATTTAAATTCTTTTGAATAATTGAATAAAATATAATTAAATTATAATATAAAATTTTTTATAATAAAAATATATCAAAATTAAACTATTTACATATATCCATGCATATATCCACGATGGGTTTTTGTAAAATCAAGCTTCGACGAGGACCATCAAACGCAACGTGATGCGAGTCAGGGTCAAAGATTAAGTCCAAATGGACACCATGTGAGCTTAGGATATGACACATGCCCTTTCTATAGTAACCCTTTCAATAGCAAAAGTCAAAAGACCCAAAAGTAAACCACTCCAAAGAGAAATGAACGAACAACCCAATAGTAAAGTACATTCAAACATATTTTCAAAACATATAAATATCCTATATGACTATATCATTGTAACTAACATTAGCCCCACAATACCGTAACTTACCAAATTATATTCTATTTGAGCCAAAACAAAGAATCTTGAAGTAAAGAATCTCAGAATCCAGTTTATATACATAGTCCAATGATCCAACCATTCAAGCCATTGTCTTGTCCCTTCTGTCCTTCAGCGTCGATCATAATGCTACATTCATTAGAAAGAGATATTACAAGAAAATTTGACTTTTCGACTTATAAAGATCACAATGCTAGGGACTTATAAATAGTTGAAGTATACATATTAGAAAAGTAATAATTCTTCCAAAATAATTCAACTCGAAATTCTCACCTCCAATGAAAAGTTGAATGATTATAGTATAATAACATACATGGTATCTTTATCGAGATGTTTTATATGCCAAATAATATCTTCAGCGCACGTTGGAATCAAATAAATACGGAAACTTCTTTTACTTTCCATGCTTCAATTGAATTTGTAAAATTAGAAGTAGTAAGTTGTCAAAATTCAGCCTTTTTTCGTTTTCCCTTCGTTTTCCATGTGTAAAATGGTTCCAAAAAAATTTTCATTTTTGTTTTTCCTTTATAATCTTTATAATTAGTTATTATGAGCTAGCATTCTCTACTAGTTATATTGAAAAAGGAAACTGAGACCATAATGGTTAATTCCTTTAATCAAATATATGGACTGTAGCTTCTGAAATAAATTGGATCGGCAATATGAAAATAAAGGAAAGAAAACTATAAAGTGGATATGAATATTTATTGTAACATGTGGTCATAAGCCTACCTTGCTAATTGGAATTAAGAAATCATGAGAAGGTCAACGCAAAAATGGAAATTAAATTATGCTGCTAAACATATTCAGGTGGGGTAGACAATTCAACAACCTGCCACTCAATTAAACATAGATAAAAACTTACAGGTCAACTAAAAAATATTTAGAGAATGACTTTTTTTTGTGTCCAACATTGCAAATAAATAAATTAAACAGGCCACCCAAGTGGGAACGAACACTGCCTGCAAACTACATCATATATAAAACCTCTTATATCCAAACAAAAGTCAGACAATTTATTCATTAAGTTTTTTGTTCTTATATTTTTAGACTTTGGTCGTTTAATCATTGTAGTCCTTCAAATGCTATATATATATCATATTGGCAATCAGACATTCAATTCTTTTTTTTTTTTTAGTTTGATGATTCACAAACCGCCAAATTAGGAGTTTATATGAAATTGATTACTACAAACATATATATGAAAATAAAGATCCCTCCTGAAGTAGCAGAATGAAGTTATCGATCTTTCATGTCAAAGCAAAACTATTATCTGCCTTCATACCAGAAGAAGCGCCAGTACATCTGTTTTGATGGTGAAATGCAGTTTTGCCTAGCTAATGGAGTACCATTGCAGTAAACAACGCCAATATATGCTGAAATCTAGGCACGGAAAATTTTTTAGATAAACGTTATTTATTTTAAACATTTCATTCAACCGTTGAATATGTGTTATTAATTTTTTAAAAAGTGATATGCATACATAATAACTCATCAAATTTTACACATGTCAATTATTGAATAAAGTGTTTAACGTAAGCAATGCATGTCTAAAAATTTCTCTCATGGGATATGAGAAGCTGACGTCTTAGATTAATAGTTGACTTCTTTGTTGTCCTCCTTGTAAGTTGTAGCATCATCATTTTTCATGTGAATCCAATTTGTTAGCTTTCCTTCCCCACTGATTCTCATTGCCAGTATATGGTTCTCATCAAAGAGATATATAAAAGCAGTCAAGATAGTTGAGTTTCCTTGCTTCTAAAATTAAAAAAAAAAAAAAGAAATGCTTTTCAGTGCATACTGCATACTTCCTTTAAACATATTTTCATTGATAGATAAAATCTTAAATGATTTCATTTTTTTTTATCTATTGTGAGCTTAAAATTATTTATATTATCATTTAATTACATGTTGTCACATTATTAAAAGAGTTTGACTATGATAATAATTATGTAAGAGTTGTTAAACTCATTTAAAAATTTTGTAGTGATGACATTGAATCAAAACAAATTCAATCTTATAAAATGCTATCAATGAGGTATATATATTTACTAGATAAAGATTATTTTTCCATTGGCTTTCAGTCACCAAAACCAATTTATTTTGACATTTGAGGGACAAATTCAAGCTACCATACAAAACAAACAAATGCTGTTTTGGAACTTACACATGTGATCATTGACAATCATAAGAAACAACGCAAAACCAAGTCTTGAATATTGTCAAGTAGAACATATATAGGACACCCATTCATCTCCTTTCCAGCTATCCTTCGCCTTTGGACCCTTGGGCCCTTTCTTTGGACCCCATTTCATCCTATAGTTCAGCCATGGTGGCTCTCTAATCTTTGACCCCAAATATTCTGCAGCAACTATTTCAAAACCTTTTTCCATATCCATGACTAGGTCACTTTTAGCAGCATCGTTCCTTACACCAAATCCTCTCAACCCTTGCATGACAAGCCCAGGCTTTGGGTACATGGCGTGGCCGTGTAAGGAAGAATAAGCCACGGGCCTATTGCCATTTTGGAACTCAAGCTCAGAGGCATCCACCCATTGACCCCTATTGTGTTGTGAGAAATAGACCCTCCATAATTCCCCATTGAAGTTGCTCACCCTTAATGTCACGTGCTCCCAGTCCCCAACGTGTTCGCCTTTTTTCTTCAGTGGAACATTGGTGCCTGCTACTTTTGCTCTTGCTCCCCCATTAAATGGGTAGAAGACCCAAATGACTATGTCACTGAAAGTTCCACCAAACATGGGTTTAACGTGAATATATGCATGGGAACTCTGTAAATCTCCTTTCTTAATTCTCTCTCTCTTGGCTTCATCCGCAGGCAGGTCCAGCCAATAGGTGCCATCGTCTTCGGGGCCACCTTGGGGAAGGTTAGACCCTGTTGGTTCTATTGAATTCTTCCAGATGACACCGTTTTTCTTCTCATATAGCAATGCCCCATTGGTGAAAAACCACTCAACAGAGGATGGCAGGTACTCTTCCTTAGGATGCAAGTACATATACGGAGAGTAAGCCTTGATTATTGTCTCAATTTGGTGTTGATTTGGCATGGAGGATGAGTTAGCATTGGTATTTTTCAAACAGGAAATAGGCAAAGATTTAGTATTTGTGCCTCCAGTGTGGGCTAAGGTGCCAACGCGAACACCTTGAGCTTCAGTGCCACTGCTGATTGGTCCAACATCACAGACATTGAACCTCTTGTTGCCTGGTCTCCAAATCTGCATCGACGAGTGTATCTCGCATCCATGGGGGAGGTCTGATCGAACACACCTGATTCTGTCAAGGGAAGGCTTCTCTGGGGAAGTGGTGACAACATGTCCCACAGCTTCATAGCCATCAGGGGCTATGGGTAACCAAATATAGCCTTGTCCATCTTGCTTGATTTTCAGAGACTTGCTGTTGCGTACCAATTTGTAATCAACTGGGGTCCTTAGAGCTCCATTTCTGGTTGAAGAGTTATCTTTTCCCGCAAGAACCCAACCAAAGAGTGGCTTGTTGTTAGGTTGGCAGTAGCATCCCAACATAGAGAACCCTTCAGGTAGACCAGTTGGCTCGAAAAACGTAGCCCCAAGGTTATCTGGTCCACCTTCATAGGTGGTCCAGACCTTGTTGAATGTTGAAATTTGGGACAGTAGCAACCCACAACCCAGGTCAATGACGCCAGTTGCAAATCCGTCACCTACATATATAATAACCCAAAAACCATCAGAAAAACTACCACAATCCAAATAAATCAGAATGAGCCACCAAGCTTCTCAGAGAGTGTATCAAGAAAGAAGGGAAGAGATGCAATTGATGCGCACCTGGTGGCCAAACTGGTGTATCTGCAGGAAGCTTAAATTTGGTTTCTTCAATGGGTGGGGTTTTCTTTTTCTTGGAGTGTCCAAGACAACTCGCCATTGCGGAGTTTTTTCGAAGAAGATTGAATATGTTATTTCTTATGGCGAATATGGCTATTGTATAAC
The DNA here is from genome assembly GCA_019955255.1 of Castanospermum australe. NCBI lineage: Eukaryota > Viridiplantae > Streptophyta > Magnoliopsida > Fabales > Fabaceae > Castanospermum > Castanospermum australe. The sequence goes on from NSJW01000812.1 coordinate 39,960, forward strand.
ACTGAAAGAGTTTCGTTTTGCAAGAACCGGATTCCTTTCGTGAAGCATATATGGCTGCAAATTCTCATTGTTAAGTTGGATATAGCAACCTAACAGAAAGTCCTCCAAATTAAATATTCCACTTGGCTTTAACTTCAAGGAAACTATATAACCTTGAGATCTTGTGTAAGTGATCCACACTTTCAACGTACAGAGTTTGCTTTTTCTTGTAGAGATACTTTGCAAAATAAGAGAGGTATTCTACTGAGCTTCTCAGAGAAGAAGAATGGAGATCTTCTTTTTCTTAAGAAGATTTTCGCGACCACTTACTCCGGATGGCCTAATGACCAGAGATGATGAAAGAAAATTTAAAAAATAAGAAAACAAAGTCAAGATTTTATTTAGAAAAACAGAAGAGTTGTAATAACCCTATTTAATTATTAAGTTGCTTACATAACCAAGTTTTTTTGTTGCATGCAAAGCCGAAGTTTAAACCCCTACTACCATCAACTAAGTTCGAAAACTAGATTTAGTAAATTATGTAGATTAAGCTTATATTTTAGTGATTCATTTAAAAGTGATTAATTTTGATTCAACTCATTTAGCTTGTGAATTGAACGATATAAACCTATTTACATGTGAATTGGATTGTTAATCCGTGTAAATTTTGTTTTACGAAAAAAAGAATCAATAATACTTAATTTTGAACGAAGAATAATGTAATTTTACATTTGTAATTGGATAATTAAATTTTATAATGTAATGTAATGGTTGACTTAATTTAGTTTTTGAGTATATTGAAAAAACATTAATGATTTTATTTTTAAAGAAATCTATCATTTTTAATTGGTGGTCGTTTAGACTTAACGAACAATTTTAAATGAGTTAAAGGATGTTTAAAAAATGATTAATTTTAACCCAACCTATTTAATTAGCGTAGCCCGTGATGTGTTGAGCTTAAACGAACCTCTTCAGCTTGTTCAACAACCCTGCTATAAATTGTGAAAACCCACTTTGGCCTCAACTTATATTCGAAATTCTCAGACAGAAATTAATAAGCCAAGAAAGCAAATATACTACAAACCTTGAATAATTATCAAGCATCAATTTAGAGTTAAAAGTAAACTTTATTATCCTGCTTTTATATAACTTCACAACCAGATTTTACTTTTATATTTAAACATTGAAACCAAGACTACAGACAGATGTCATATCTCACATGCAAATTAACCTTCAAACCATCCAAATTGTGGTAATTAAAGCCCCACTTCTTTAAAATTAGAGAAGCATAAGAGGAGTTTTTTTTTTTTATATATAAATAAACCATTATGTATTGTAATTAAATTATTTTCAAAAAAAGTAGTGTAAGCTATTGAGTGATTAATTAAGAGAGAAGGATTTATAGCTTGACCTATACAAAAGTTGTATTATAATATTCGTTATAGTGAAGTACTTTTATTCATTTTAGAGGCTATCGACGTAGGTCAAGTTTTGTTTTTTTTTTTCGTTATTGGATGTTCCAATGCCCAATAACGATATCGGTGATAGTTTTCTATCATAAAGCTACCATAAGGAACTTAAAAAAATAAAAGTAAACCAGTCTCAAACGCAAAGTGTTGTGAATCAGAGTTTTGGATTAAGTCGAAATGGAGACCATTGAGAGTCTAGGACATGCCCTTTCTATATAACCCTTTCCATAGCAAAAGTCAAAAGACTTAAAAAGTATAACAATTACATATTTATTGGTCGTAGATTAAATTTTGTAAATTTTAATTATGAATTTAATTTTAATTTATTATCAGTATAAAAAATTTTAAACTATCATTTAATTATAAATTTTTAAATCGTTAAAAAAATTTGACTAAAATCACAACTTTAATTATTTATTATAAAAATTAATAATCAATAAATATTTAATAACTCGTAAAAAATATCAACATTTAAAAAAAACTAAATTACCATAACACAAGCTTTCAAAACATATAGATATACCCATATGTCATTTTGACTAACACTAGCCCCAAGACAGTAACTTACCAAATTACATTCTATTTGAGCCAAAACAAAGACTCTTTATGTTAGGAGTTTATATATATATATATATATATATACACACACACATCCAATAATGATTAACCCATTGAAGCCAACCAATTTTAATCCACATTAAAGTAACAAAACGAATATTAAAGAACCAACGTAGACCCAAGCTGACTGAGAAGAACCCTAAGCAATAATAAAGTCACACGCCACAAACACCGAAAAAAACCAAAGAAAGTAACAAACAAACCAACAACCACCAAAATCAATGTAGCATGCTGATTCGGCCTAGGACCGGCAATATTCAACTGAGGCCAAGTTATCCAAACCCAGACAAGCAACAAACGGATGGCACCAGTAGATTTCAATATTCAACTAAGGCCTCTAAATTGTAGACACACATGAATGAATCCTGAGAATCTCAAAAACTACATACACTAATTAAGACTATGGAACGAATTCCCTTATGAGATTCATAGCTTCATGATAATTATCTTAGTATACATTTGGTATCATAAAAAGAAAGAAAATAGAATGTAAATAGAAATGAAAGTGGAAATGCGAATAGAATAAGTATTCTAAAAATGAAAGAAATGATATTCCTTAAGAAATAAGTATTTCCTCTTTGATTTCTTTACCAAACAAGAGTATAAAAATATCTCATTTTATTCCTGTCTTTTCTATCATACTAAACAAGTAGTTAATGTATGTTTATATATTTGATATGAAAACAAAAATAGAGATAAAGTTTTTATAAATAAATTTTCTGTGCAAATTTGAAAAAAAAATCATTCATAAAAATTTTACTCACTATCGAACTAACCATTAAACTAGAATAACTAGACACAAAGTCATTAATAATTGTGATACCGTGAAAGTATTGACACTGAGGACTATAGTGATCACATCTCTAAATTTAATGTCATAATAATTTTAAAGGTTGCATCAACCATCAATAGCGTAATATAAAATGTCTGAAGTACCCCTTCTTTTACAATTTTAACTTCATCTACTTCAAAGATTAGAAGGATAACTTCTTTTTCATCATAGAGAATTAGGAAATGTTACATACAAAGCATTTTTTCATATTCCTCACACATCTCTTATCTAGACCAGTGTGTGCCTGTGATTAAAATTCTAAGTAATCTATATGATTGTCCTAAGAAAATTCATAAAGGTAAAAGTCAGAATTGAGCGGATATAAATTGTACTCCGTTACTCCAAAGTCAGTATAAAGAAAAATGAATTATCTGAAAGCTAGTTAAGGGAACCACGTTTAACATGCTCATAAATCGGTGGGGTATAAACTAAAAGTCTGAAACATGTGTTGTGCCCATGATAGGACCATGTTGGGCCCAAAACATGACATTCTACATGGATCCCTTAATATTTTGTTGGTTTGCAAATAATTTTATATGATTTTTTTTTTTTTGGTGAAAACCGAGTACCTACAGGTTCGGCCTACTTTATTTGATCTTTTTACTATATTGTATATTGAATAGTAAAAAAAATGTATAACCCAATGATGCAAAAACTGAACTAACCCAATTTTTGTTTGTTTGGTTCGGGTCAAATTAAATGAAAGTTTTTTGCAAACCAAATTTAAGCCAACCCAAACTTGAAAAATCAGTTTAGACTCATTTTTTTCTACAAGATGACCCGACCCGTGTATACTATTGGTAAAAGAGGACTTAAGAAGATTGGTTGAATTAAGTTTGGCCCAAATAGTAGTTTCTGCAAAATAAACTCTGAACAGAAAATTGATGCAGAGATGAATAAGCTTATGCTAACAATGAGCTAGCTCATAACAATTCATAATATAAACCAGAAAACAGAGCATCACGCACAGACATTCAAATCAAACATACAGTCTAAATAATCATGCAATTAAAGACAATAAATTATGCAGTGGATAAATAACATGCAATCAAGTAATATAATGTAAAAAAAAGGGTTAGAGAGAGCTTGCACATGAAAATTTATTCTGATTCAGTTTTAATATGGAACCTACATTCAGTCCTCAGCCAAGCTGAGATTTTTCACTATTTTTTAGTGTTCTTTGATCAATCCTAACCTCTCCAAGCTAGCTCATTAGTAGTTTTGATCAACCTTAACATTTCCAAGCTAGAGCAAGTAGTTTTAACCCATCATAACCTCTCCAAGCTAGATACACGAGTAGTTTTCTTCTACTCTAACTTCTCCAAGTTATAAATCTTATAACCTCACTGGTTTTATAAAAAATATGATGAAACTCTCTCATATAAGAGTGAATATTTCTAATCTAGCTCACAAGAACATTTTTGAATGATTATCCAATGAAAGCCCAACAAATACTTGATGTTCTCCCTTCTTTTCTCCTCTTTAATTTGCTCTTCACTTCTATAAGTCCCTCCCTTGAAGAATTGATATATGTAAAAGAAGGAGATTTGAACGTTGCAGCACATGGGGTTCTATTGCAACAGAGTTCCTTTATCTTTTTGGAATGTAAAAATCACTTTCTTGCTAGTGCAAATGTACCCACAACTTTTGGGATGTTGTCTCTAAGCTTTTTACTCTCCCTTGAGATTTTATGACTATTGGCAGTACTTAGGAATTGCTCAAAAATTGCTTTTTGTCTCAATATGCAGAATATGGGCAATGTTGCAGTATTGTCATCAGCCTACTCATCTCCAGTCATGAGTAAGCTGATCTTAAGCTGATCTTGAACTTCTAGAAAGCTTTTTTTTTTTCACTTCGAACAAACTCATCTTCATCTTGAATAGGTTCATTTTAGACTTCAAAAAAATTCTCCAAAACATGTCTTAACATAGAAATAAGAGATTTTAAGTTGTATATCAAATAGCTCATCTTCTTAAAAAAACCTTTTATACATTGAGAATATTCAATAAAGCTTTGATAAATCTGCATAAACTTCTTTCAACTAAAATTAAGCATAAGTAAATATTGTTAAATGAATGCTAAATGTTTGAAATCATCATTAAGATAAATGTCAAGTTAGAAATCTTGAGCTAACATGCACCTCTGACACAACTTCACAACCAGATTTTATTTTTATGTTTAAACATTGAAACCAAGACTACATACAGATGTCATATCTCACATGCAAAATAACCTTCAAACCATGAAAATTGTTAGGTAATTAATACAAGTCTCGCATTTTTAGAATTAGAAAGTCATGACGTGTTTATTATATAAATAAGCCATTATATATTGTAATAAAATTACTCCTAAAAAAAAGAGCATAAATTATTGCACGGTTAATTTAAGGAAGGGAGTTTGCATCGTTTGTTATGATAAAGTATTTTTATACCTTTTAAAAGTCATAAATATAAGTCTAAGTTTTTATTTATTTTTTCCTTGCATGTTTATTGCATGAATCCTTCTACTACTCAACAATAATATCAATAATAGTTTTCTATCATAAAGTTTCAAAAAGAAACTTAAAAAATTAAAAGCAAACCAGTCTCTGAAACGCAAAGTGATGTGAGTCGGAGTTTTGCAATAAGTCGAAATGGACACCAATGTGAGTTTAGGATATCACATGCCCTTTCTATATAACCCTTTCTGTAGCAAAAGTCAAAACACTTTAAAAGTATCACAATTACATATTTATTGGTCGTTGATTAAATTTTATAAATTTTAAATTGTCTATTATAAGAATTAATAATAAATAGATACTTAACAATTCATTAAAAATATCAAACACCTTAAAAAAAACTAAATTACCATAACACAAGCTTTCAAGGCATATAAATCATACCCATATATCATTTTGACTAACACTGGCCCCAAGACAGTAACTTACCAAATTACATTCTATTTGAGCCAAAACAAAGACTCTTAATGCAAGGAGTCTGAGAATCCAGTACACATACATATTCAATGATCAACCCATTCAAGCCAACCAATTTTAATCCACATTAATTAAAGTAACAAAGCGAAGATTATTACCAAAAAAAAAACGAAGATTAAAGAACCAACTTGGACCCAAGCTGTCTGAGAAGGATCATGAGCAATAATAAAGTCACACATCACAAACACCGAAAAAAACAAAGAAAGTAACAAACAAACAAAACAAGCACCAAAATCAATTGAGGCAAAGTATCCAAGCCCAGACAAACAAGCAACAGATGGCACCAGCAGATTTCGATATTCAACTAAAACCTCTAAATTGGAGACAGACATTAATGAATCCAGAGAATCTCTCAAAAACTGCGTACCTTAATTAGGACTATGTAGCGAATTCCCTCATGAGATTCAGAGCTTCATGACGATGACCCTTAATGTATGTTTATATGTTTGGTATAAAAATTAAAATTAAAATAAATTTTTTTTGAATAAATTTTTTATATAAATTTATACAAAAAAATTATCTATAAAATTTTTATTCCGTACCAAACTCACCGTCAAACTGAAATAACAAGAAGGAAAGTGATTGATAATTTTAATTCGGTGAAAAGTATTGACATTGAGGACGATGGATCACGTCACATTAAACAAAACAAAAACAAAAAGACAGTGATCACGCCACAAAATTTAATGTCATCATAATTTTAAAGGGTTGCATCAGCCATCAACAGCGTAATATAAAATGTCTGAAGTACCCCTTCGTTTACAATTTTAACTTCATCTACTTCAAAGATTAGAAGGATAACTTCTTCTTCTTCATCATAGAGAATTAGGAAATGTTACATACAAAGCATTTTTTCATATTCCTCACACATCTCTTATCTAGACCAGTGTGTGCCCGTGATTAAAATTCTAAGTAATCTATATGATTGTCCTGAGAAAATTCATAAAGGTAAAAGTCAGAATTGAGCGGACATAAATTGTACTCCGTTACTTCAAAGTCAAATATAAAGAAAAATGAATTATCTGAAAGCTAGTTTAGGGATCCACGTTTAACATGCTCATAAATTGGTGGCGCATCAACTAAAAAGTCTTTTTTTTTTTTTTTTTGTCATCGTATAAATTATTAGTCTGAAACATGTGTTGTGCCCATGATAGGACCATTCTGGGCACAAAACATGAAATTCTACATGTATCCCTTAATTTTTTGTTGGTTTGCATTTAATTTTATTTGATTTTCTTAAAATATTGTATATTGAAGGGTCAAAACATGGACTGTCTTCAATACTCAGACTTAATCTTTTATATAAATTTGGAAAGAGAGATAATTTTATTTATAGAACCTTCTCTTTCTACAAAAGTAACTAACATCTTAATTCGGTGTCCGCTTGAACTCATCCACAAAAAATATTTCTAACAATTTTTTACTGAACATACGTAGATTTTCTTTTTGCCTTTTGTTTCACGACTTTCTACATATATAAATTATTTAGAACAATATTTAAACATATTTGAATTAATTACTGTTTTTCTTTTTCTTGAAATAACATATTCAAGCTTCGTATTTTAATTTGGTACCTGAATTCTTAGTAAGTATAATCCATAAAAAGAAAAATCATGTAATTAGCATTAGTCCTTCTCTTTGGTAAAACTAGCATGCAAGTTCCACAAATGCAATTTTAGCAGTTATTGCTCACACCTTTTAAGCAAATTTCAAAAAATAGAGTGTACACACAACTTTTATATTTACTAGTCTGCTTAATCACACATATATAAGTTGTTCTATTGGAGCCGTAGGAGGTTCCATTACAATTTTCTTTTCCATTAAACTAAAAATGTAACCACTTATACAATTGTTGTACACAACAACAAATCCAGACATTACGAAAACAACATTATTCTAAAAGATATTGAAACTTTATAAGAAGCAACCTAAATTAAGACTCCAACATTCAAACTTCATCTCCACTCCAGTTTCTCTTCACTTTTGGACCCGTGGGTCCTTCCTCTCCCAAGACTTCACTTGGCAAACTCCTCACAATATTTTCTAAAGCTTTTTTTAGCTTTCCGGGCAATACCTTCTCCACCTTGTTCAACTCCTCGTCTATAGTATAATCAATTTTTGGACCCCATTCCCTGAAATAGTTCAGCCATGGTGGCTCTACAATTGCAGACCCCAAATATACTCTGCAGAAACCAATTCAAACCTTGCCCCCATATCCACGACCATCTGGCTCCTCTCAGTATCATTCCTTATTCCCACTCCGCTGCTCCCTTGAAGAACAAGCCCAGCCTTTGGGTACGAGGCATGGCCATGCAGGGAAGAATAAACCACGGGTTTGTTGCCATTTTGGAACTCAAGCTGAGAGGCTTCAACCCATGTGCCCCCACTGTGCTGTGAGAAGTAGACCTCCCATAGTTGTGCATTGAAGTTGCTCACCCTTAATGTCACATGCTCCCAGTCGCCAACATGTTCGCCTATCTTCCCCAATGAGACATTGATGAACTCCACTTTTGCTTTTGCAGGTCCATTGAATGGGTAGAAGACCCACACGGCAATGTCAGTGAAAGTCCCTCCAAGCATGGGTTTCACGTGTAGATAAGCTTGGGAACTCTGCAAATATCCTTTCTTGACTCTCTCTTTGTTGGCTTCATCCGCAGGCAGGTCGAGCCAATAGGCACCGTCGTTGTTAGCATCCTGAGGAAGGTTGGTGCCATTTGGTGCGATTGGGACAGGTTTTGACTCTTCCCCTTTCTTGTACAGCAGTGCCCCGTTGGAGAAAAACCAATTGACAGAGGAAGGAAGGTATTCTTCATCAGGATGCAAGTACATAAAAGGAGAGTAAGCTCGGACTATTGCCTCAATTTGGGGCAGATTAGGCATGGGGGTTGAGATAGCTTTGGTATTCTTCAAACAGGCAATAGAGGGAAGGCTAGTCGACCCACCATTTTGTGCAAGAAAGGTGCCTACACGAACTCCAGGAGCCTGAGTTTCCCTGTTGCTTGGTCTTGCATCGAAGACATTGAACCCACTGGCACCACGGTCCTTGCCTGGTCCCCAAATCCATGAATACCTCTCGCTTTGGTCAGTGAGGTCTGACCTGACACACCTGACCCTATCAAGGGAAGGTTTAGCTGGTGTGGTGGTGACAACATGGCCTACAGCTTTATAGCCCTCAGGTGCTGTTGGGAGCCAAACATAGCCAGGGCTATCTTGCTTAATCTTCAGAGACTCACTGCTCCATACAAGTGTGTAACCCACTGGTTGCTTTAAAGCGCCATTGCTGGTTGAAGACTTATCTTTTGCCACCAGAACCCATCCAAAGAGAGGCCTGTTGTTGGGTTGACTGTAGAAACCCAACACAGAGAATCCTTCAGGTATTCCTGTTGGTTCAAACACAGTGGCACCGAGATTGTCCTGTCCACCTTCATAGGTGGCCCAAACCTTGTTGAATGTTGAAATTTGAGACACTTGCAACCCACCCAGATCGATGATTCCACTTGCAAAGCCACCACCTACATGCAACAATTCAGCACCAGCAGGAATCAGCCTGCACTTGCTACAGAATATTATCACGAAATGGAGGAGAGAAAATGGCAATCGCATAATGGGGTACCTTGCGGCCAAGCCGGCGTCGCAGCAGGAAGCTTGAATGTGGTTAGAATGGGGAGAGGTTGCTTCTTCTTGGAGAAAATCTCTGCGCAAGAACATGTGTTTAGACAATTGCCCATTGCTGGGTTTTCCAAAGAAGATTGAATGCCAATGTTTGGAGAATATGGCTATTATATGATAGCTGCGGAATTTGCAAGAAGTATATTCATTTGAGGAAAACTGTGAAGGCAGAACAAGTCTACAGAAATATAAATATAATAGAGGGGACTGCCCAAGGATGTGTCGTGCAAGGAAGCCACTTTGGCTACAGAGATATGCTTCTAAATCTTGTTCAACTTCACTTATACACCAAGTTCTTGTACTCATTAAAGGACTTGCTTTTCTTGTTTGCATTACATCCCTCATAAAGAGATTCTTAGGTACATATGATGTTAGAAAATTCTCTTTATACTGTATCATTAAGTGTGTGTCTGTATTGTCACATTATCTGAGTCAATACGGTTTGTCACCACCATGTATATACTAACAATAATTAATATTAAAAATAACTTATATGATACAATATAAGAGAATTGTCTTATACAATTGTCTTATAATATAAAAATCTCCGGATCCATTTTAATTAAGGGATATATCAGTTTGCGTATGTGACTCTAATTAGGGGCAAGCATCCAAGGGGTCCTCTTTCTGCTTTTACTTTCTTTTTGTTTGGCTAATGAGATTACAACAAATATCCTATGGTCCCATCCCATGAGTTCACATTTGTGTGTCACAGACATCCCTCTCATATTGAGGTGGATCAAAAAATTTGATCTTTGGCATTTATGTGAGAGACACCTCTTTAAAATTGTTTTTTAATCCAATACCTTGTGTTCGTTGTACAACTATCACCATCGTTGAATTTGCTGCACTTGAAGTGAACAGAGGCACAAGTCGTGGAAAACAGGGTACTTGCTCTGTTTTTTTTTTTTTTGGCTAAGTGCATAATTACGTTCATTAATATTAACAGTAAAATGACCAAAAAAGTGATCCTGAGTAAACAACGATGCACAAAAACATCCAAAATGATGTAGTATGTTAATTTACAAGTAGTAAACATAAAATTTGTGGCATGATAGGCAATTATCAAGCACATTTTGAGAACATTTTTTGTAATTTTCTTTTGTATGTGACACATATTTTCATCAAAAACCACGTCATGTTTTGGATAATTGAATCTTGGCATGATCAAATCACAACGGTTTTATTAATTTGGTTAGGCATACGCAAAGACAAATCGTGCATTTCACGTTAGCTGCATCATTGAAGATGTGCAAACAAGATCTTATATAACACGATATAACAAGAAACTATATTTAGAAAAAAATAATTATTTCAATTTGAAATTGTCTTCAATAGCTTTTCTTTCATTTTTCCTAAGTTTCATTACCTGCTAGTTTTTTTTTTAAATCAAGTATCCACAGAAACATTACTACGAGACTAATCTTAATGGCACGGTTTCAGCTAGTTAATAACCAGAGACTCCCCTAACATGTGTCTACTATAAAGTTTAAACTTTAATTCTTTCTTTAAGAGTGTGACTCACTTACTACTGCACTCAACTCTTGCTGATTACTTGCTAGCTAACTTTGACTATTTGCAGATAAAGTGGACATGGAAAGATAATCACATATTAACTAATCCAATTTTTTAAAAATTGTTTTGACAAATCTGCCACCTTAATACTTGTACACAACAATAGGTTGACCATTTCTCCTCACGCATCCTCATATCTATACGTAAGTTTTGCTTATATCATTTTTACACAACTCTAATCCATGTACAAGAATTGAATCATTTGCAGCACAAAAGATCTACATCTCAAATAAGAGTTAATATTTGTGCAAAATTTTGATAAAAAAATAATTTGATGTAAACTAAAATTGTTCTGTCTACTTATTACCCTAAATCATGTGCATACTAATATGTTTTCGCTCTTTTGTACACTAAAAAAGATAGCTTAATTTGTTTGTTTATACCGAAATCGTACATGTATCAATAAGCTAGATATCAAGTAAAGATATATCATTAGAAACTTTTAATGATCTTAGATATAATTTGGGTTAAATTTGTAAAAGAATTAATTATAAATAAACTAATATAGACAGATTTTATGTTAAAAAGAATATGTTGTAAATGAAATGAGGTTGAAATCTTTGATTTTAAAATTTTGAGTTTGTTTAGATATTATTAAGTATAATTACTTTTAAAGTGTAATTGAAGGGATAATCTTAAAAAACCATTAATTTCCACTTATTAAAATTAATTTTGTAGTATTGATTGTAAGAAGTTTTTTTTCAATAAAATTATTGGGTCTTACCTCAAAATCAATTTTTTTTACCCAAAAAAAGTAATTTTGGGTCACTTATCTGGAAATTAATTCTTACAATAATCAATTTAAAAAGGAAAAAGACTATACAAACTCTTTAAACTTTAAATCATTTGTAAATAACTCTTAAACTTTAAAATTGTCCTAATTAATATATAAATTATGATAATTACATACAAATTAATCTTTTCCATTCCACCTTCTATTTATTTTAAATATTTTTTATTTAATTTAAAATAGATAAAAAGTGGATAGAAAGGATTAATTTGTTTAATTGTTATATTTTAAGAATTAATTAAAATAATTTTAAAGTTTAGAGAACTATTTATAAATAATTCAAAGTTTAAAAAGTCTATATATTCTTTTTCTCCTTTAAAAAATATTAACTAAACACCTTTTAAAATACGCTGCACGACGTATTTTGCATCAAACTAATTTCTGCACTGTGTAAAGTCTATACAAAACATGCATTTTTGTCAAAGTTTATAACGTAGGGAGTGGTAATAGTTGTGTAATTCTGTATGCTTTAATTACTAGAATAAGTTAATAAGAAAAAATTCAGATGACATCACTTAACCTCAAATAAGTTTACCTATATTATTTGTGAATCTAAGAATCCAAATATCGTTATTATTTTATTTTTCTAGTTGTAAAGGAGATCTAAATCTGACATGGGAAGAAGGAGATAAACTAAAATGCTGACAAAACAAGTCGCGTGTAATTCGATTTCAAAATCAAACAATTCTTAACGAGACTTAGAAGTATGTTTGGATGGGCCTTTATACCATCTAACATACTTTTGTTTATTTTTTTTTATTTATTTTAACGGTCAATTATTTTTCAATAAGTTTATCTTAAAAATTCATTTGGTCTGAAAATAATTATTTTTATTTTTGAGTTAAACATAATGATTTTTTTAAAACATAAATTAGTTCTCTTAAATTCATTTTGAAACTAAAATCAAGTTTGTAAAATCAAGATCATTTAAAATTAAATTTACAAAATTTATAAAATATAATTCAAACACACACTTAATATCACTTGGCAGCAATTATTACTAGTTAACATTCATAACATCAAATGCTTTATTTGGCAAGTTTAAAGACTTCTTAAAAGATTAAACTATGATATATCAGTCTAAAGTTTTTTACATATAATATAATCATATGTTATCACATGATTTAAAGTTGAACCAAAATTAAATCCCTCATCAAAACGGGTATGACTCACGTGATGTCATGTTTAAGATCTTCCAACCAGAGGGGATCAGGATCTCATTAGCTTTTCAGAAACTTTTTAGTAAAAGGATTTTCTAGTCGACCTTATTAAGCCAAGGGCTAAAAAGGGTCGTTCTTTTGGCTCTTTTATAATAATATTCAAGAAAACAATTGAAGTATGTATTCTATAATGTCAATTTTAAAAATTTTAAAATTAAAGTATGGACTTGATTGGTTTTATATTTGACAGTCTTATTCTTATTTTGTGATGATTTTATATATTTTTTCAAAACTATTCTTTTTATGGTATTTTTATGTTTTTTCAAAATTTTAAAATTTCTAGTAAAGAAAGGGGGTCAGTTCTGCTCAATTCTTTTAATAAAAAGACTAGGGCCAAGTTATAGAAAACTTTTGTCCTTGAAATATTAAGGATTGATCCCTCCCAAGCCCCATCATTTTATGGCTGGCCCTTGAAGGGTTGGCTTCCCCTTGATTAACAACTCTACAACTTTATAGCATTTTTTGTCAAACCCTCAAAATTGATTCTCCCGATTAAAAACAAATGTTATCAGTGTTCTTAGTTAATAGTTAAGTAGCACCGCGACTTCAAAGAAGTTAAGTGGATAGAGCTTTGCCTATAACATTCTAACGTATATTAAAAGAAAAATTCTAATTAACATATAAATGTTAAATAAAATCATTTTAATCAAAAAAAGATTTAAAAGTTTCTAGGCATTTATAGTAAGAATATGTTATTGAGGCACAAAATGTTGTACGTTAAAAGTTAAGGGCCAAAAAAAAAAATGAAACTATTAATTTGTCAAATCCTAACCAGTGGCAGAGCTAAGAGGACTTTTTCTAGGAGGGGCCAAAGAGAATTTGGTGAGCTTAAGTTATAATTTTTTTTAAAAAAAAATGTAAAAGCATCATTTTTAAAAAAAATTTGGGGCCATAGCCCCTACAACTTAAAGGTTGTCAAATCAAATCAACCCTCGCTCTAAAGTTCATTATTAACATTTATCACATCTACGCCTCTATTATAAATGTAAGGTAATAGAGTATGTTAGACTTAGAGAGATAATAATAATAAATAAAAAGTGATAATATATGTTGTTTTTTTAGATTCAAGAAAATTTTTTGAATGACAATTTTTTTCAAGATTTAAAAATGCAATCAAAACTTAGAAGAGGAGTGAAAAATAATATTTTACACTACAAAAATTTATACATATTTCTGAATCATTAAATTTAACTTTAAATCTCTACAATATCATATCAGAATATTTCTTTCACAAATTCATATACAATTTTAAAAACTATGTTTATTTATTTATTTGTTTTTATACGTCATATCCTTTTCTCTCTACTCTACCCCTATGTTCTTCTCAAGAAATCTGAATCAATCAACATAAAGAAAAATGGGAAACTCTAAAGGAAGCAAACAAAACAAGAAAAGATAAAGTAACAATGGCAAAGAAATACCTGAAAACCTCTCCTCTGTTGCAGCTCCGGGAAGCCCCATTACCTGAGTTGCACATAGAAACACAGCACAAAGGAGCCCCACATTGACACCCATTTTGGTTTCTTTCCACAGCCCAGATCTCTCAAACCTCAGCCTCAGCCCCCGCCGGAAACCGCCACCTCGCCGGAGCTCAGCCTTGAGACTCAGGCACCTGACCTGGGTCCTGGGTCTGGGTCAGGGTGGCTGGGGGCAGAGAACCACAGGTGCTGCAGTCAAGCAAAGTTTGATTGTGGTGGGTAATGCTTATCAGCTTACTTTAATGGGGTTCGTTGGGTATGGCCTCCTCTGCGTTTGCTTTTGGCTCCTATGATTGCTTGACTCTTTTACTTGTGCTGTGGTTCTGTCTCTTAAAAAAGTGATTTTGAAATAGTTTAGCATTATTTTTTTCCCTCACTTTCCTTTTTCCCACTTATTGTGGTGGTGATTCCAAATCTGTTTCCTTCTGCGTTTTCTATTTCTTTATATAATACTTTTCCCCTCACTTATTTGTCCTTTGTTTTTTTTTCTCAGATCAGATGCCAATCACGGAGAAAACGGGAGGAAGGGTAAAGACAGGACACAAAGGATTGGAGTCTCAATTACGAGGATGTCAGCTTTGAGACGTAGATTTGCTTCTTTCTGGTTTTAATAGATTTAGGGGTGACCCGTGTTTCGGGAAATTTCTCATGAAAGAGGCAGAGTCAGGACATGATGAAGTGCTAATTTGGCAGTTAAAAGGCTTGGGATGATGGAGAATTAGAGAATAGAGTGCTTGTACGAACGTATGGGTTCAAATGTCATAACTTATAATTCATTTCAACTCTTTTATAAACTTAATTTTTTTAATAAAAAATAATAATTATTTTATTTTATTTCAAATATAAATTTCAACAATAGAATTACATCCTTCTACTTTAAAACGTAATTTATTTTTATTATATTAATATTTTATGTGTCCATTATAAGTATTCTTAGTATTGAGATAAAAACTATTGGTAAATTTTTGCGAAAGATATTTGTATAATGAAATTTACCCTTCGTTTTTAGCGGGTACCAAACGTACATACATGGTATGTAGCTTAATGTTGATAACCGAAACAGCATTCAAAGTTTGTGGATATGTCACGTCGGAGAAAAAAACAGTTTGTGGATATGTGAACGCGTCTTCTTTTTTTCTACCAGACGTGCATCCGCTGCGCTGGGCCAATGAATTTTATTTTATTTGGGCAGTGAGTGCGCTTCAGCTTTTATCCAATAAACTATCTTTAATTTCATGAAGAGTATTATGTGAGAACTTTTTGAGAGTTAACGTATGCTGGTGAATCACTATTGTCAAAATATAAGTACAGTTTGATCGGTTTCATTGTGAATTATCCATTTAATTAATTATAATTTAATTTTATAATTAAATTTACTATTAAATTAATTAAAATTAAATAAAATCACTTAAAATCACTTAAACCAGTTAGTAAAATTATTTGAATTGATTAATCATTAATTTTATATCTTAAAAAATAATTCCAAAATTTTTATATTTTATAAATTTTTTTATAAATTTTACATTATTATATGTGAATTAATTTTATAACATTATCTAATTTGATTAGATAATTTAAAAAGGCTCGTTGGTTCATTATTTAATTTAGTTTTAATAACATTGTTGTGAATAGGTTAATTTTAGAGAAAAAATGACTTTTTTTAAAACTCTTTAAAAAGATTTTGATTATAAATTATTTTGATTATAAAATAAGTTAATTTAAACATATATATCTTTATACAATAAAGAAAACTGATAATATGCAAAATCAATTATTATGGAATTTGAGAACTCAATGTTAAAGTCTTAAAAGAATTTGAAATATGATATAAATCGACGTGTATTTGTTTTCCCTTATTAACATGTATGTGAAATAATGTTGTATGGGTGAGTATTTAATATTCTTCAGGGCATATCACACATCCTTAAGGAGAACGCGTAGCAAATACTTACAAATGATTTATTGATGAGAGAACCAAACAAAAATCGAATACAAAAATTTTAGAGCATGTCAATAGACAATTTGATTCTACCAGGAAGCAACCCTCATTTGGTATGTTTCTGCTTAATTAGACATAAATGATTGTAATGGAGCCATAGCAGCTTCCATTTAAATTTTTTTTTACTTAAAATCAAAATGTAACGACTTAGACAATTGTTGAACACAATAACAAATCCAGTTATTCTAAAAAGATATTGACATTTTTTTAAAAAAGCAACGTGACTTGAGCCTACAGCATTCAAACTTCATCTCCACTCCAGTTTTGCTTCTCCTTTGGACCCGTGGGCCCTTCTTCTCCCAACACTTCACTTGGCAACTTCTTTACAAGATCTTCTAAAGCAGTTTTTAGCTTTCCGGGCAATGCCTTCTCCAGATTCTTCAACTCCTCATCTAAATTATAATCAATCTTTGGACCCCATTCCCTCAAATAGTTCAGCCATGGTGGCTCTACAATTGCAGACCCCAAATACTCTGCAGAAACCAATTCATACCCTGTCCCCATATCCAGGACCATGTCACTCCTAGCACAATCATTTCTTATTCCCACTCCGTCGCCCCCTTGCAGAACAAGCCCAGCCTCTGGGTACGAGGCATGGCCGTGCAGGGAAGAATAAACCAATGGCTTGTAGCCACTTTGGAACTCAAGCTGAGAGGTGTCAACCCATGTACCCCCACTGTGTTGTGAGAAATAGACCTGCCACAGTTGTCCGTTGAAGTTGCTCACCCTTACTGTCACATGCTCCCAGTCGCCAACGTGTTCACCTATCTTCCCCAATGAGACATTGATGAACTCCACTTTTGCTCTTGCAGCTCCATTGAATGGGTAGAAGACCCACATGGCAATGTCAGTGAAGGTTCCTCCAAGCATGGGTTTTACGTGTAGATAAGCACGGGCACTGTGCAGATCCCCTTTCTTCACTCTCTCTTTGTTGGCTTCATCCGCAGGCAGGTCAAGCCAGTAGGCACCGTCGTTGGTACCACCCTGAGGAAGGTTGGTGCCATTTGGTGCGATTGGGACAGGATTTGACTCTTCTGCTTTCTTATACAGCAGTGCCCCATTGGAGAAAAACCAGTTGACTGAGGAAGGAAGGTATTCTTCGTCAGGATGCAAGAACATAACTGGAGAGTAAACTTGGACTATTGTCTCAATTTGGGGTAGATTTGGCATGTAGGTTAAGTTAGCTTTGGTATTCTTCAAACAGGCAATAGAGAGGGGGCTAGTAGACCCTCCATTTTGTGCAACAAAGGTGCCTACACGAACACCAGGAGCTTGAGTTCCCCTGTTGCTTGGCCTTGCATCATAGAAATTGAACCCACTGCCCTTGCCTGGTCCCCAAATCCATGAATCTGTCTCGCATTGGTCAGTGAGGTCTGACCTGACAACCCTGACTCTGTCAAGCGAAGGCTTATCTGGTGAGAGGGTGACAACATGGCCCACAGCTTTGTAGCCCTCAGGTGCTGTTGGCAGCCAAACATAGGCAGGGAAATCTTGGTCGATGTTCTTCAGAGACTCACTGCTCCACACAAGTGTGTAATCAACTGGTTGCCGTAAAGTGCCATTGCTGGTTGAATTAGACACATCTTTTGCCACGAGAACCCATCCAAAGAGAGGCTTGTTGTTGGATTGACTGTAGAAACCCAACATAGAGAATCCAGCAGGTGTTGCTGTTGGTTCAAACACCGAGACACCTTGATCGTCCGGCCCACCTTCATAGGCGCCCCAAACTTTGCTGAATGTTGAAACTTGAGACACTTGTAACCCACCCAGATCGATGATTCCAGTTGCAAAGCCATCACCTGCATCAAATGATTCAACACCAGCAAGAATCAGCCTGCACTTACTGCAATAATATCAGGACGCGGAGGAGAGAAAGTGACAATCACATATAATGGAGTACCTGGGGGCCAAGCAGCCAGTGTTGCAGCAGGAAGCTTGAATGTGGTTTCAATGGGGAGAGCTTCCTCCTCCATGAAGAGATTTGTTAGATTCTCTGCGCAAGAACATGGAGTAAGAGTTAAGACAATTATCCACTGCTGAGTTTTCCAATGAAGATTGAATATATGCCAATGTTTGGAGAATATGGCTATTGTAGTAGCTGCGGATTTTGCATAAAGTATATTCCTTTGAGGATAATTGGGAAGGAAGAAAAAGTATACAGAAAAAATAAACATAATAGAATTAGAGGGGACTGCACACTGCCCAAGGATGTGTCGTGCAAGGAAGCCAGTTTGGCTACGTACATCTGCTTCTGAACCTCGTTCAACTTCCCTTATACACCAAGTTCTCTTGTTTACCCTACATCCCTCAAAAAGAGATTATAACATAATTTTTTTTTACATTGTGTCATTATCTATTGAGCATGTACTATGTTAGTTATGTTACTCTTTTTTAATTACTTTAAGTTTAATTTTTTAAATTACTTTTAGTTAAATAATCTCATTTTCTTAGTTGTCAAAATTATTTTTGTACCACTTTTCTCCCAATCTCTCCTCTCACTATTAACTTTGAGGCTTTGTTTTCTTATCATTTCAATATAGTTTAACTCTAAAATATTGATAAAATATTATCTTCCTCTAACCTATGTTACTGAAAAAAACATAAAAATAATATATATATATATATATATATATATATATATATATATATTAACAACATATATTAGAGACAATTATTTGTATTTAATTTTTCTTAATAAAAATATAGCCCTATTTCATTTTAAAACATTTTAAATTGAACACTTAAGTAGTGTAATTTTCATTATTAATACATAAGCTATCAATATTTGATTTAATAATTATTCAAATACAATTTGATTTTAAATGAGCATGTTAATTTTTGGAGTCTAAACTTTATTGATATTTTTCTTTTTTTTGCTTTTTCAGAAGTTTCATTACTTGTTAGCTAACCTTGCATTGAACATTTCCAAAAGCGGAGATTCAAATGATGTGGCTAGGTAAAGTTAAATGAGAATGGAACGAGAATCACATATAAATGAGCATGGATCATTGTAAATGTTTCCATAACTATTCAATAAGCTCGGAGTATATCCTAATTTTGGATTGGGCGAGTCTACCTAAATTGTAAATAAAAAAAAAGTATCTAATAGCATCTTTGATAACTCCTCAAAATTGATTCTCTCTATTAAAAGATAAATGTTATTAGTGTTCCTAGTTAATAGTGAGTCGTAACGGTGATTTCAAAGAAGTTTAGATAGAGCTTTGCCTATAATATCTAATGTATGTTAACAAAAATATATAATTAACAGAAGAAAAATGCAAAACTCTAAGGAAGCAAAACAAAACAAGAAAAGATAAAATAACAATACCAAAGAAGAAAAATGTTTATTACACATCAATTTTTTACATCATTCTCTTACACCTACTTGTTTGGAAAAAGAAAAATAAAAAAAATGTAATGGAATGTATATTTTTTTATTTTATTACCAAAAAAGAAATAATGTAATAAAAATGGTTTGTAAGTAACTTATAAGATATTAGTGTAATGAAAATAAGTTACACCTGAAGATTCAATCTCCTAGTTCATGCAAAAAAAAAAAAAATGGTGTGTGAGGATCATTGGTGGCCAAAGAAATACCTGAAAACCGCTGCTCTGGTGCAGCTCCGGGACGCCCCATTGCCTGAGTTGCACATAGAAACACAGCACAGAGGATTCCCACATTGACACCCATTTTGGTTTCTTTTGTCTCTGAAACCTCAGCCTCAGCCCCCCCGGAATCGTCACCACGCCGGAGCTCAGCCTTGAGACACTCAAACACTTGGCCTGGGTATGGGTGGCTGGTGGCAGCTAACCACAGGCGCAGCAGCGAAGCAGAGTTTTTGGCTGTGGAAGTGGGTAATGCTTCTGCCTTCCTCTGCCTTGCTTTTGGCTCTTTGGGTTGCTCCACTCTGTCTTTTGTACTGTGGCCCTGCCTCCTTAAAAAGTAATTTCAAAATGGTTTAGCAGCATTGTTATCACCTTCCAAATTTGTTCAGATGTCATTTGCGGATAAAACAGAGGGAGAGTAAATACAGGAGCGAAAGGAAATAAACATTCAGCTACGAGAATGCCATGTAAATTTGTTTCTTTCTGGTTTTAAATACATACCAAACATACATTTATTTTATGGATTAAGGTGGTAACTAGGCTCAAATATTCATGCACCATTCAATCCATTCACATTTAAATTCATCTAATCCATCTAAATTATAATAATAAATTTAAGTCCTATTTAGTACACTTTAAAATGAATAAATAATATAATACAATTAATACTATTTATATTTGAACAAAATACTGAATAACAATTTATCTTATCAAAATAATTTTATCTAATTTTGACTATATAAAATTGTATAAAATAAAATAATTTGATATATATTTGTTATAGGGTTAAGACTAAATAAAATTATTTTAATCGGAATATTATGTTACCAATATTTTACTCAAATATTGTATAAAGATTGATAGTATTAATTATACTATATTATCCATCTTTTATACAATATATCAAACATGGCTTTAATGAATTTGGATGGATTTGATTAATTTTAATGAATAGTTAATGGATTAATTAAAATATTTATTACATCCAACAAATTTATATATACGGTTTGAAAATATAATATATGTGGACATAAGAAAAGTCTATAAATAGATTGTATATCATTTATTAAAATAGATTATGAATAGATTAAATAATTTTAATAATTTTTTAATAAATCTTAAAGGATTATTAATTTATTTTATATCTATCCATTAATATTCTAACTCAAAATCCATTCATTTGCCACCCATAGTTTGGATGGAGGGTTAGGGAGAAAAATGAATGAAAAAATAAAATTATGATAAATTTTTCATTTCTTTAAAAGTTTTATAAAAAAAAAAGAAAATTAAGAATTTTAAATAATTTTTTAAATTTTTTTATTAATTTTTATAAATATTTTAAAAGTTTTTTAATTTAAAACATTTTGAAGGATTTTCAATCGAAGGAAGTGGAAATTTCTCGAAAAGAGGCAGAAGAGGCAGTACACGGCGAAGCTAATTTTTTAGCTGAAAGTGGCGAAGTGCTAATATGATGGAGAATAGAGTGCTTCTATGAACATTTGGGTCAAAGGATCATAGCCAAACAAATGCTTACGGATGTTGTTGAATGTTGATAACCAATACGGGTGTATTTTACCAATAAAACGGGTGTATTTTACTTTTTTTTTTCTTTCTTGAGTGTTAATAGCAAGTTAGTTTGTATGGCATGCATTTATTGATTATTATTTTTTTATTAAACCTATAATTTGATTCTCTAAATATTATATCGACATCATTTTGATCTTTTAAAAAATATTATCAATTTAGTCATTTAATCGTATAAGGTGACATTATTTTGGTCCTCTAAAAAAATTAGTATCAATTTAGTCCCTCAATTATTAAAAAATTTCATCAATTTAATCCTTTAATTATATAAAATGAACATCAACTTAGTCTCTTAATCATAAAAATTATATTAATTTAGTTACTATTTATATACAAAAAGATAATTTTGATATTACTCTCCATAATTTAAGGATTGAATTGATGTCAACATTATTTGAAGGACTAAAGTGATGTTGACACAATCTTTAAAGGACTAAATTAGATATTTACTCTTATTTTTTAATAATAAATACTTGAAGTATAAAAAAAATAAAAGTACTAAATAATAAATATTTGACAAATTAATTTAGAAAGATGTAAAATTATTTTATGTAGGTACGTTCCTTTAAGAATTTCTTTTTGAATAATGTTATATCCTTCTAATATCTTCCTAATTACTTAAAATAGAAAATATTAAATAAAAAATTATAAATATTTAATGTTTTATAAGTATAAAAAGCATTAAATAAATTTTTTCTTGAAATAATTTGGAAGGTTATTACATTGATTCATTATAAGGATTTATAATTCGACTCATTTAAACTATTTTATAGGGCTAATCTCCTCAGACCGATAGTGATAATGATATGATCTTACTCATGATATGTGACTCTCAAGAATCGAACTGCAGTTCTCATGTCTTAGGACGTATTTCATTTTTACTATGCCAACACCTTGTAGGTTAAACGCTTCTTTTTTTTTTGGTCTATTGTCTTCTAAGTAGGTAAAAATTCATTTGTAGTTTATTACAATTCACATAAATAATTTAAATAAAGAGAAAACTCTCAATTTAGTCTTCCAAAAATTATGTCAACATTACTTTGATCCTCTAAATAATATCAACAATAATTTAATCATTGAATCAAAAAAGTGATATCAAAATCATTATTTTTTGTATAGATAGAAACTAAATTGATATAATTTTTATGATTGTGAAACCAAATTGATGTCAATTTTATATAATTGAGAGATTAAATTGATGATATTTTTTAATGATTAAGAGACTAAATTAATGCTAATTTTTTTAGAGGATCAAAATAATGTTATCTTCTATAATTTAAGAATTAAATTGGTGTCGATGTTTTTTAGAGGACTAATATAATGTCGACATAATTTTTGGAGGACCAAATTGAAGGTTTAGGCTTAAATAAATTAGTATTAAATAAATTTTATTACTATAAATATGATTTAAAATAAATTGAATAACATATGGATAAATATTCAGAAAAGCACTTATGCATAAATTTAATTTTAATAATTAGTTAAAGTTAATTTGATTATTAATTATTGTAAAAACTAATAATGCCTAAAATTTCTTTTATAAAGTCCTTGCCTGTTAATATATACATGTATTTACAAAAATTTCATATGCATGAAATTGAAAATGTTCTTTTTATGTTACATAATCATAATAAAAAAAGTTAATACTTCTAATTTAAGTTACACAATTATAGTAAACAAATTAGTAAGAAATTTTTTAAAAAAATATATTTTATCCATACTTTATACAAATTTTGTTTGATTCTTTGAATATTCGGATATTATTAGATATATACGAAGACTTTCCAATTAGTATTTTCAAGTAGTTCATTAGCTTATGAATGACCAACTCATCAAATCTTCGGCTATTAATGAAATATGAATTTATATAAATTTATGCTAACTTTTCAATCTTTATTTATTAATAAATACATGAATTTACATATATTTTCACGCATAAATTTAGATGTGATTGACTGACCTGTTAAGTCTTTCCTATTAGCAAATAAAAGTATTTGCACAAATTCGGTGCATAAACTTGAACTTAGTATTCTTATGCTACATAATTACAATAAAATGTTAATACTTTCAATTTAAGCTACACAATCAGGATAAAAAAAAATAATAATAATAATAACTACCCCAATTCCTTATCATATGTTGTTTTAGAAAAAAAAAATTTATTTTATCTATAATTTTAAAATATCAAGAAAATATTAATTATTTTTTTAACTTTATTCTTAATATCAAAGAAATAGAAAAGGGTTAATTGAGTAAATAATAATATTTTGAGTATTTCAATAAAAGAGTAATTTAATCAAGTATATTTCTTTTAAATTAAGCTATTTAATGTATTAATTAATCTTTGTACAATAACCTTAAATAACAAATAAAAATAAATGTAGAAAACTTATGAAAACTTTTAAAAAATATTTTTGCCTTATATGAATTTACACAAATTCTCATTCGAATCTTTATCTATTATTAGATGAGTAATATGTCACACTCTCTCCCCTTATTTTTATATGTTATTTAAAGTTTTTTTACATAGATTAAAATAATCATTAGATGGCATCATTTACCAAAAAAAAAACAAATTATATTTGATTAAAGGAAAATAAATTTATACTGTATCATATTCTCATATCACTTAACTTCATTGCTTAAGCATATCACAATAAACTTTATAGATTCAATTTCAAAATATTAATTAAAATAATAAAAATAAAAATGTGGTTGCAGACGACTCGTTTAGCAATTATTTCACAAACTAGTTCCATAGTCTAGCCACGTCGAAAATTGGGTAAACTTCAAAATCCCTTTCTTCGACGTGGATTACAAGTAATCATGTGTCTATTTTTGTTCTCATCGAAGTATCCTCAAATTTCTTTAGATGTGAAATTAATCTTATTTGAAGTACTGAAATTTCCTTTTTCATAAGTACATTTTCATAAGTTTGAAGCCATAACATAGCAAAGACTTTTGTAATTACTGAATTCAAGTTTACTTATCACTTGAATCACAATTTATTGGTGTGTCCATTTTTTTAAATTAGGATTTGACTTTCTTTGGAAATTCTTTAAAAATAAAAATGAAAAATGATGAAACTTTTACAAGCTTGACCTTCAGGGCTTCAGGCTCAAACATTTTGCCTGGCCCAAATTTATTGTATTATTAGGACCAAGCTTGCCTTAAAGCACAAATGTCAAATAATCTTTTCTTTGTAGACCAAAAAAAAAAACTAAATAACCTTTTCTTTAAATAAAATAATTTTAAAAATTAAGAACCTTTTGCAGTAAAAGCTATAATTTTACAAGATACTATGGTGATTAAATAAAATATTTAATTTTAATTCATTATCAATGTGAAGTTTTATTATATTATCATTCAATAACATATTTTTAAATCATGAGAAGAGTTTAACTTTTTAAATAATTATTATTTTAATTAAATTCTTCTAATAATATAGCAAAATATGATTGAATGATTAATGTAAAAATTTTTATATTAATAATTGGTTAAAATTAAATTTTTAAACAAATATATTAATATTAAAATATACTAAGATGTTCCTACATTAAAAATGAACAAAACTAGTCATTTATACTATATATAAATAAGATTTCATTTGTTGGTATCTAATTTTTTATTTTTTTTTAAATTCCATTGCTATGTAATTTTTCTGAAAATTAAAATAAGAATAAAAATATCAACTAAAATTATAAACAAAAATTATAGGAAGTTATTTTTAAAATTTAAACATGTTTCAAAATTATAAGAAGTTATTTTTATTTTCATTTAAATAATAATTAATAAATACAATAAATTAATAAATAATTAATTAAAAAATCAGTAGTATTAGTACTAAAAAATATTTATATAAATTAAAATAAAAAATATAAATTGAGAGGCATATTTTTGCCTCTCAATTGATATATAATAATTTTTATTCATACATAATGCTGACTTTTGTTGGGCTATTGGAGTAAGCCCAATCATACACCAAATTTTTAATTGTACAGTTTGATGTCCAACAGGTCCATTGTTGGGTGGGGTGGTAGCTTGGCCCATGATTGGCTCTAATAAAAGTGAGCAAATGCTACCTTTGTTTTGTTTGTTTTTTTTTTTTGGGGAGTAAATTGATATTTTGGTTCGCATTTAAATTGATGTAGTCATCTAAGGATCCGTTTAATATGCGAATAAAAATAAGAATAAAATTTATATGAATGAATTTAACTATATAATTCTTTGAATTTGACTCAACTTAAAATACTTATTTTTTGAAAAATTGAGTTTACATTAATTTTGTCAATGTAAAAAGATTTAATTGAGTCAATTTTAGATATTTAAATGACTCAATTGACGCAAACTAATTTTAAATTACTAAATTGATGTAAATTCAATCTTTTTGTGATCAAAACATTAATTTATTTGTTTTATAGTTTGAGTTGCAATAGATTTTTGCCCACAAGGAAATAATTGTATTTGTATATTTAATTAGAATATAAATTTATTTTTAATTCTTAATATGCTCATACGTGTTGAGGATTATGAAATAATTTTTTTTATCTTTTTAAAGTCAAGGGGTGAGGGATGTTATTCAATTTTAAAGACAAATAATGTCACACAACTCAGGGAGAGTTTATTATGTTACTTAATAGATTGTATAAAAAAAAAAGAATTATTAGAAATAAAAATTAAACATAAACTTTATAAACCAAGTATATGTTTTGATGCTTACAAACTGAAAAGTTAAACATAAATTATTATGTATTACAGATTGTAATAGAAATTGTGTGATAGCTAGTTATGCTAAAAAATACTTTGTAGGAAGAGACAATTTTAGTATAAGCAAAATTACACTCATTAAAAAAAAATATGCCCAATCCTAATTATGTAATAGTATGTCATATATTAAATATTAACATAGCACTCATTATTACTTATGAATGAAAAAAGATTAAGTTTTTGGAACGATTTAAATATGTTAAATTCTATAAGTATACTTCTAATTAATAAAAAAAAATACTAACATAACACTATTAGTAAAAATTCAGCGTGATGATAAGTAAATCATAATTTTAAAGAAAATATTAAAATTCGAACCTTAAAATATTAAAAATCCCAATGCCGCACTAAATGGCAAATGGCGAGGGAGGGAGAGCCGGCCAGTATTAAAAAAGTTGTCACTATTTTAAAATGAATCCCCTACGCATCTGCGCAGGCCGGCAACTCTTTTATACACTCAATAACGTCCTTTTTTATATGTTTCCAGATTATTCATAGCAGGATCATTTGACTTGCTTCTCACATTTACATATTTTATAAAAAAATTTATACAATGTGTCTTTTTTATTGATCTAAGCATTAAACTATAATTATTCATCACAATGTCAAATTTTGAAAAAAAAATATAATCAAACAATTCATATTTTAATACTTTAAAAAATATATAAAATTGTAGAATATAAAATAATTTTGGATCAATATAAAATTGTACAAGTATAATTTACATGATAAAATTTCTTAATTAAAGAATGAATTTTGTGAAAACTTCATTTAGTAAAAAATATCCAATAAAATAAAACTGATTTTAATTTATATATGTGTACCTTTGTGTGTATAAAACAAGGATTAGAAGAGGTTCAATACGCTGTTCAATGCCCCTTCAATGTGGAGACGGCAGAGTCATAAGTTGGACTTCAACTTTTGCTTTTTTTTGTTGGGATAGTGCACTTCAACATTTTTGCTGACCCAATTATGCTCATCTCTGACAAGTAAAACAGACACAAGTTCGAAAATGAAAGAAATCACAGCTACCATGAATTAAGTATCAAAGTAAATGCAAAATTAATTCTATATTAATAATTCTTCTAATTATTAAATAAAAAATTAAATATATTTTAAAATATTAACATATTAAGTGTTTTTTATTTTTATTTCATTTTGTATGAAATATCAAAAAAATTATTACCTTTTAGAATTACTATTTAAGAAGATTTAGTTTAATACTTTTTTAAGTATTAAAAAGATAATTAAGATTTAGAAAATATTTTTAGGAGGATTCTTTGGAACAAAATATTATAATGTAATAATTTTGTTTTTGAATAGTATGGTAAAAATATTAATTAAGATTGTTTTTAGTGATTTTAAAGGTGTACTTTCAACATTAACATAGTACATTTTAAAAAAATTCATTTCTTAAATGCTGATATAAGATTTGAATTAAATAATGAAGATAAAAAAATACACTTCTTTAATTATTAGACTAATTAATTACATTTTAGGAGAATTAAGAATTACAAAACCAAACCTTGCACGCCGGGAAGGATTAAACAATTGCTTTAACAATATAAAGTCTAAATAGACCAAAGTAAACGTCAAATGCACAATCCAACCAGTAAGCAACAAATAACAGCTACTTCTTGTTGCCGCCATACCGTATGGTTATATGGACTATGGAGATGACTCTTGTACCCACCATTGCCAAAATTGGAATGATCGAATGGTCTATTGATTTAATCGTAAATTGATTAATTTAAATAAAATAAAAACAATCAAAATTATTTGAATTAATTAATCGTTAATTTTTTATTTTAAAAATTTAATATTTTTTATATTTTATAATTTTTTAACAATTTTTACATTAATATATAAATTATTTTTATAATATTCCCTAATTAATCAAATAATTTAAACAATTATATGAATTAAATATAAATTAAAAACTTTTTAATAAATTTAATTTTAACAATATTACTTATATCATAATTGTATATTTTTAAATACAATTTTATTAAATTTTTTATCTTTTTTAAAAAAATATTGTATGTTTATAAAACATTTAAACTTTTAAAAAATATTTTATTATTAATTTTAAAAATATTTACATATTTTTTTATATTAAAAATTTAAAATTAATAATAAAAACACATCTTAAAATATATATTTGTTATATTTTAGAAACATTTAATAATTAATCCCCTTTTTATCACTGTCCAAGACGCATATAAATGCAGTCTCAACCTACAGGAACACCAACCAGACCAAATGCAAACCCAAGCCATGGCTTCCAATGTTTGGACCAACACTTTGGTGCCACAACTGGCACTGCTAGTGCTATGCCTATGCTGTTCCCCAATGGCGAGTGTGCAATCTGCTGGTGCTGGCAATGCCATTAATGTGTGGCCCCAACCAAGAAACTTCTCGTGGTCCCCGCCATGGCAGGCCACTCTGCTCTCCCCTGCTTTCACCATCACCGCCCCAAATGCCTACCACAAACACCTCTCCGCCGCCATCGACCGCTATATCCGCCTCATCCTCACCGAGCACCACCACCCACTGGTCACCCCCGCCGTCAATCTGCCCTCAAAGATCCCACCTTTGCAGTCCCTCACCGTCTCCGTCGCCGACACCTGGTTGCCCCCCTCCACCATGGGGTCGACGAATCCTATTCTCTGACGATACCCACATCTGGGTCTGCCAATCTCACCGCTCAGACCGTCTGGGGCGCCATGAGAGGCCTCGAGACCTTCTCCCAGCTGGTCTGGGGCAACCCGTCTCGCGTGGCGGTGAGATTGTACGTCTGGGACTCGCCGCTCTACGCCCACCGGGGGGTCATGCTCGACACGTCGAGGAACTACTACCCGGTGAAGGACATTCTGAGGACCATTGCCGGGATGAGCATGAACAAGCTGAACGTGTTCCACTGGCACATCACGGACTCGCACTCCTTCCCACTGGTGCTGTCATCGGAGCCAAGTTTAGCTGATAAGGGGTCTTACGGCACTGATATGCAGTACTCGCCCGAGGATGTTTTCAGGATTGTGCAGTTCGGTCTTGATCATGGGGTTCGTGTTCTGCCTGAAATTGACTCACCTGGTTAGTTCAATTTACTTTTCAGCCATTTGGGTACTCTTTTCTTTTTTTGTTGTTTCTGATTGTCTCCTTCTTTACGGCACAAATTGCATCAGATTCTAAGATTGTCTCCTCGTTGAATAATTGAATTACTTGAATTGATAGACACGCGAAGAGAAACAGGCAAAGTAATTAAACCTGAGGGCAATTAATTATTAATTAATCCATTAATTGGGGTTTTGGTTTTGGCACGGTATGCAAGGTTAGAACTGTGTGTATAACCCTGCCTCGCAGGCTAGTTGATGAGACTCCTTCTTGGAGCCCTAGTGGGCCTCTTCTTGTTCTTTTGGAACTGAGGTGCTGGCATTCTAATCGATATTTTTAAACTAACCTATATTTAATATCATTTTACTTCTAAAAACAAAAAGGATCTGTGTATAATTGTATATAAATATAGTAATGCAACCACTGAATCGTTGGCAGCTTTTGAAATATTCGATCTAGTTAAAAATATTGATTTTCTTGTCAGAGTGCAACCCAATTGGTAGTTACTCCATACACTTAACCATATAAGTTTTATCTCAAACATCACTTGACTGTGAAACCAAAAAATCATGTTAATATTTATTATATTCTGATTGAAAGCCTTAATTTTCCTTGTCATGCTTTGGTTTTTTGTTCACATAATCAAGCATTACAAAGGGATGGTTCCAAGAATTATGGTGATCGGTGATTAAAATGAACTGTATATTGGCAAAGCATATGGGATCTTTGGCTGCAGCCGACCCCAAAAATGTCAAATTCTTAGAACATCACCCCCAAAGAAACAGGAAACTAATTATTGTAATCACAAGGCTAATTAACAAATTAATTAGGCTTTTTGTATGATATCCAAGTTTAAAACATTGCTTTTGCAGAGTGTTACTATATTCTGATTGAAAAACATACCTTTGCTTTCCTCTTTCAATACAATGCAGCTTTACAAGATAATGGTTCTGAGGATTATGAATTTATGATGATCACTGATTAAATGAACTACATATTATTGGCAGGGCATACAGGGTCTTGGGCTTTAGCCTACCCTGACATTGTAACTTGTGCCAACATGTTCTGGTGGCCAGCTGAAAGTGAATGGCCTGATCGGCTTGCTTCAGAACCAGGAACAGGGCATTTGAACCCCTTAAATCCCAAGACCTACGAAGTTCTAAAGAATGTCATACGTGATGTGACCACATTGTTCCCAGAACCATTTTACCACTCTGGTGTTGATGAGATCATACCAGGTTGCTGGAAGGCTGATAGCACGGTTCAGACATATCTATCAAATGGTGGAACTCTCAGCCAAGTTCTTGAGATGTTTGTCAATACCACTCTACCTTTCATTTTGTCCCTCAACCGCACCGTTGTCTATTGGGAAGATGTTTTATTAGATGATACAATCCAGGTGCCATCCACACTTCTTCCCAAGGAGCATGTAATTTTGCAGACATGGAACAATGGACACAATAACACTAAACGGTTAGTTTCTTCTGGATACCGAACCATTGTGTCATCAGCAGACTTCTATTATCTGGATTGTGGGCATGGTGACTTTGTTGGGAACAACAGCCGGTATGACCAGCAAAGTGGGGGTCACCAAGGTAATGGAGGGTCTTGGTGTGGACCTTTTAAAACATGGCAAACCATATACAATTATGATATAACATATGGGCTGAGTGAAGAAGAAGCAAAATTGGTTTTGGGTGGCGAGGTGGCATTGTGGTCAGAGGAAGCAGACCCAACCGTTTTGGATGTGAGAATCTGGCCAAGAACTTCAGCAATGGCAGAGTCATTGTGGTCAGGCAACCGGGATGAAAGGGGCGTGAAGAGATATGCAGAGGCTACAGATCGACTGAATGAATGGAGAAGCAGAATGGTAAGCAGAGGTATAGGGGCTGAGCCCATTCAGCCACTTTGGTGTGTTAGGAACCCTGGTATGTGCAACACAGTTCATCCAATCTAGTTGCTTTCTTCATTTGTCGCAGAACTGAGGAAAATAGAGCTATTCAAGCAAACCTTCTTTTCGCTTACTTTTCATTGTTGTATAGTGTCCTACTGTTGTGTAGGCCTCTTGGAAAACTATTATTCTGTGATGAGTAATTAGAGTTGTCAAAGAATACTAAATTATACATGGATTTGAACAATTCTTGACTTTAGTTGATCTTGTAAGTTGTAAGTCTATATATGAATAAAATTTTACCAAATTCTGCTTCAAGCAGTACATTGATAGATCAACAGTATGAATATGATTAATATTTATCTCGGGAAAAATATCTTGGGTTATGTGTTTGCTGTGTGTATAATATAGCAAGGAGAGAAAGGTGGATTAGTATTAAAGTCACTATTCTTCTTTCTTTTTAGACTGATTAACCACTGACCTCTCACCAGTAAAAACTTCATTATATATGTTCATATGGGCAAATATATGCATCCTGTGAAAACTTTTTGTAGCATGTCACTTATCTTTTTACCTGAACTGGTATAGTATGCTTTGTTACGTAGTTAATCAGATATGTGACGTTAAATAACTATGAGTAGTCAGAGTTATGAGCTTAACGGATTAGCTTTCTTACCAGATAAATAAGCTTTCTTTTAATTAAAATAATCAGTGTCATTTTTGTTCTTTTATGACCTCACTTCAGCAGGAACTTGGGCTATTTCTTGTCCCTCGGTGTGTCCTCCCTACATATTACGTTCCTATTTCTTCACACTAGAGTCCATGGAATATAATGAAATAGAATAATTATCTTATCCCTATATATTTGATTGCATCAATATAAAATAACATTATATTGTACTTTCATTCTATTCCTGAGTTTATTACATGGAACAAGTAAAACGACACATTTAGAATTGATGATGTGAGAAATTCGGCCATCCACGAGACTACTTATCTCCCAATCTTATTCAAGTGTTAATCAACACCTACGTACGTAACCAAAAATGAGGGAGGGAGCTAGCATAATTAAATTTTGATACATCACAAACGTTTGATCAAACAAATTAATTTTAATGATGAAACAGTGTGTGCGGTTTGGATAGCGTTGACAATTGAATGAGATGCGCACAAATGCATGCAGAAGCTTGAGCCAAGACACGTCAATGCACTTCTGTTCACTCTTAGAAAAGCCACCTCTCAAGCCACAAGGTTCACGTTGCCCTTGTTAGCAACAAGTTACGAGTTACGACAAATCTACCTAATACGTACACTTCAGCCTCCATGTACTAATCATTTATAGCCATATGCAATGTACGTAGTTTCTCGTGACCCTTGTTAACTTTTCATAATTGTTGCGGCTCTGTGGCTGCGGATAAGAAGAAAGTGACAGACCGATACTTATGCTCTTTGCGGCTCAGATCAGAGGGCTACCAAGCAGATGTAGAAAATAGGAAATTTTGAAGAAAATCAAAGAGACAGTGGTAACGAATTTTAGAGAAAAAAACTTACGTGGATTAGGTTAAAAATGACCATATATATTATATATATAAATATATAATCATATGGCAAATTGACCCTTTTCATATGACACCATAGAAATTAATCTTATTCAAGATCATATATTTTGGAAGAAGGCTACATTGTACCCAAAAGCATGAACCTCTTGGAGTGGAGTAAGACTACAAATCCACACCCATGAAGATTCAAGATCATATCAGTCTCCCCGCGGCGCCTATCATTCCAAGTTCATATTACTTTCCAGCTGCTACATTTCTGTTTCTCTTCCACGTACCATGCACTGCATGATATACCTGTTCTAAGCTTGCTTTGTATTTTCATGACGTGTATCTTGTGACCTTTGTCCATAACTCGCTAATTGCTATAAAACCAGAAGCAATTACCATAAGAAAGCTCATCATCAAATTAACAGGAGGAAAAAAAAAAGAAAAGAAAAAGAAAAACTTCTCTGTAACCCTGAAATCTTCTTCTGTGACTGCTCTTCTGCTTCTTCTTGTTCTCTTACTTGCTTCATCATCTGAGGCCAGTATAACATGCAACGAAGCAGTTGGGTACCTAGAGCCATGCTTGACCTACCTGAAAGGTGGCCTTCAAAAACCATCTGTTTCTTGCTGTGTGGGAGTGAAATCTCTGGTGTCTGCTGTGGAAAACCCAGATGACAAGCGAACTGCTTGCAGCTGCATTAAGGAGGCAGCACAGATTACAAGGCCAATCCCAGAAAACGCCGAGGCCCTCCCAGAAAACTGCGGAATTAGCTTACCAGTCATTGTTTCTCCCTCCTTGGCCTGCTCCAAGTAAATTTAGTATCTGAACCCTTCTCTCTCATTTCCTTTGAATCTGATCACAAGTTTGGTTCATTCATATGAATCAAGCTATTGGTTTAAAAATATTTCTAAAAGAATTAACTTTTGTGTGGAATTCAAAAATTTGCACAAAGAATTGGGACTAATCTTTGTGCAACTTATATAAATACTATAAAAATAAATTAAGCAAGTAAAAATGATATAACAAAAGTTAAAATAAACAATTAATCCTATAATTTTACTCGATTTAAATTTTTATTCCCTGTAAATTATTTTTTTTTAGATATCAATACTTATAATTTTACTCATTTGAATTTTGATCTCTATTGTTAAAAGTACTTATCCTTATATTTTTTACTCATTTGATTTTAATCGTTATAATTTTTATTTATTAAATTATTGATTCTTAGTTTTCATAACTATAATTTTTAATTATAAAAGTATTAGTCTTTTAAAGATCAAAATCTAAATAAGTAGATTATAGGGACTAATATTCAAAAAAAGAACTTATAGAAATCAAAATTTAAATTGAGTGAAATTATAAAAACTAATTATTTATTTTAATTTATAAAAAAGCTCAAAAATCTTGATTTATAAATACAAATGAATTATACGAACGAGAGAAATAATGGGCTGCAAAAACGAAGAATTAATATGAATATCTATAAAAAAATTAATAAATATATAAATTACTGAATTGCAATAAAAGTAATCCAAGCATTGGTGACCCTGTTCTTTGCGTTCTGTTTCTTTTGCAGGATTTCTTGAAAAGTTTGTTTTGCAATGCAGCTATGGAGAATGTACTATTTAGACATAACTAAAAGCTCGAATAAATAGGAATCTGCGGATTGCTGTGTGGATTCCTCCCATTACTGCTAGCTTGTTCAGATAAATGTTCTTTGAGAAATAAATAAAAAAAGTTAGGAACTTAACGTTCCTTGAAAAAAAATTTCCTCTTTTTTCCATTCTAATTTCCTTACAGCATGCTCGGTAAAAGTAAAATTAAAATCGTACCTAAAGATTATATATGTTTTTCTTCAATTTTTATTTTAACAATATCAACCACACACCTTATCTGTAAATAGATTATTACACTCAGCAAGCAGGGCTGTAAGAACAAGCTCTGCTAACCTAAGCCCAATTTATACCCTTATCTTTGGTGTTAAGTTGTACATGAACAAGTTTGAACATGCAGTAAATTGCGCAGTAAAACCTATTTAATTGCAAGTGTATACTGAGCATTTTCACCCGAGAAAAAAAAAAGTGTATACTGAGCAAGAGTCACGGTTTGTCTTTGCAGTACTTTTTATTGTGAGGTGTTTATGATGTTGTTTATTTACCTTCTACACTATTAACCATTAATTTTTGCATTAAAAATTCATTCAGTAATCATTCAACAGTACAATATAATATGGACAACTGAAAATGAGTACCAAAAGCAATAGATAAAATAGAGATTTCATTTGATTAAAAATATTGCCACTCAAATTATTTTGTGAAAGTTATTTTCTAAGTGCTAATGTTGCAATTTAATTATTTAGTTCCTCAACCATGAGATATGGGCATATGGCTCAATTAGCAAACTGAACTTCATATTAGCATACTTTACCTACAGTGTACGTGTTTGAAATTCATTGAATTAAGACGAAGTTGAAATGAGAATTAGTCTTATGTTAAAATGAAATGGAGATACTGTAGTTTTAAAAAAAAAATTTATTGACCTTTCAATTTTTTTGGCTCCCTAAACAAAAGTCACTGGTCGCGAGGTTTTGACTTATACTTTCATCTTTCACTATAGATTTTATTGCTTCTAAATAATTAACAGCGAAAAACATATAAAACTTCAAATAAATTCTTTTAGCTCTCTTCAAGATTTAGTATCCGTTTGTTTCAGCTTTTGAAGCCCTCAAACGACCGTTTGGTAAAAGTTAATGTCATTTAATTTAAATAGTATAATAGTGTGTTTCGTAAATTTTTATTGCAAATAGATATAGTGTGTATTTGGATTAGATTTTATAAATTTAATTTTGAATGAATTTAATTTTGTAAACTTGATTTTGATCAGAAATGAATTTGAGTTAAATAATTTATGTTTGAAAAATTTTCTCTAAAAATTATTTTTGACAAGATAAATGTTATTTGAATAGTATTAATCAAAATTACTTTTGAATGTATAATTACTAAAAAAGATATGAGTTTAAGTATAGTGAAAAAAAACAAACTAAGTTATAAAAAAGAAATATTAAGGTTAAGATTGTCTAAAGTTTTTTAACTGTCTTTTATTCTAACGTAATACTAATAAAATCTTACTTCTACTAAAATTTTGATTTTAAGTAAAAAATAATTTTATCTTATAATTATCAAATAAGATGACACAACTTTCTAAAAACTTTTTTTGCCTTCAAACAGCACACGTAATGTGACAGCAGAAAGAATCAATTATTTCTAAAGCAACATTTCTGAGCTTTTTCCCATCGCTGAATCTCAATTACACATATTATCCTTATTTATTTATTTTTCTAATATTACATTTTGTCTTTTTTAATAATTTTATTTCTAAAAGTGATGTTACTTCACCTATTCAAACAATTTTTTTTTAAACTAACTTTTACATTGTCCTTTCCAAACACATAAATTATTTTAACATCTTTTAATATTAATTCTTTTAATGTCAATTTTTTCAAAATCAACTCTACTAAAATCTAAACCCAACAGAGTTTGAACTTCATTAATTTCTCCTTATACAGCCCGGAAAATACAAACACTTTATAAGCATTTATGTAAGTGCAAGCTCATTTTGAAAATAGAAATTAAACTTTAACTCAAAGATTATTCATGTGCAGATACAAACATTGCCCATATTTCATTATAAGCACATAAATGCCAATAAAATTGTCAATCACATTCCTGTTTACGATATTGCTTGGATATGGAAGATCTTATTATAGGATTATGATACAACCTCAAGAAAGTTTGATCGGGTTCAATCAAAGAAAAATAATGCAAGTACCTAAGAAAGTGCTGAACAGCCAAGCAACATATCTATCAAAAGCAATATATAGGTAGTGATAGCAAGACCACTGAAACCAGTTAATATAATATGCATATTATATAATGTATGGTTGAGATATCCATTTTGAAGGGGCCTATTGCAGATGCCTATTTAAAATGAATCAGGGCCAGATCTTCAACCGATGCTAACTTGCACATGATTTTGTTTCAGAACAGAGCAGCAGTCACAGCATATACAGTAGCCTGGTGTGTGTCTAAGGGTGGCAACTGACAGTGACAAGGTTTACTTCCAGCACATTAATAGTTTTCTTTGGAGCAGGTTAAGTGCTCAATTTCTCAGTTCTTTGGACAAACAACAGTTTGCTCCAATGAAGTCGAACAGCTGCTTTTACTTGTTGAAACTGAATAACCCACTTCTTCACTCTTTTCACCTAACGCAGAAGAGCTTGACAAATCCTTGTACAAAGAAATCAAAGATGATGAGTTTCTTCTTTCTTGCACTCATTCACCCAATTAATCTAATCAATCACCGTTTTACTTGCAGATTTTAGCTTCCTTTAGAGCTCCTATAAATGGAGATAAGGAACCAGAGCAAATCCACAGCTAGCAGTATTATCTTTCATCTCCTTTTCATAAACCATGAAATCTTCTGGTGCAGTGACTGCTCTTGTGCTTCTGATACTGCTTGCCTCAACTTCAGAGGCTGCGATTTCGTGCAGTGATGTGATCAAGGACCTGAGGCCTTGCGTGAGCTACTTGGTAAGTGGCAGTGGGCAACCACCTGCTGCTTGCTGCTCCGGAGCCAAAGCTCTAGCCGCTGCTGCATCAACCTCAGAGGACAAGAAGGCTGCTTGTAACTGCATCAAGTCAACCGCCAAGAGCATAAACATCAACGCACAGTTGGCTCAGGCTCTTCCAGGGAATTGTGGAATAAACCTGCCCTTCACTGTTTCCCCCAATGCAGACTGCTCTAAGTAACGTTCTTATATGCTTTTTTATTTTATTGTTGTACTTTTTTTTTTAAATGTGTAAAAAATCTCTTGTATTTTGAAACCTATTAATATAACTCTTTAAATTTATTAAAATATATATATATATTAGTAAATATTAACCCCGTATATATGTACAAAAAATTTTTTACGAAGAATTAATACATAAATTTGGTTAATTTTGTGAATTCATGTTTGATGAGGTTTAAAATATTAAAAAAATGTATACTTGAAAGAGTTTTTAGAATTTTAACCTTTTTTATATTTTTTTTTGGCTATACACAATCTTATACACTTTACATATATTTTGAAGAATAATGGTACTATGATGATTTATATATTCATTATTGATTATTTTTTATATCAAATATTTATTATAAAAATAATAATTAATAATTATTTGAAATTTCATCAAAAATAAAAAAAATAGGATAACTTAGCAACTCTCTGTATTTTCTTCTTTCTATATTTTGCCTCCTCTTCTCTTCTTTTGCCCATTTTTATGACGTCTTTTTTTTTTTTTCAATTTCATTAATAACTGATGCTCCTTGTTCTTTTGAATTTGCTTTTTCGGTTGTTGCTGCATCTTTTGCAGGATTGGTTGAAACTTGGAACTGGAGGGCGTTGCAAAGGACGCTGAACGGTTTTCTGCTACGTATGCATGAGAATATAATATATATATATATATATATATATATATATATATATATATATATATATATATCTTGTAATAAACAGGAATTCACCCATGTGGATTTCTTTATCATGTCCATCTTTTCAATGTGTTGTTTCCAATTTACCTTGATTGTAGAGTCACTTGCCCACCTTTTGCCATTAATATAAAGGATAATGTTGTTTACAGTAGTTTTATATTTATAATTATATTAAAATTATGTAGATATCGATAACAGTAAATAAGGAAAAAATAATAATGTATGAATAAATGGGAAGGTTTAGGAAGGAGACAATCTAATGATCCCCACGCATTTTGTGGCCTAAAATTCAGTAAGGAATAAAATAAAAACACACAACTCAATTATTTTGGGTAAAATGAATAAATAAATTTTTCTATGAAAAAAATTAAATATATTGTTACGTAAATAAAAATTACTCTGAAGAACAAAAAGGTAAAAAAGAAGAGAAAAGTTTAAGTAAAAGAGAAATTATCTCATTTTAAAATTTGAATATGTCATAAATTTCAATGATAATTTACTAATGAGAAATTCTAATCAAAATTAAACTTAAGATCTTTGAAAATAAACAATTTAATTCTACTAGTTAAACCAACTATCATAGATAAGAAAGGAAAAACGATACAAAGCTATAATGTGGTTAAACTTCAAATTTTAATATGGAAAATAATATTTTTTTAATTATTGGATCTTTAAACGTAGAAAAGCTTAATTGGAAAGTGATAGTTTATTGTTCTCCTTATTGATTATTCTAAGAGGACTTTCAGATGTTACCCCTACACCATCTTCCATCCCAAAACAAAAATTTCACCCCGTCCACATTTTGTTTGATTAGTCTATAGCTTAAGACCTATACTCAAATTAATACTAAGTCTCTTTTGTTGAGTATTTGATTCTGATGAAATCAAATCTCATCTGTATCCTTTTGTCTCCACTTTATTCCACTCTTTCCTTAATTCCTTCCTCTTCCTTTATTTTCGTACAATCTTTGTATATATAAAAAACTTTTGTTAATGTGTGGCCTCAAAAGCATATATAAAAAATAAAAATAATATTTATTATTTTTTATTAAATCATCTTAATTATTTAAAAAAAATATTAAATATGTTTGACATTTTCAAAAATAATAAATATTTCTTTTTTATTTAATAATTTTTATTTTTAATTTCTTAACATGTACTTTAAAACACACGTTAACAAAACTTAAAAAAAAAGTCATTCGTACCAATTACTCTTTTTATGTCAAAGACAAATGCCAACTGTTGTGGTTGACTCCATCTCAAATACATGCTAGGCAGGGTAAATCTGAACACCCTTGCTAGTTTCTATTTATTTTGCCTTTTGAGTATAACTGGTGCTGCTAACTTGGAAGTGTTTGAAAAACTTGTTGCATGGGACAAGAATTAATCATATTCAGATATTGCTAGACAGCTCTCTAACAGTTGCACACAGCATGGGACTCACTCACATGCATGTGATATGAATAAGTCCTTTGACTTGAAAACCATCCCTTGGGAAAAAAAGGTTTTTGCTGTGTGGCCTTTTCCCCCAACTCACTATGAAAATGTTATTGGAGTCAATGAGTCATCATGAGCAATAGACTCCTCAATATATTTCCTACCAACCTTTAACACCTTTAAAATCCGTTTAAATGTATATTTTGGGCTGCTATTTCAAATTTTGTTTGTTTGAATTAATTTATTTATATTTAAAATAATTTATAATTAAAATTATATTAAGAAATTTTTTTATTAAAAAATATAATTTTTTTAAAATTAAATTGAACCAAACATACGCTAAATATATTACTTTTTATTTTTTCAAACAAAATTAACATAATAGAGTTTTGAAATGACATATAATCCCACTTGAATGGAGAACTGTTTTTGATATAATTTTTTAAAATAAAATATGATAATATATATGGTTTAAAAGA
This sequence comes from Castanospermum australe, assembly GCA_019955255.1. Taxonomy (NCBI): domain Eukaryota; kingdom Viridiplantae; phylum Streptophyta; class Magnoliopsida; order Fabales; family Fabaceae; genus Castanospermum; species Castanospermum australe. The sequence continues at coordinate 80,517 of NSJW01000812.1, forward strand.
AAACTATATAAATAATATTTTTGTCAAGACTTGCGAATCTTTGCACAAGGATTCATGAGTCTCTGTACAAGATAAGTCATTTCTTTCTCTTTCACATCGCAGCAGTATTATATGTTTTATAAAAAGGGAGAAAAAGAAACAGATCCAAATTCTCAAAACGGATACCCTAGATTCAAACCTAATGGAAGCAAAGTGTCTCTCCTTTCTCCTTCTTTTTCCAGAAATAAAAAATGACATAGAAAGCGCTAACAGAATATAATTAACGGGTATTAAAAGAACAGTAAAATGATGTATTTCAATTCGAGTTATTATTTTGTTAAATATGTCATTTTACTGATCTTAACCAAACATAAGCGAGTGTTAATTTTGAAAGGAGAGTTACAAAAATAACCATATGCAAGTGAAACTGTATATATCCCCAGACATAATGATTGAACTTAAAAGTCTATGCTATTCAAAACTAGTGTAAGAGGAGTAGACATAACGATGAGTATATTTGTATGAGTTTTTTTTTTTTTCAAAATATAGAAAGTTTTTTTTCATACTCGAGAAATAAGAGAAGATTACAAAACAGGTGAACTTGTTTCAGAGAAGGAAAACTACCTGACAATAAGAAACATTGATAGAACAACAAAACTTGCAGATTAACATGCCAAAGATACCAATTAGTGATAAATTATATCTTGAAGTCTTTTCTTGTGAGGACTCTCCACCAAGCCCTTTTTTGCACCTCTAAATGTGTCGCATGTTATAGCAAGAAAATGTGGAAGGAGAGTGTTAAATCCCACATTGTCTACTTCTATTTTTAGGATATAGTTTATATATCTGTTTAAGCAACTATGCTTAAAATCAATTGATTTTGTGTTAGAATTTAACAACAACCTTTCATAACTTATATTTTGAGTTTCGCTTCACCCATCTTGAAGCACTTGCTCCAACATTAAGCACATTAATACAAGAGATTTTTGCTTAGACTTAGTCTAAAGGAATTGCATAAACTAAGTCAATCTAAAATTGACACATAATTATTTTTATGTTAAACATTTGTCTAATACAAAAAAATAAATTATATAATTTTTTTAATGTAAAAATGGTTTCTCTGCTAATCCCCAGCAAATCAGAGGTAGCCATTACACCCTCACCAATCGCCATTATCAAGCTTTGTAACATGACTACCTTCCCCATTATTCTCAATCCACCTAACTTCTTAAAGCTACACATTAGAGGATGGTACATTGGTATTTTACCCTATTGTATTGCGCTTCTCTTATTTAAAACAATAATTTCTGCCAAAATGAATTTATAAGAACTCACAAAATACTTTATATTATTTACACACAAAATGAAGAGAGACCCTTTTTTTGTTTATAATAACTAATTTATCTATTTTAGACCAATTATATACTTCATCCTTATCATTTAAGTCCAAGTGACAAAAGAAGAGAGACTTTGTAATTGCCGGTAATATGGCAAATAAAGTTGCTTTCTTGAAATGAAGTAATTGATAGACTTTTCCCCGCTCCTCAACATGATTGTGTGTGTTGCTTTCTTAAAGCCACAAAGAAACACATATTGATGAATAAACAAGACGAAGTGATAAAAGGAGAGGTGAGGGTGCAACCAACCACAACAGAGTCTTTTCTGAATGAAAATGCTAGCTTGCTACACCAACACACCACATGGGTCCGGCATGTCCTGGTATCACAAGTTCACAATAAGGTGATAACGCCAGTGCTCATCTTTTTCTTTCTTTCTTTCTTCTGAGTTCTTCTATGGTCAAAGATAATGCTATACTTTAATACCAGAAAATTTGCACGAAGATATGAAGTGACTCAATTATGTTGGCCTTGTTTAACCACATGTGCAAGCACCTCTTTGTTTTTTTCTTTCCACCATTACTACTTTCTTCAATTAAAAAGCCACCCACTAATGTCCCAAGCATGAGCAGAACTTGAACAAATGTTTTTTATTAAGACAGCTTTTCACAAATCAAACAGCGTAGTGAATAATAAATACATCAACTGTCCCATACCAGAATATTCTGCTCACATTCACACCTCAGCTTTCCACAGCTCCAGAGAGAGGAGCAAGCAAAAACAAATATATATATGTATATCAACAGGACAACCAATGAAGATGCTTGTTTCTTGTAAATCTAGGGAACCCACCACTCTTGTTCTCCAGCAAATTTTTTGGAGAACTTGGAAGGAATTAGAGCTTCATTATACACCAGAAACCTAAAAGGGCTAACACAAATTACTAGCTATACTAGATAAAAGAACACCTAGGTTTTTTTTTTTTTTGGGTTTTCTTGTTGCTCCCTGAGTTTCAACATGAAGGATCATGGGCAATTAGGGTTTCTACCTGGACCACCATAATAGAAGTAGTTGCCCCAATCCCCAGCATTGCCAGTTTTGACATTATAGCAGCTCTGCTGCTCAGTGTAAATGCCAAGGTCTTTGGGAGCCCTGAGTTTGTTGTCACCATCAACAATTTGAATGTTCTTGAAGTAACTAGCCTTGCCAAAACCTTCCTCAGGGAAATGCCCACTTCCCATTTGCGTTGAGGTGTGCTGCCCATCAGACTCCGAGTTCACAACTTCTCCTCCCCATTCAATCATTGAGGCACTGTCAGAGAGGTACGAGAATAGAGGAGCTGGCCAGTATCCCAGAACATGGTCATTCCCAAATTGCATCCACCAGTTGCCCTCTTTTGGGTCCTACTCATTAGTTTTATCAAAGAGACAACATCAGATGGCAATGTTCCATATTAAATTTCATGGACAAAACCAGGGATATAAAAAACACCATCCACATATAATGAAATTTGTGTCAGAGATTCTCTGAATTTATAATTAAATAATGTCTGCATGAATAAATTTTATTGAGTAATCAAATAAATATAATGGTAGTGTTTAAGTGCGGGGCATATTTTCTTGCCAGAATGTCCAATGGAAAGAGATAATATTGTAAAAGCAAATAAGGGGAAAAAAAATAGTACCTTCCAGACTAGGATGCTGATATCATATTGGGAAGAACCATAGTTAGAAAGTGGGTAGATGCTTGCTCCCAGGGCTATTCCACTGTTAATTTGAATAAAGCCAGAGCAAAGGAGATTATAGCAACCAGTGGCTTGATATGCATCACTCTGTCACGGTAATAAAACAATTTCATTAGATTAACGAGAAATTAGAGAATGATTAGAAGAAATAACAAAATGGGGTGCTAAGAATGGGGAACTCACTGTCCAATAAGTGAAGAGTCTAGTGTTATTATCTCCATACAAATCTGGGCTGACCTGATTGCCAGAGTAGAAAAGACAGAAACAGGAAATTAGATGGAAAGTGATAAATCATCTCTTTAAGAGGATACTGAATTTGAAACATGTACAGACAATAGATGAAGAAATTAAAAAATTTAAAATAATACCTGCCAACCAGCTTCGATGCTGTTGAGATCTTGACCAAAAGAACCACCCAGAATCCACATTTGAGACAGGCTAAATTCATTGGGCTGTTGAATTTTGGGGTCCCAAACATTTATGGTTGCCTTGGCTCCGTAATATTTATCTCCCTCCACATAAGCTATGGCATGCTAAACGCTCCAAAAAGATCAAAGAAATAAAGAAAAATACATAAAATAAGGAGAAAAAAATAAATAGCTTTTTATCTGCTCCTCCTTACTATATATATATATATATATATATATATATATATATATATGATTTGCGTCAAGAAGAGGACTAATATTGAAGTACACAGGTGTTGTTTTTTCCTTTTACTGGTCATTGAAATAAATGAGTGTGTTTTCTATAGTAATTAGTAGTAACTTGCACTTTCCTATCAAAAGAAAAAAATAGTAACTTGCACTTGCTGCTGCAGCTGCATTATCGGTATCATGGTAGTGGCAGTACCTGGTGGCCACTCTGACTGATGAGGTCAGGTAGAGGTTTTGCAGATCTTGGCTGAGGGAAGCTCCGGTGCTGCTTCTTTCCAAATTGCTCCATGGAGCTAGCCCTTAATACGTCATCCTTTCTGGTTCTTCTGATGGGAATAGTTCCTTCTGGGCACCTCCCACTTTTGTGCCATAGCTGAGTAATGGGCTTGGATTGTGAAAAGGCTTTGCTATCTCCAAAAGTGCGCCCTTCTGGATGAAAATTTGGTCTCATCTGTGGCAAAAACCCGTGAATTGATTTAAATTCAAACCAGAACCACATGACCCACGAAAGAGAGAGACAAACAAACGGGAACTAGTCGGATTAAGAATTTTGAATCAAAGCATTAGAAAAGAAAGCGATTATTTACCTGAATTTTGTAGTTTTTGAGGTCAGGGTGATCAAAAGCTGGCTGGTGCGAAACATGGACACAGTCGATAATATCTCCATCAGGGCTCTGTTTTCATAGCCAAATATAAAACCAAACAAATCAGAAATTGCAAAAGAAATATGTACGGACGCCCCCAAAATATACTAAGTAAACTAATTACAATTCTTGGCAAAACCCAGAAAAGGTACCACCAAAAAGCTTATTAAAATTCTGTTCTAATATGAAGAACAAGAACAATAAGAGATTCCCCATTACCCAGTGATAGAGACTAAAGAAGCTCTCAAGTAAGACAACAAGAGCATCTAAGATTAAAGTTCATTTCACTCCAAAAGGTAATCTTTTTTTTTTTTTTCATTCGTGTGTCGTCTTTCCCCATTATTGCAAATATCGATGAGAAAACAGTAATGTAATGAAAAGCGGAAGAGAAAAAAGACGAAGGAAAAGCTAAGAAAAAGGCAGGGTAGGGAGAAAGAAATTCTTTCTACCTTGATAGACTTAACGGCTGGTCTGTTCAAGTTCTTCAAGTGCTGCTGAACTCCAAGCTTGTGACTCGAACTGCTACTACCGCCTGTGCCGACGGTGGCTCTGCCAGCCCAAGTCAGAGGCACCAAAAACAAGAAGAAGCAGAGCACAACCCTCCCCACCCACCTCTTCCCACATCCTAATTGCGCCGCCATTACAGCCTCCCAATCAAAAAAGCACGCACCTTTATTCGAATTCTCAAAGTGGGTATGGAAGGTACAGTGGGATAAAGGTAAGAGCTGCAAAAGGGTCAACGGAACAATGCAAGATTCATACACAAGAGGGATCAATCGGGGTTGAAACTGTGATGGGTCGTTTGAAAGAGTGATCTTTTATGGCTTCCCCTCGCTGCACTCACTCCCTTCCCCTGCTGCTTATCCTGCGCACCCCACCAACCAAACCCTCTTTTTTTTTCCCCTCTTTCCCTACAAAATACAAACAAATGTGCTTGACAGGTTGAGGGGGCCCTTTTACTTCTTCTTCCTTATTTGTAATTTTCTTCCTTTCCCAGAACACTACAAAATAAACTGCCGACGCTTTCCACGCCCGCTTGGAAGGGAAAGGGGCAATATGGGCATAGAGAGAAAGTTGTGGAAATGCATGGTGTTGCTATATCTTCTACCATGCCTCGTTCCACTACTCACAGTGGCGAGTTGACACGAGAGAGAGAGGGGCTCCCGCTACTATGGACTGAATGTGAAATCACTGTATTGCCCTTGGGTTCACGGGATCACATTCCCTTTTTCCTTCCCTTACTACCCTGTCTTTGTTTCTCTCTCTACTCCTCCGTCCTACTATGGAAGAAGACAGAGGTTGGAATTGGAAATCAACGAGTCTTTGTGTTTCTTTCCATTGCAAAAGTCTTTTCTGTTTTTGTTTTTCCTTTTTTAATTTTTCATCGTGATAGATCACTTCAAGGTTGATTTCTGTCTTTTAGCCATGTTTTGGATATTGAAAAAAAAAAGAGTTTATAGACAAATAAAGAGAATGAATGAGTGTAATATATTAGGTTAAATAATGATTTTTATTTTATCTTTGAAATCTTTAAAAATTAGAAAAAGTTTTAAATATTCAAAAAGTTATTTAAGAATGATTTTGAAGAATTATATAAAAATATCTCGTTTCTTGTTTCTTTTTATAAAATGTTTAAATAAGAGGAAACTTTACCTAGATAAAATATTTCCTTCCTTTTTCTTCTTCTACATTTTTTTTCTTATCGAATCATTAGCCTCATAATAAAAAAACAAATCCATACTCATGATGTTATCTATTTCAAAAATCTTAAGAACTTTATCAACAAATGATTCGTTTTTTTGGTTTTCCTTTGTGTCCACTTATGTGTTATATATATTAACACTTAACAGGTGTAATATTTTTACTATGGTGACAAATGGAACCAGTTCACGGATAAATTGGATTGACTCAATTATTGGATCATTATAGACAAAATAATTCGATAAATATAATTAATTTATTCTTTTTTTTTTTTGAAAAAGATGTATGTTACAAAAAGAGATTCACTATACCACTACCATCTATCCAATATTTTATAAAAGCGTTATTGTCTATATATTTACAGCAAAGTTCAACGTGCACAACAAATAAAAACATGTTAATTAAATTAAATAATTTTATCCGGAAACATATGAACCCGTGTCATGAATTTTCCCAAAAGACTTACTTCCTTACACCTAATTGAACTTTGCATGAGTTTAATTTTAATTTATTATTAATATAAAAAATATTATAATATTATTTAATTATAAATTATTTAATTATTTAAAATATTTGATTAAAATAATAATTATTTAAAAAATTAAATATTAAATAAAAATATAATTAGATAATAATATAAAAAAATTTATATTTTTAGTGGATCAAAATTAAATACTACATAAATTACATATATAACTGATTGAATATATCTAAATACCTACCTCTAAATGCATGCATTCAAGTGCAGTTATATGAATGATGAGTTTCTTTTTCCTCTTGAAGAAATTAATAGGGAATTTAATGGCAATCTTATCGGGAATAAAAAAGAAATCTAATGCCAGTGAAATTGATAATTGTATATCTCAAGTCTAATTGATGTTAGGATTTTGAACTCAACCTATAGACTGGATTTTACATTAGTATTAGAACTCAATCGGACTGGATTAGATGGTTCAACCGTGAATCAAATACTTAATTAGTTATGATTTAGTTTTGTAATCAAATTTACGATCAGAATAATTTTAACCAGTTAAAATTGACTAAAATTATCTGAATTGACCGATTGAACTGCTTGAATCCGATCGGTCATTAATTTTTTAGTTCAAAAAATTTTATATATTTTCAAATTTTATAATTTTTTTTATAAATTTTATATTATTACATGTAAATTATTTTAATGATATCATCAGGTGGTTTAAATGGTTAAATTTAAAGTGAAAGCCTCACTGATCCACTTTTTAATATGATTTTAATAATATTATTTTTTTCAAAAATGGATAATAATAGACAAAAAGGCACAATACAATATAAGAGTATAACAAAAAAATATTAGAAAAGAAAGAAAAGAAACAGTATACGTACTACGAAGTCCCAAAGCAAATTAATAGATCAATGGTTCAACAAATAACTTTTTGTGGTAATATTTATATCACAAAATTAAATTGTCACTTAAACCGTCACATTAAAAATGTCATAAAATATTTTGTCACAAACAGATTTTTGGCAATAATTGCACGATTATGTTAGATTATAAAAAAATGTTAAAATATTTTATCTTTTTAAAATATTGTGAAACAAATATTTTTAAAGTATTATTATGTGATTGTTTTACATAAAATTTCTACTCCTCAATACTTTCATCAAATTTTCTTTTATTACCTATTATTTATATATATATATATATATATATAATTCTTCAGTATTTTTTTAAAAAATATTTATATCCTTAATAACAAATTATTAATATTTAATTATGTACCTTATTTAATTAAAAATAAATACAATAAATTATTTTTCTTTGTAGATATGGATCATCAAGTGCAACCATCTTTCACATGCAAGATTCTCATTTCCAATTATTTGCTTCACTAATCAATTTGTTATGTTAACCCATGCATTATTACTACTTGAGACATTTCCATGTCACTTCTGTTAATGTACATGTCTACCACCTTCAACCAGATACGTGTCATCATCATCAAAAACCAGTGGTTGTCATTTTCAGATGCAGACCAACTTAACCCCCGTATAAGCAGTGCCCAATAGAGTGGTGTGATGTCAATTTGAGTGGTTGCACTGGGTTCAGCTCCGACAGGTTGTCCTCTAATATTCAGTTAACAGTACATAAACGACAGTGTCATTTATTGTAACTTGTCATCAAGCTATTGGATCCAGACAAGGATTTCTTTTTATTTTCTAACTAATTTTTACGTTAATTTAATTTTTTAATTATAAAAAATAATATATTTTTTAATTTTTTTAAAAATTTAATATTAATTTAATCTTTTAATTATAAAAAATATTATAAATTTTATTTCATAATTATACAAAATATATATTAATTTAATTTTTTAATAAAAAAATTACATTAAATTAATATTTAAAATATTATTTTAATATTATTTTTTATAATTAAATAATTAAGTTAATATAACAAATTTTTTTAAAAATAAAATAATAATATTTATTTTTTATAAAAGACTAAAAAAGGGTTTAACTCCTTTTTTTTTTTCTCAACTTCTCTGTCTCATTGCACGCTTCATAAATCACAAATTGTACAACTGGTGCCCATCTGGTTGTAACTTGTAACTTGCTGTAGTATGTCATAGGGACATTATTATAGCTCCTAGTTAGGGATAGAAATAAATTAGGTTAGATTAAACTTTTTATAAATAAAGTTTGATATGTTTTGTAAAATATTAAGTTTAAATTTGACTTATAAATTGTCGTTGACTTTTTTTTATTATTAATATTCGGCTGACATCTTTGTGAAAACACAAAAAATAACTTGACCAATTTATATAAAATTAATAAATTATATAAATATGTAATAATAAAATATAAAAAATACTATTACCTTTTAATTATATAATAAAAATAAATAAATAAATTAACCTTTTAAATTAAATAAATTTTGTTAAAGATATAGGTTAGACTAGTTAAATAAAAAGATTTTTTTTAAGTTTAAATTTAACTTATATAATAAATAGATGAAATTTAACAAAATCAAAATAAGTTAGCAAAGCTTCATGTTTAAAATTCAAATATCGGTGTGGTTTGGAGATAATTTTCAGTGCTAGACATATAGGTAGGTCCAACCGTTTAGGTGTGTGTGTGTTTTACTTGTAGAGGCACAAGTTTTCACGGACTATCATTCATTATCACTTCAAAGATCATGTGCTACCCGGATTTTTATTCCGGATGCCACGGACATATCCGATCACACACTGTGATGGAAAAATGATAAGTGGCATCCAGAATATTATTCCATAAGGAGCCCACACCATCAATGTAAATACACTAGTTGAATGGCCCTGACTTTAGAAAAGAAAAAAAAAAGAAAAACCCTTCATTTAATAATTGAATGATGTGTATATAATAACAACATGGAATTATAATTGAAAAGATTCCCTTTGGGAAATAACTGTTTGTTTTCTAATGATTGGTCCAATCAGTTTAATTTCTCATAAACAAAAAGAGGCCAAAAGCAAACAAAATGGGGTTGTGTTTATGCATGGAACAAAAGTGGGATAAGATGGTACCTGGCTAGGTGCTGATTAATTCTATTTCACATGTTTACTGTGGGTGTTGGAAAAATTCAAATAATTGGTAGAGGATGCATGTGTGATCCTATTATCATTCTCTGATTTTTCTTTCTTTCTTTCTTTCTTTTTCTGTTGAATCACAGAGGCAGCAGTGAGTGAAGAAATTGTCGTTTGTGATTTCGGCGATTAATTCCATTTATTGACTTCAAAGTTCAAACCAACTAATTTGGAGGCGATTTCGCCTTGTAATGTGACGGTCCTGTAACATGTCTCGAGGTACTGTGTTTGAACGCAGCCCTCGTGTAGCTGGCATTAGAGAGAAAAAATTGTAGTTACATAAATATGTCAAGCAATTATATAAAATTTAAACACCCATAAAAAATATATTATTTAGTAATTCACAAAATGAAAATTATATATGCTAAGTGTGTAAACAAATTATTTATGTCAAAGGACATTATTATAATGGTTAAAAAAATGTACTTACGCTAACAAAAGTTAGTTCACTTAATTGACTGTTTTATTTATAGTCTCCCTGACTTTGATTTGAGGTAAATCTTTCTCTTTACTTAAATTTTTATTTTCATCTAAAAAAAATGCTTTTATAACTTTGATTATTGAGGTTCAAATATTAAATTAACACTTACTAAAATTAAATATCTCAAATGCACATGGTTGATGTAAGGAAAATACTATATAGCAAGAATGTTTTTGTCAAAATTTTTGACAAAATGATTTGATAATTTTTTAACCTTTGAATAGATGTGTGATTTCTACCACTTAATTTTATTTAATAATTTTATTTAATTATGTCTAAATTCTATACAAAATTTTGACTATTTATTTTAATTGTATAGCATTACTCTTGATGTAAAGGATCAATGCACCCTTAAAATTGTCTTTAAAAGAAACTTAGCCTCGATTGATCATATAAAATTGATTAAAAAATATCTTTTACTATTTCACAAAAAAAATTATTTTATTTTTATGTATATATATTATCTTTGTTTGAGATTAGATATGCCTAAATTTGGTAGCCAAACTCCACCTTCCAAAACAAGATTTTAGGTGATGGCCAACTCATGGGTAAGATAGAAGTCCTGTATGTCAATGCTTTATTTCTTTTTTGGTCATATACTGAAAATGGGCATAAGTAAAGGGTGCTGCCTTGTTTCAGTTGCTTTGCTTTATGCAAATTCTAACTGGTTTGTGCATGTTTATGACCACTACTTTGGTAGTTATATTTTTCTATTTTTTGTGTAGTGTGAAAAGCTGAAATTTTGGTAGTATTGGTTTATAATTCCTTTAAATTATCAAGGGTGAATTTCATGGCATACATATGAAACAAAATTTCTAGTTATATTTATGTTTATAGACTTATAGTATATTGACATTGAGATTTGAGGAACTTTATCATGATTTGCATTTGTGATTTTGACTCTATATTTCAACTCACCTAACTACTTTAATTTATATTTTTAATTTGATAATAAAAAGTACCAAACTTAATTTATGATTTGACTCCATATTTCAACTCACCTAACTACTCGAGTTTATATTTTAAATTTTGTAGTAAAACATACCAAACCTAAGATATCAATGTAAAACAACCAATATAAAATACTTTCAATTTTTGAATTTTTTCAATAAAACATTTTAATATCTTCACAATATTGTTAGTTAAGTGTCTTACATACTTGAAAAAAAATTTCCTGTTTCGTTTTGTAAATTTTAAGCCTAATTATTGCTAAAACTTATCTTAAAATTGAAAAAAAAAAAAAGCCATTTAGATTCTCATCTGATTGTATCATAGTGTGCAATGAGAGTCCAAATGAAAACAACATTTTCATCAAAATGACAAAAACCTCAATCAACAAAATAATAGCCATGCAATGCAAATCATAAATATCTATGTGTTTCTGTGATTTGTTTTTTAGTAATTGTAGGGAACTTCTATCAGGACATCTGATCGCCCATTAAATATTCGAGAAATTGATTTTACATAAATGGAAGCCACTCAAGCCATGGTGCCTTTCCACACAAACATTTTTAGGACACAAAAAAATTAATGTATGTGCACATTAATGAAAATAAAAAATAGTAAAAAATTAAAAAGAAAAAAAAAGAAATCATAAACGTATTAGATTCTCTCTCTCTCTCTCTCTCTCTCTCTTCTCTCTCTTTTAAAATTTATTCACAAGAAAAAAATGTAATTATAAATTAGAAAGAATTACAATCACAAAGTTCAGCTCAGTTAAAAAGAATGGGATAAAGGTGATTCTATTCGTTTGTTTTTTTAACTTTTAATCTTTTATTAGATTTTTTTTATTGTTTAAAAAGAGAAGACCAATTTTTCTCCTCTTGAAAACATATTATTCGTAGATCAAAAGATTACTTAATATACTCTTTAATTTAAGCAACGAACAGAATAGAGAATAATTAGCACAGCCATGAGGGTTAATTCCAAAACAAATTAACCTCCCAAATGCAAAATATCAAGGGACATGTAATTTTTCCAAATTCCATGAAAATTAAAAAAAAGTAATGCATCCTTATTCAATTAGTGCCTAAGTGTGTGTTACTTTTCTCGGCATCCTAACCAATTCATGGATGATGAATTATAATTAACGATCATTCACCTATAATAAAAAAAGAAAATGAATAATGATCATTATTTTTTAAAAAAAAAATGTAACCATTTTTTGGCCTAACTTTGACAAGGATGCTTTGGGATTTGAGCAAACGCCAAAATCTAGCCTTAGCTGTCTTTGATCTATTTTTTCTTTCTGGACGTAACTAAAATAGCTGCTCTTGACCTTACCTGTTGCACTTGGTGGGTTGCAAGTCAGAAACTATTCTTTGACTTGGTCGAAAATGTTATCATTCACGTTGCAATTCATTCATTCTCATTAATGGCATTTGTTACTTGTGCTAGTGCTAACCCCACTGATAGTATTGATTGAGAGAGATTAACCCCAATTCGTCTTGTCACACAAGTATGAATAGATATATACGAAAGTCTTAAGTCAAATTAATAATTTTAATTTTATAAACCAAAATCTATGATGACTTGCACTATTTTTGACACGGTTTTCATGGGTTTTTCTTATCACAAATTTGGAGGGCTTGTGCTGGAACTTCCATGAGAGTAATAGCTTATTGTGTGAACCTTTTTTTTTTTTCCTGTTTGGTAAAGAAGCACATGCATGTATGGAAAAAAAATCATAATATTTTTAATTAGTTGTTCACATATATATATATATATATATATATAAATATTTTATGGGTATTTAATATGCAGACTGAATAATTTCATGGTTATTTAATTTGAGTCCGCGTATAAAAGAAAACCATTCAACATAAGAGAAAATAGTATTGAGAATGGGACAATTATGATTACACAGATTTCTCTCAGTTCCATCCAAGGCTCCAACTGAACTATGTGGCTCTCGATAAAATGAAAGAAGAATAGAAGATAGTGTTTTTTTTTTTTAAAATAAATAACATTGATTATTTTTTTTTGGTCATCAAATAACATTGATTTGGAAAAGGGCTTTTATTCAGGAAGCAGAGTTGGGGATTGGAAGGTTCACTTTGTTGGGCCCAAAACATAAGAAGTCTGTAAGAGGGATTCTGAGTAGCTACATTGGGTTTTGGATTTTCTTTTTTCTTTTTGGAGTCTATGTCCCCAGATTCTCTTCTTAGTCTGGGCTTTGAGTTCATATCAATAGCATAAGCAACACGAAAATACGATATAAGTGGAGCGGAATTCCTCAATCAGTTCGTCAACAAGTTACGGTGTTTCAACAAAGAAAAAGTTATATGAGAGTGAAACATAATTTGCCAAGAATATTAGTTATGGTACATAGCGAAAAATTACTTGAAAATATAGACAACTTATTGGGGGCTCAGTTTAAGAACACCAACATCTCACACAAAGCATTTTGTAGTCCATGGTGCCAAGTGTTGTTGTAACTCGTAAGATTTTGGGTTTGCCTACCATAGGCACTACATTACCGATTTAAGCCCTACAGTCTCATGTGAATTTGAGTTGAAGATCTTATGGTGAGTAATATGTCCCATGCCCAAGAGCTGCTTAGTGATATCAGGTTTTGGGATCAAATTTCATTCAAATCGCTTGTATTTTAGTCTCGCAACCCCTTTTTTTATTAGAAGTATATTTAGATGAGCATTTATACTACTAAAATACATTTTTTAATGTTCAAACAGGTTTTTATTTATTTTTTTTATTTTTTTTATTTTAATGTTTATATTATTTTTTAAATATGATCTTTTCTTTTAAAAATTTATTTAATTTAAAATAATTATTTTTTACTTTTTAGTTAAATGTAATTTTTTTTCACATATATTTCACTCAAATATACTTTTAATTAAAATTAAGTTTGTAAAATTTAATTAATTCAGAATCAAGCTTACAAAATTTAATTAAAACACACACTAACTCTTTGATTTTTTTTTCTGTTAAAATAAAAGGCAATACGTCCAATAAGTTATCCCATAAAAAGTAGTGCTAACATGCGATTTATAACTATCACAATAGCATGCCAAGGAGCTAGGTTGCATCGACTCCCAAATTAGAACAGATCAAGAAAATCGCCCTGCTTTGTTTTTAAATCTTTCAAATGAATAACTCTTTTACTTGCAACTCTTTCAGTTCTTTAAGGTGTTAAGGTTACTTATATAGGTGGACAGGATAAGAGTAACTTACCTTATGAGATGAATTTTTGTATTTTATATGTTTATTACGTCAGCGTATAATATGTTCAATTATATGACATTATTTTATTATATGTTTATTTATGGACTAAAGAAGAATTTAATCATTTGGACAGAAGACATCCTTGCATTTGGAAATCATTCTAATAATTAGGCACAATAATTTTTTCACAAAAATAATTACAAATATCGACAAAGCATCTGACATTCTTTACAATATCACAATAATTATTTTAAAATATATTATAAAAAAAAGGACAGCATTAATATCTCACGCATGATTCACAAAAATAAAAGGGAAATTGAAATAATGATATCTTCTTCTTCGCATTATCAGAGAGGAGCTCTCTTTGGAAAATAATGCTTTTGTCTTCTTCTCGCTTTGCAGCCTCTTTCATTTCTGCAGGAAACTTACCTCAGTGCAGTGCACCTGAGTGGCGCTGTGCATGTTCGCATACACTCCCCAAGGCTTCCCTCATGAGCTTCTCAATTCTCATACGAGTCTGTGAGAGGATTTGTGAATCAAGGACTTGGGCCTTCTTGCCCATGAGAATGAGGAGAACGGGGGTGTGAGGGAGGTGTCCATTTAGGAAACTCAATGGACTTATGGCGGACTCTAATAATTGGATTTTGTCAAATATTTGTCACACTTCGACTTTTATTAGGAAGCGGATCAGGCACCGGTTGAATGACAATGAAGCTTATCTTAAAAACATTCGGAACGAGTTCATTCCCTTTCTTCCCCCCAAAATCCCCTCACACTCGACCAAAAAAAAAAAACCTTCTATTAGGAGTATTTATAACTACACAAAATTGTCTTTTTTTTTTTTACAGAATATTTTCATATTCTTTGAGTGCAAAACTAATTCTCTTTTAGAATATTGAAGCTGTCACACTTTAAAAAGTATTATCTAAAACTTATCAAACTGGTATTATTATAACTTATTACTGTATTATACTCTTGTGAGTAAACAAAGCCATTCTAAACTAAAAAAAGTAAAACAAAATTGATTGATTTGATTTTGTTTATTTTTTCCAATAATAACTGTTCGGTTTAATAAAATTTTTATTTTTAAAATCAAACCAAACTTTAAATTTTGTTATTCTACACGCCTTTTTATTTGCTTTTGAACAATTAAGATCGTGTTTATTGGCTTTGAAAAAAAAAAGAAAAAGAAAGTATTTGTTCCCATTTTATGAAAAATTGAGTCAAAAGCACTTTTAAAAGTGGCGTTTCAATAAAAATTTCTTTAGACCACAATGCCGACAAGTGAAGCATCTCCCTAGAATAGTAGTTGGTACAGCAAGACCTAAATTTCTTATTAAAACCACATAGGCCACACACTCTTTGTATAAAAGAATTTGACAAAAACATGCAAAGAAGAATGCTTAACGAGCGATGGTAATGATGATTAATGATACCCACATCAGCAAATTTCTTTAAACAAGTGGCAAAAGGAAAAGAGTGATGAAGAAAGCTTGGTTGGAAAGCCACGCTGTGTTAGGCTTTTTCCTATGCTTCAAGGCCCCACCACCCCCATCACAGACCCTTTTTTCCTCATGTGAATGGCCATAGCCCAAAACTCTGGCACCTCCCTCAGCCGTCCCACAAAGGAAAAACTTGCAGCCTTGCACTGCCTGCACTCTCAACCGACCTTCTATTCTATGATTCTGCACATTCAAAGAATCGTGGATGCTGTGTATGTTGCACTTCAAAGCCTTTCAAATCCTGAAAGGCCCACAGTGACAGAAGGTTTGTTGGATGGTAGACACTTAAAGTTGGAAACTTTGGGTCCCCATTGGCGTTTACCATTCCTGGTGGAAGCCCCTGTGTGGTTAAACTTTCACAATCTGCTTTTTCTTTCTTTTATGCCATCCTTAATACCAGAGCCTGCCTTCAACTCATTGACATTTGACTTTGGATACAATGCCCCTGAGTAGCGTATGCTTGAAAGTTGAAATGGAAATTGCTATATTCATGGTTAGCAATGTTTTTCTTTTCTTTTGCCCATTCTACCAAGATACCATGTCTAACAGTAACTTGTCAGCTGCTATATGTTAATTCTAGGTAATTCTAGCTTGTTATCTTGGAGTCTTTACCCAACTTTATTTTTTTAGGATTAAAGTTGAATATTAATGTTAGATAATGATATAGAATCAATTATTCATGAATCTTTACCTATCAGTTTAATATTTTACCATGAGTGGAAGGGGTTATAATTGCTGTTTACTACACTGAAATATGACAAGTAGCACCAGCTGTGAACACCATACCGAATAATACACCTGACCAGACCATAGCAAAGCAATTAAAAATCAAAATCAGCATCTGGGCGGTGATTCATTCTTCTTATGGCTTAAGCAAGACGGCCCCACTTATGTGATCATGTTGCAGGCTGCACACACTTGAATTGAATATTTGGAAAATTTTCTTTTTTATACATTTTTTTGCTGGGGCTGCTCTTGGTGCCAAGTCAGCATCAGCCGTGGAATGACCAAAAAAGTACATGGGAGTGAGGAGGGAAGGAGGGTGAGGTGAGTGAGGGGATGCCTCCTTCCCTTTAGCTTTTATGGTTACCACCCTGGCATTTCCTCTGCTTTTGTTTTCCTTTTGGACATTCCTTTCTGCTTTCTGAGCTCTGCAGTACAACACACCAGCAAGCATTCCTTCAGAAACGCCACCCTCCTCCTCTCCTTGCACCTCTCTCATAAACATCAACTCCTCTCGGTTCAGTTCTGCAAGACACACATTCTGATTTTCATGATCAGCCAAATTTAGCATCATGGTGAGATTCTGAAAATGAGTTTCTGTTGTTGATCTCTTCACTTTTTGTCCCCTGATCATTAACAGTTTAACACTTTATTGCCTTGTTGGGATGGTTCAGGGAACTCCAGTTAATATCATCGTTGGATCAAACGTTTGGGTTGAGGATCCTGAGCTTGCATGGATTGATGGTGAGGTGACAGAAATCAATGGCAAAGATGCCACCGTCATTACTACAATTGGGAAAACTGTAAGCTTCTATTACCTGATCATAACACAGGACAATTGAATGCACAGCCGTTTATTACTGAAACACCACGAATCTTCATTAGAATAATTCCATATCATGGATTTTAACGTACAAGGCGTTTCAGAGCTATGTGTAGAACTTTGCTCATTGACTAGAATAGCATGACTACTTTGGATCCGAATGATGGAAATGGAATAACTTGTTGAAAATTATAGGGTGATCCATCAACTTTTTTTTTTCTCCTGGATTTTCCTCAACCAAAGTATTATGTAAAGTCAAAATTACAATCTGTACTTTTTTATTCAAATAAAGCAAAAACATGACCATATGTCAACTTAAAAAAAAAAAGATTAAACCTGAGAGATGCTGTTGCAATATTTTGTCTTAGCCTGGGAACAGAAACAAGATAGCTAGAAGTAATAACATCAATGTGAAATTTAAACACAACAGCTCCAGCCACAATTTTCAGCTTCATTCATTACCAATTTAGAAGCAATAGGCATTTAAATATAAGCAATAGACACAGCCCATTATTTTTCAGAGAAAACAATAAATTATTCTTTTCCCTCAATTTTCCAAATTAAGATTTCCAAATACAGTATTATAAAGAAGCAACTAGTTTGCCATTGAACACTGATCACTAGACCCAAAGCTATAGTTGATGGCCGAGGTACGACTTTTTCTAGTTAAGTGCATGAGCTCAAGCACCATAATTCGATCTACTCTACCCACCTCAGCCTTGTCTAGGCAGAATGCTGGCCCAAAGCCAACGATCCCCTCCTAGCACGTCTCCAACAACTTTGTACCTTTATGAGGAACAAAATCATGATCTCGGCACTGATATCACTTTTTGAATTGAGCGCTTAGTGCTTAGGTCAAAAGTCATAGCTAATAGTCAGGGTGCAACTTTTTCTACTTAAGTGCATAAATTTAAGCGTCATAGTTCAATTTAACTCTAATCCACCTAGGTTTTGCCAAGATAGGATGTTGGCCCAAAGACAACAATTCCAATAGGCTTTGCAGTATCACCATACTCATAACTTTGATGCTAAAACTACAAGCATGGAGAAGCATGTAAACTGAACGTTAGCATTAACCTCAATTTCAGGTGGTAGCAGAAATTTCAGGTATATATCCTAAAGATACAGAGGCACCACCTGCAGGGGTTGATGACATGACCAAGCTAGCTTACCTCCATGAGCCAGGAGTCCTGCACAACCTTGCCTGTCGCTTTTCTCTCAATGAGATATATGTGAGTCACAACCAGCTACTCAACCCCTCAATATATATTTTATAGATAACTGATAAAGCAAAGGAGCAAAATCTGACAATTAAAAATGAAATTGCAGACGTATACAGGGAATATCTTAATTGCAGTGAATCCTTTTCGAAGACTACCACACTTGTATGACATCCATATGATGGAGCAGTACAAAGGAGCAGCATTTGGAGAGCTGAGCCCTCACCTTTTTGCTGTTGCAGACACTTGTTACAGGTATAGAGCAATGCTAAAATAGATTGGCCCAAGTAAACTCGGATAACAATTTATAATAGAGTTAACTCAGTTTAATATATTAGGGCAATGATAAATGAGAATGGAAGTCAGTCCATTTTGGTGAGTGGAGAGAGTGGAGCTGGTAAAACAGAGACAACCAAAATGCTAATGAGGTATCTAGCATTCATGGGGGGAAGATCTAGTACAGAAGGAAGAACTGTAGAACAACAGGTTTTGGAGGTGAGTTTGAACTACTTACATATTGTTTCTTGGTTAACTCAAACAAAGTAGATGGAGTGACATTTTCGCTTCTTCAGTCCAATCCGGTGTTGGAAGCATTTGGAAATGCTAAAACTGTCAAAAATAATAATTCAAGGTAACTTGTGTAGACATGTTTCTCAGGTCATATTTTCTTTCATAATTTCCATTTTAGTTGATCTTACAAAATTATTGGAGGTTGTGGCAGTCGATTTGGTAAATTTGTTGAAATTCAATTTGACAAGAATGGGAAGATTTCTGGAGCTGCAATCCGTACATATCTCCTTGAAAGGTCACGAGTTTGCCAGGTCTCTGACCCAGAGAGAAACTATCATTGCTTTTACATGCTTTGTGCAGCACCACCAGAGGTGACCTCTATAATTATCCTGAAAGAAACTTAGTAACATGTTGTTACCTCACAAAATCTAACTGTTAAAAGTTATTTAATAGGATGTCAACAAGTATAAGTTAGGGGACCCAAGGCAATTCCGCTATCTTAATCAATCAAACTGTTATGAAGTGTCAAATGTAGATGATGCAAAAGAATACTTGGAGACCAGAAATGCAATGGATATTGTAGGCATCAGCCAGGATGAGCAGGTATTGGGCCAATGCATCAGTGCATCACATTTTAATAAATCAGTGATTTCTCTTTATCCATAAATTTGATCAATGAAAATTCCCCTCCACAGGATGCTATATTTCGTGTGGTAGCTGCCATCCTGCACCTTGGAAACATTGACTTTGTCAAAGGGAAGGAAGTTGATTCTTCCAAATTAAAAGATGACAAATCACTCTTCCACCTTCGAACAGTTGCAGAATTATTCATGTAAAAGCTTTGATCCATCTGTCAAATCCATATAGTTCCTATGCTTCACCTTTAATGTCTCTTGACATGTTTATGTTCAGGTGTGATGAAAAAGCACTAGAAGACTCACTTTGCAAGCGTGTCATTGTTACTCCTGATGGTAACATCACAAAACTACTAGACCCAGACTCGGCTGCTTTGAGCCGAGATGCTTTGGCAAAGACTGTGTACTCCAGACTGTTTGATTGGTAAAAACAAACTAACCAATACTAGCAATATGTTCTGTCATTCAATAGTCTATTACTGAAGTCAATCTAGGTCATGAAAAATCCAAAAACTGTGATGTCTAAGAATTGTACTAGTCCCATACAACAGCAATCATAATACATAATAAATCTTCTCTGAACCAGCGGCATTTTGCGTCTATTGCCTATTCTATGAACAAATTTTCAGTTTTGAGACTAGAATTTACATGCTTTAAATGCATTCTTAAACTATGGCAGGATTGTGGACAAGATTAACAGTTCAATTGGTCAAGATCCCAATGCAGTAAGCATAATAGGAGTCCTTGACATTTATGGATTTGAAAGCTTCAAAATCAACAGGTAAATAGGATAATTGTGTATCAGAATGACAATTTCAACATCTCTATATTAGAATCTCATTCTGTTCTCCGTTTACTAGTTTTGAGCAACTATGCATCAACTTAACAAATGAGAAGTTGCAACAACATTTTAATCAGGCAAGGCTATAGCTTCTAAATAAAGTTTGAGCATCATTATTACTGCAAATACTTAATATAAAACTGCATCTGTTTCAACAGCATGTATTCAAGATGGAGCAAGAAGAGTACACAAAGGAGGAAATCAATTGGAGCTATGTAGAATTTGTGGATAATCAGGATGTTCTTGATCTTATTGAGAAGGTAATTAGATACTTACATATCACCATTGCTTGTGCAAGACCTTTTCTACCAGATAAAATTGTGAAACTATTTATCTGTCCTGCATGCAGAAACCTGGGGGAATAATTGCTCTTCTTGATGAAGCCTGGTATGTCATTTCTTACTCAAAAAACTCTGAATATATTTAAATAACAAAACAGATAAGCATATTTGCTTGTAATATGCCTGCAAAGAAGTCCTCAATACAGGAGAAAGCATGGTGGTAGAACTTGTTCAGACAGTATTTACTTCCTTGCTAACCAGGAAGCGAAAGAAAAAGGTGAATTAAATATATTTATATTTTTTTGTGCAGTATGTTCCCCAAGTCAACCCATGAGACTTTTGCACAAAAGATGTACCAGACATATAAAGGACACAAGCGCTTCAGCAAGCCAAAACTTGCTCGAACAGATTTCACAATTAACCATTATGCTGGAGATGTAGGCTGAGTACATTGTAGAATTGTTTCTTGGCCATCCAGTAAAAAATGTAAAACTTTTAATTTCTTGTCACAAAACCTTTTGATGCACAGGTCACGTACCAAGCAGATCTTTTTCTTGATAAAAATAAGGATTATGTTGTAGCAGAGCATCAAGCCCTTTTAAATGCCTCCAAGTGCCCATTTGTTGCTAATCTTTTCCCTCCTTTACCTGAGGAGACATCAAAGCAATCAAAATTCTCTTCTATTGGCTCACAGTTTAAGGTAAATAATATTTCAATTTCAACATGGATTGATTGATTCCATCTGTTTCTGGAGACTCTCAACCCGACTTGCTTCTGAATTAAATCTTAATATCCAGCAACAACTACAAGCTCTCATGGAGACACTGAACACAACAGAACCACATTACATCAGATGTGTGAAACCAAATACAGTTTTGCAGCCCGGAATCTTTGAGAACTTCAATGTCTTAAACCAGTTGAGATGTGGGGTAAGTTAAATTTTTCCTCGTCAGTAAAATGTAAGACAGTTAGAAATTTCTCCCACCAATAATATTTACTTCATTGCTACCCTTGCAGGGTGTACTTGAGGCAATTAGGATTAGTTGTGCAGGATATCCAACAAAAAGAACATTTGATGAGTTCCTTGATCGTTTTGGAATGCTAGCCCCAGATGTCCTAGATGGGTATAGACCATTCTCATTTACAAGAAAATAAAAATGATGCTTCTTTAACTTTGATTGTCATATGGAATTCATACCTACAAGAAGATAGAGTAAAAATGATGAATCGAAGATGAAATACAAGCATTGTTCTGTTAAACTACTTGAAGCATCACATGAAATCACAATAAGACTAATATATGATGTAGCTTATATTATAGAGAATAAATTCAGAATATCTAAATATGGTAGATCTATATCTCATTTGTCAAGTCCTACAATATATATGTTGAGCTTCACATATAACCCCATATGATAATTAATGCTTTTTTTCTATGCAGATCTGATGAGAAAAAGGCATCTATTGCCATATGTGAGAAGATGGGCTTAAAAGGCTATCAAGTAAGTCTATATATGGAAAAACGTGATATGGCAGCAAAAGGAATAATTGCCCATAAATTTTCCAGGAATTTAGGTGCTATGAGCTCTAATGCTTTTCCCCCCTAATGTTTCAATCAGATGGGGAAAACAAAGGTATTTCTCAGAGCTGGTCAGATGGCTGAATTAGATGCACGAAGAGCTGAAGTTTTAGCTAAAGCAGCTAGACACATACAGAGACAAATCCGAACACATTTAACCAGAAAAGAGTTCATCACCCTCAGAAAGGCCACAATTCATATCCAGAAACTTTGGCGAGGTGAACTTTCTTCACAAAAATAAGTTGTATTTTTAACACTGTCATTTCCTTTGCTTTAAGCACATCATTTTTGTGGTTCTTTCCTAGAAATAACTGACTTGAATTACTTTTCTTTTCTCTTCATTATTTCAGCAAAACTTGCACGCAAACTCTATGAGCATATGAGGAGGGAAGCAGCTTCTATCCGCATACAGAAACATGTGCGAGCACACAAAACAAGAATGAATTATACATCATTGCAAGCATCAGCACTAGTTATTCAATCAGGGTTGAGAGCATTAGCAGCACGAAATGAATATAGGTACAGAAGAAGAACGAAGGCTGCAACCAAACTTCAGGTAAAGACATCTTTAGAAGGAATATCTAACGGCAACATAGTTCAAAACATGCATAATGAAATAATTAGGAATCCAAAATATGTTTTTTCCATTGAAAAATTCATCTTCATTTTCATCAATAAAAAGTTAAAGAAACTTTAGATATGAGCATGCATAATATGAAATTACATTGCTTCTTTATTTCATATTGATAATTTTAATAATTATATTTCATTTGCTCTCACAGACACAATGGAGAAGAGTCCAAGCTCTTTCTGATTACAAGCATCAGAAGAGAGCAACCATTACACTTCAATGTCTCTGGAGAGCTAGAGTAGCTAGGAAAGAGCTCAGAAAGCTTCGGATGGTGAGTATTACTTCTTCTTATGTATCATTTTCTAGAATTTTTCTGCCAATTCTTTTAGAACATCTATAAGAAAGAGATATTTCAAAAGCAGAGGCATGGTAACAGTTTGAAGTTGCTGTGCAGGCTGCAAGGGAAACAGGGGCACTTAAGGAAGCAAAGGACAAGTTGGAGAAGCGTGTTGAGGAGCTTACATGGAGACTAGAATTTGAAAAACACTTGAGGGTAGGGACTCTTTCAACTAGTTCTCCATGATAAATGGCTTAAAGTAACATGGTGAATTAGTACAATCATTTATTCATTCAAAATAACGTTTTATAATTGTTTTTAATCTGTGATTGACTTCACACTGCCAAGATACTAGTGAAAAGAAAACCCTTGATTCATTCAGAAAGCATTTTATCCAACCCATCTAATCAGGAAAAAATAACTTGCAGATTGACCTTGAAGAAGCTAAAGGGCAAGAGATTGCAAAACTACAAAATGCTTTACAAGAAATGCAAGACCAGCTAGATGAAGCCCATGCTGCAATTATACGCGAGAAAGAAGCAGCAAAAATAGCAATTGAACAAGCACCACCAGTAATTAAAGAGGTACCTGTTGTGGACAACACCAAGCTAGAGTTACTGACAAATAAAAATGAGGAGCTGGAGGTAAATCTAAAATTTTGTCTCCTATATATTTAGGACAATTTACCCTCAGCATTAAAATGGTGGAATAATAAAATTACATTAGATAACAGTTCTAGTATGTTATTGACATGTTACAACAAAAGAGGGACCATTCAGTAGTATCTGAAAATGGTATTTTGATAAAGAAACTTGATGTGATTGAAGAAGAAAGTTAAAAAATATCATTCAACAAAGTATGAAATATTTCTAAATGATATAACAGAAACGATGGCTTTTTCTAGCCTTTTTTTTTCGGAAGAATATTATATCTTTTACCATCAACGAATCAAAAAGAAAATAATAATAAATTTTAGGAGGCAATATAGGAAGAATGATAAAATGGTGGTTAATGGTGTAGAGTTCAGCACCATTTATAGAAATAGAAACTCCCAGCTGAAGTACACAGAAAACACATATTTACACACTTGATTTGTGACAAGTTAGTAAAAACTGCCAATGCAACTATGTGAGGGGCATATCAAACATACCATATTACTGGATCAGATAGCTGATTGTGATGGCAAACAGCATATATAAATGCTTTACACTTGACACATGTGATGACAAGTAATTAAACTTAAGTTCTGAAAATACAGAGTGAAGTAGAAGAGCTGAAGAAGAAGATTAAAGAGTTCGAAGAAAGGTGTTCAGAAATTGAAAACGAGAATCAAACGAGGCTGAAAGAGGCAGAAGAAGCACAGCTGAAAGCAGCACAACTTCAGGAGACTATTGAAAGGTTGTTAAATAATGGTTGGCCAAATAACATCTCTACCATCGTAAATGGCATTGACTGTCCTTTTTTTTTTTTTAACTGCAGATTAGAATTGAATATGTCAAACCTTGAGTCTGAGAATCAGGTTCTATGCCAGCAGGCTTTGGTAGAATCAAAAAATGAGGAACTCTCTGAAGAGCTTAAAACGTAAGATCTATGAAATTATTTGCACTATTTATTATTATTTTTCTGCTTGATTGATATGTATCAGCCAGAGACAATCAGTAGAGCATGACTGAATCCAAAAATTAACATACATCAATGAGATCCCTTCTTTGTGGGTCAGAGATTTTGATGGACACAATTCATTTAGCAAGACAGTGATAACACAAATGACAGGTCAAAATGAGTCTGGTGTGCGTAGGTCTAGTAATTGTTTATGAAATGGATAAAACATCTAATGGTAACAACAAAACTATGGAAAAGATGATAAATTATTCTTCTTTCCTTTCATTTTAGAAGTTTTTAATACACAGCATTTTTATACTATTGATTACTTTGCATTCAGTACTTTCTGTTAGATAATGCTAAGTAATGGTTTTAGTGAAGATTTTGACGTCCAATTAAATATCATGATAATTTGTATCCATTAACACAGGCCATAATATGCTTTTCTTTTTTGTCACATTAAGTTGCTTACACACCATTGAATTGAAAATAAATTTAGGAAGGAATATTGAAACATAAAGCTGAAACTAACGTATACACTTGAGTAAAATACTGAAAGTTTCATGCTTTCTCCAGCCTCAAGGGTCAGATAGCAAATCTAGAATCAGAGAATGAATTTCTACGGAGCCAGGTAGCTGCTGCTGTAGAGCAGAAAGTTCATCCAGAAAAATTGGCAACACAAGACCAGGAAGCTGCTCTTGTAGAACAGATTCAAGAGAGAGTTATTGCAGATAACATGACTGCACAAGTCAAGGTATGCTACTTTTAAGTTGTCTCATAAAACCATTTCATTATGTGACATTGTCTGTTATGATGGTGCAGAATTTGGCTAATGGAAACCAAACTGAGGAAGAATGCCAAACGAGAAAAGTATTGCCAACTTACTTCATTTGATCTTTAAGAATTTCTGGGTAAGGAATTGATAACAGTATGTTAATTTAAATTATATAATAATGTTTTCAGGAAGCAAGAGCACCTGTCTCCTTTCTTACAAAACAAAGATCACTCACAGACAGGCAGCAGGTATGCTTTTGAAAGCTTAAACCAAGTCAGGAAAAGAAAGTATGAAAAGACAGAGATATTGCTGAGAGAGCAGGCAGTTGCACATTAAAATAAATGAGGACTGAAATTCTTCATCTCTCCTGTAAACAGGAAAGTTATGATTTACTGCTCAAGTGTCTCACAGAAGACAAGCGATTTGAGAAAAACAGACCAGCTGTTGCTTGTATTGTTTACAAAGCACTTCTTCAGTGGAGATCCTTTGAAGCAGAGAAGACACATATATTTGACAAAATTATTCAAACTATCCGATCATCTATAGAGGTAGTATCCTCCAAGAACTTCAATACACCAATTCCAGATAAAGCATCAGCTTTTACACCTAAATGTAATCAACTCATATTGAATATGTGAATGCAATTTACCATTTTATGTCCTTGCAGAGTCAAGAAGGAATCAATGATCTAGCATATTGGCTCTCAACAACTTCAACACTTCTGTTCTATCTACATTGCACACTCAAGGCCAGCAGCACAACTAAGGCAGTGTCACGTAATCGAAACTCCCCTGCCACTCTATTTGGAAAAATGGCACAAGTAAGCTTTCAAAACTGCATATTTTCAGTGCATTAAATCGAATGTTAAAATATGATGGGGCTTGATATACAAAATTAGGGTTTACGGTCATCCTCAATGAGCATGGGGATTTCAAGCGGCTATAGTGGAATGGTGGGCCAAGCCAAATGAGCAATCTAAAGTGGAAGCCAAGTACCCAGCTATTCTGTTTAAGCAACATTTAACTGCATATGTTGAGAAGATATATGGCATGATCCGTGATAGTTTAAAGAAAGAGATTAGCCCATTCCTAAATTTGTGTATTCAGGTAAGCATCATGTTTAAGAAAAACTTCCAAAGTACAACTGAAAATTAGATATTACTAAATTAGCTAAATCTTTTATCACCATTGACAGGCGCCTAGATCCATAAGGACCAGATCAATACGAGGGTCATCCAGAAACATCCATTCAAACATAATTGCAAAACAACAGGCACTGCACATGCACTGGAAAAGCATTGTCAACAAGTTAGATTATGCCCTGGGTATATTGTCTGACAACTATGTAAGCATGACTTGAACTGCTTTTACTGGGTTGCACTTGTCAGAGAAGAGATTTCCCAATATCCTACTCATCTTGTGACTTCAGGTCCCTTCAATGATAACAAGGAAGATATTTAGTCAGGTTTTCTCATTCATGAATGTCCAACTCTTTAATAGGTGAGCAGAATTTCAATTCAACTGAACTAAACACCTTAGAGTAGTAAATGTGGATTCAATTCAATACAAATTCACATAAACTTATGAAAACTGTGGTCTGGCAGTTTGTTGCTTCGACGTGAGTGCTGTTCCTTTAGCAATGGAGAATATTTGAAGGCAGGTTTGCATGAGTTGGAGCAATGGTGTCTTAAAGCAACAGATCAGGTAACTTCACATACTTGCTATAACCAATGGCTGAAAGAGGTCAGAAGTGCAGGAGACGCATTTTCTACATCGTTTTTTAGTTTGTTTTTCAGTTTGCTGGATCATCTTGGGATGAACTCAAACACATACACCAAGCTGTGGGATTACTGGTATACTTTATTGAACTAAGATTAAAGAGAATGTACTATTTCTTTCCCCCTTCCTTAATGCTCAATTTTTAAAATTTTTTTTTTTTGTGCAGATTTCGCATCAAAAGACTCAAAAATCTTTGGAGGAGATAACAAATGAACTCTGCCCGGTAACTAAACTAACTTATCTGTCAAAAACACCATAATGAGTTCCTGACATAATTTTTCTCATGAACCTATTTGGACAAGAAGTAGCTTCTCTCTAAGTTATGGCATTTTATTAAGTAGTTTTTACTTTGAATTTTATCTCAATCATATGTTTAAAATTCCAGGGAAAGAGGACTAGTTCTAACTCTTATTACTGTAACCTATCATTTCTTGTTTTATTGTTTCCTATATCAGGTGTTAAGTATTCCACAAATATATCGTATTGGAACTATGTTCTGGGATGACAAGTATGGAGCACAGGGATTATCTCCAGAAGTAAGTCCTTGGCCCATCGTCCATATTTAGCTCTACTGCATGTTTGTGCACATATTTTCGAAGCTATCAAATTCAAGTATGATGGAGACTTGCAAATATTCTGTTTGCTTCAGATAGGCATTATAGCAGTAGATGCTTAATGTGTAGAGTATATTACTGAAGAAAGAAAATATTTTCTCAAAACTGGTACATTTTCATATGAGTTACTTAACTTTGTTCTAGAAAATCATCTAGAAAAAACATTTATGTTATAGAAAATGACTTCCTCCTTAAGGGAAAAGAGAAAAAGTCTTCTTTTTCCTCAAAGATTATTGTCCAATGATTATTGCATCAAACAATAAAAAGAACATATTTTTCGTTAAACTGATGGCACAAACACCTGAAAACACAACAATATTTGTGCTTGTATTGTTTTGGTGGAGTAGTAGTTTTGGAGGTTAATCTTCTTTTTTTCTTCACCCTGTTTTTTTAGGATATCTTTCCCTCTTTCCTGTAGTTTTTCCTTCCTTCTATTCAATAATATTTCTTTTTCTACAAAAAAACAATTATTTCTGAAAAGAAACTCGAATTGAAACAACCACATCAGTTAAAATATTACAGTGTTAATTGATTTGCATCATAACTAATTATGACACTGATTAGAATTGGAAGGGCAACCAAGCAGCAATGCTTACAAAACACTAGGAATTTAATAATTTATTCGTAATCAACTCCGATAATAAGATTGAAAACCCTAGACAGATAATAAAATCTTATTCGTTGGCCAATAGAAATCTAATTCCACCAGGACAAGTAACCAAAACTTAAAACTCAAGAAATAACATTTCAAAATAGGAAATAGAACTAGAAATAAGATATCCTAAGATCAAAGCAACTGAACCCTAAATTCTGAATGACAATCCCTGATTCCCAAATTCTACATACATCATGAAGATAGGAATTAATAGAATTGACATAACTTTTATCACTTCATTCTGCATTTGGTACACTTATCCAAAATGATAACTAAACATCTTCAAATTCTTTTCCCTTTTTTTTTTCCCTTTTGACTATTATTCTTTACAGGTCATCAGTAGAATGAGAGTGCTTATGACAGAAGACTCAATAAACATACCCAATAACTCATTCCTTCTTGAGGTGGATTCCAGGTAATTGATTATTATTATGCTCCTAGACCCATTTTTTTTTACTCCAAAAGTCACTTCCCAACCAATAGAAAACACATTTT
Organism: Castanospermum australe; assembly: GCA_019955255.1. Classification (NCBI taxonomy): domain Eukaryota; kingdom Viridiplantae; phylum Streptophyta; class Magnoliopsida; order Fabales; family Fabaceae; genus Castanospermum; species Castanospermum australe. Next base: position 109,787 of record NSJW01000812.1, read on the forward strand.
GCTGACAAGCTATAACACCTGTTCCTTGTATAAAATTCAGCATACCTTTCTCAATGGAGGAGATGTTCCGGTCCATGAGTGACATCCGCCTATCAGATATGAATGTGGATCCTCCACCAATCCTCAGGCAAAGGTCTGATTTCCAATTCTTGTTGCAACAAATGGATTGCGAGTCTAAGTGAGATAGTGATTTTTTTGTGCTGATACAAAGTTATAGTTTCTGATTTGCCATTAATTTTGGGTTTGGTGTGCAGAGAGTGAATTGAGTGGTGAGGAATTGTAATAAGTTTATTTATTTTTTTAAATTATTTAATTTTATTTTGGGAAAGTTCCAATTTTTTGATTTATGTAGGGCTTCTTGTCAAGGAAGGCCTCAGTGAATTTTGACATTGTTGTATAATCTTACTTCAAAGAGGAATGAAATGAAAAAAAAAAAAATTCTGGGTTTTAGTTCAACTTATAGTAAAGTTTAAGTTTTCAACAAGATATGTATTAATAACGTACTGTTTTAGAGGGTGCTTTTGGCAAGATTAGAATCTTCTCTTGTTATTAAATAAAAGAAGAGGGTCTGTTAAAGAGAGAGATATATTGATATATTTTGTACTCAATATAAATGGTAAATTCCATAATCTATTATGGTGGGTCTTTATATAAAAAAATTTGTGTCAACATTTCTCCAATAGGACCATCCTGTTAAGGGAGAGGATTCAAAATCCCTTTTGGTAGGAGTCAAGTTGTCCATTGTGGGAAAAAGAAGAGGCGTAGTGGGAGGGACCAATTCTTACATGCCTTCCCAACAGCTCAATTTATTTATGTATATATTTTTAAGTTAATCTAATAGTTCATATTTAACAAATCTACCACATCACTGGTATGGGAGTAATACTGAGTATAGAAAAATTTCCTTGTGGAAAAAGAGGAGAGAGAGAGAGAGAGAGACTTTCAGTCTTTCACCATGAGTGGGTTTCTAATATTGATGCAAGGAATGCGCGAGAGAAAAATAAGAATGTTATGGCGCTTAATTTGTGCATGAATACACCTTCCCCTCTGTCTCTTGCTTCCCTTTTTTATCTTTCAAGTAGCTGTTTGCCATTACCTTGGGAAGGATAAAAGGAGGCTAAGGCTGGCTTTGTCACAATAGGTGGATAGGGATTTTTATGTACTCCTATGTGATTCTTTATGCAAATATGATGTATGTCTTAAGATAATTTTTTTCTTAATAGGGATTTTTATGCAAATTTAAGACATAGGAATGAAAATTAAATGAATATTTGAGATGAACCAAAAATTAAGAATGACATAAATAATAAATATGTTATATATTTATAGAATATACATGTATGTACAAAATCGATTTAATCTTGGTTTAATTTGGTCCAACCTTAATTAAATCTCAAAATCTTGAACATCTCTCTTTTTTGATTCAATGACCAGTCTAATTTTCAAAATATTAATATAAATGATAATGTATAGGTAATTAGCTGCATATATAATATGTTGGAAAAACAAATATTCTTTTTTCATACCAATTATGTATTTTGGCTTGGCAACCTTATTCATGGTGGCAAAAACAACCACAAGGTTGGGGAGTGATGAAGGGGTTGAAGAGAGAATTCATAGGAAAAGTATAAATAAGCCCTAGAGGAAAATCACAAGAAAAAAAAAAAGAAAAACTCTATCATCGAATATTCTACAAAAAAAATCTTTAAGAAAAATGCATAAACACCATAGACTTTAACTTATTTTAAAATAGTTACTGGATACTTTTAAATCTCGATGAAACATCTTTAAACTTTTCAAAATATGCAAACAAATTATTTTAATTTAAAGTTAGGTAACAATTGTTCTTCACTTAACTTGCACATATTGATTAATATATATGATAATATCTTATTTGTTTATATTATTTTTAAAATAAATTTTTTATCCTTTTTATTTTAATTTATATTTCTAAAAATAGAAATATCGAGTAATTTAAATTAAAAGAAGAATATAATTAATTTTTTAAATAATATGGACATTTAGATATTGTCATATATATTAATTAACACATACAAGTTATTGGATAAAATAATTTTTGTTTAACTTATGCATAGAAATGTCTATTTGCAAGTTTCAAAAAATTTAAGAACCTTTCATCTGAATTTAAAAGTTTATAATGACTACTTTAAAATAAAGTAAAGTTTAAAGAATATTTATGTATTTTTTTAAAATCTTTTGTCAAAGAACCAAAGTTTTTATTTTTTAACTTTATTATTTTTAATTCACAATAATCTTGCAAACCACACATTTAAAATGTGCTCTATTAAATTATAAGATGTGACATAACAACAAATAATTGAATAAAAATATGAAAAAAATGTCGCTAATAAAATATTAAAATTAAACTTCATTTTTATATCATTAGATTAATGTAAAATAACATATTCTTTCAAATAAAAATGTCACATACTCGAGTAATCAATTGTTGAAGTGTTTAGTACATTGTTATTGCACTTTGGAATAAGCCATGCCATATAATCAATATGTAATTAACTTAATCCTGAGGTGTAGTTCATAAGATTTTACAAATTAATATTAAAATTATCAAAATTGTCCAGATCAACGTAGTTTAAAGAAAAGTGTTAAACTGGCTTAACTCAATTTTTTTTTCAAAGATATAATTTTTGTCAGATCAAGATTCGGGAGATGTTAATTTGACAATTCTAATTAATATGCTTCAATTGAAAGATAAAATGAATATTACAAATAACTTTACATTTTTTATTCAAGAAAACTGAAATAATAATTTGCATTTGAGTCTAAAGAAAAATAATGAAAAATGCCATTTAGCCCGAATGGAGTGGACACCGGATGTAGCCCGGTTGACATGGCATCATTTCACTGGTTGTGTATCTTGTGCACAGAAAAAGGGAAAGCCTCTTCACGTGCGGCACCGCCTTACATACAGCAACGCATTAGTACGAATAGGAAGAGTCGGGCAAATTCGGGCTATGGAAGCCGGGTTATATAGCACGTCTAAAAAATAATAAAGAAAAACAGGGAAACGCTTTGGATAACTTCAGAAATTAGCCTCAATTGGACTTTATCCGTTACCGTTTCACTTGTGTTCCAATCAACAATGAGAGGATGCGCATTGCCATTAACGAAATTGGCGCCTCCCCATATTGGCAATGGCAGCAAGTCCCTTCCTTTTCGAATTGCTGCAACTCAACCATTGCTCAGTCTTACCATTCACACCCCCAAAGCCACCACTTTTCTCTGTACCCAACATGTGAAGGCCAATGCAGAGTTCTCATCTTGTGCTCCCACTTCGGTTGCTGAGGAAGAAGAAGAAGAAGAAGAAAGCTTTCAGGTGCTGACGTCTGTGAAAAGTGATTACAATGACATATTGATCGTGGACACTCCAAAGTCTAGAATGCTACTCCTTGATTCATCTCGTATCTCTCTCTCTCTCTCTCTGTCTCTGTGTTTCTCTCTCTAAGTCTGAATTGTTCTTCAAACTCCATGGATGCTCTCGGTGTGAAAAGTATTCGAATGGGGTTCTTACGTTTTTTAAATGTTTGCAATTATATGTGGCAATAGCAGTCTCCTTCAGAAATAAGCAAAGGTGGATGACTAATCTGTCCGAAATTCCTGCCACTTATTATTATTATTATTACACTCTTTTTTTTTTTTGCAGATAATGTTCATAGCATTCTTTACAAGGAGCAAAAGTGGACCGATTCCTACTGGGTACGTTACTTTGCAATTGTTGTTTTACTATATAGACTAATGTATTTGATGCATTCTTGCCCCAAAAGAAAGTGGGTCGTGCATGTTCTGTAAAAGAAAAAACTGTAGTGATAACAGTAATAATAATGATATATTGCTTAGTATCAAAATTGAATATCTCAAGAGCACCCTGCCCTTGTATTGTGCTACATATATCAAAGTAATACTGAAATTGATTATAGGAAATGTGTATATTTAAGTATGTCCATGTTTGATTGGAGTTTTCTGACATGCATCCACTAGGTTGAGAACTGCTTTTGATATAATTTTTCCTACTTTCAGCTTACTCCATTGATTTGGCATTGTAATGTTTTAAATACAAATCACTAACCTGATTGCTAGGAGTTTCTGATTTGAGAAAAATTTATCGGTATGGCCGAATAAGCCCGAAATCAATGTAGAGAATGGCACCACGGAGCACATTACTGTCAAATAATTGTCAAGATGTTGTTAAACTAGTTCCTGGACCTAATTTATCTTGTCTTAATGGTTGAAGTTGTCTTTAAAAAATTAGGTTATTGTATGCAGTCAATTGATGCTGCATGTTTCATGCTACCCTCTTTGTATAAGTACTATATTGGTACTGAAGCACAAGCATGGCCTCCAATTTAGTATTCATTGTTTAATGAAACCTACCTAGTTACAAATTAAAGCATCTCCCATTCTAAATTCACCACCATCAGATCACCATTAAGTCCTGAAGTGTTAAATACAATGCTAATTGTTCCATGCTTGTAAAATTAATGTCTACTACTCTAGTTCTTTTTGGCTCAATGACCTGTTAAATTCTACTGTATTCTGTTATGTAATGTTTCAGGAAGAATGGCATGCAATCTAGCTGATATTTAATAAAACTAATAGAGATAGATGCAATATCCAATATATAATTGCATAAGAGCTAAGGAGAAACTTCTTCTTGTTAGGTGCCACTCTCCAAACAAGCTGTTTATACATAATAAAGTATCTGGAAATTATAGAAGCATTTTATTTTTATTTTGAAGATCTTAAAATTCAGATCTCCTGATGAAAATATGGGAAGTCAGATCATAAATTACTATATAGCATCCTCTTTTAGGAGCTGCATGGTGAAAGTAGTGAAATGAGCAACTTACTTTTGCTATCCCCTTAACCCCTTTGATATTGTTGAAATTATAAGGTTTAGGTAGGGAGAAAGAAGAAAGGAGAATAGAGAACAATATGATAAATATATTAGATGTGTTGATACGTTACAAAAGACAAAGCATTAACCTTTATTTATATTCTAATAACCCTAATCAAATAAGGAAATAAATCAGGAAATATAATAAAATTATGATATAAACTAAATTGCTTTATCAATTAGAGCACTAATTGATTCCACAATATATTCTAAAGATCTTCTAAAGATATTCTAATACTCCCCCTCAAGCTAAAGCTTACTAAGCTTTAAGCTTGTTACAAATAAATACTTTAATTAAATAATATAAATATAAAATGGACTTCATAGCTGAAAACACAACTCAGGATGCTGGAGACGCCGGAGAGATGAATATTACTGGAAAGAAATCACCATCGAAATAATCGTCAATAGGAAGATAACATCACAAACACTAGTATTGAAAAGTCATCATTGATATGACTCATCAGTAGAAAAGAAATCATCATCGGAATGATCGTCGATGGGAAGAGAATAACATGACAAACACTAGTATTGAAGAGATGTCACCACTGGTATGATTCATTAGTGGGAAAGAAATCACCATCGGAATGATCGTCGATGGGAAAATAACATCACGAACACTAGTATTGAACAGAAACAACTGATATGACTCATCAGTGGGAAAGAAATCACTATCGAAAGGATCGTCGATGAGAAGATAACATCACGAACACTAGTATTGAAAAGTCACTACTATCATTATCACTCCCCCTCAATGCTATGCTAGCATTGGAAAAGAGATAAACAGTAAAAAAGCAGAGAAAATAGATGAGAAAATAGGTTGAGAAAACAATAAAGGAGAATTTACAAAGGAGTTCTATAGAACTCGACACAGCGAAAAGCATGGATACCCTCAAGGCCGATGGTACCGCTCTGATACCATGTTGAAATTATAAGATTTAGGTAGGGAAAAAGAAGAAAGGAGAATAGAGAACAATATGATAAATATATTAGATGTGTTGATACGTTACAAAAGACAAAGCATTAACCTTTATTTATATTCTAATAACCCTAATCAAATAAGGAAATAAATCAAGAAATATAATAAAAATTATGATATAAACTAAATTGCTTTATCAATTAGAGCACTAATTGATTCCACAATATATTCTAAAGATCTTCTAAAGATATTCTAAATATATTCTAACAGATATACTGTTCGGAATTCGCAGATATGAGTTTATTTTTCTTCATATTTGCTGCTACATTCTTTTTTTCTTGGGTTGTCATATTCTTTGTGCATGGAGATAGTCAGGTACAGCTATTTAAGTCTCATCATTGCTAAACTTTGATACTTGTATGTAACTGTATGGTATGTTTGTATTGATGTGTATATAATAGATTAACTGTTCATCTCAGGGGTTTCTGAACTTGTTGCATTAAACAGGATGAATTTGCCAGCTTGCCAGCTATTGTTCCAAACGGTCCCATTGCTATCTTAGGTTTGGTAATTCATTTGTCTCTAAGATGGCATATCTTGTTGAAATTTGTACTCTATGGAATTCCCACAATATCAATGACCTTAGAAGTAATATCATGTTGCTTTTAAATCCTTCAGGGTGGTGGAACTGCTGCTCATCTGATGCTTGACTTATGGCCTTCATTGCAGCTTGAAGGCTGGGAGATTGATGAAATTGTAATGGATGTTTCTTTTCTGCAATGAAATTTTTGATATATTTGAATGGAGTCTCTATTATTTACCCCCTTGGCTATTTTTGCTGTCAGTTCCCCTCTTTGATTTTTATCTCCAGTTCAATAATCTAGAGGCAGTAACATTGTTGAATCCAGAGCAACAGCAATTGCCTTAGTAACCTGATGATCAAAATTGAATTTTCGTAGTCAGTGATTCTTATAAAGCAGTGCTTGTAACACAAAATAGAAGACAGAAAATGCATGATACTTATGGAATTTGAAAGATACAATAGGACTAGTTTGTTGATAACTTTCCAATAAAAAACACAATAACCAACATGACATTTTTCTATTTGGATATGCTTTAGGCTTTTGAGCAGTGTGATGTTTATGAACTTTCACATTGCTTAATTATCAGACTTGCTTTAATTTCTGTTTTATTGTGGTCCGTTGGAGGCTACACAACCATTGCCTTGGGGGGGGGGGGGGGGGGGGGGCAGGGGGTGTTGGCCTATCCACCTCCCATAATCCCACCCTACCTGTTCCCAGTGGGACTTGAAGCTGACCTTCAAGTTGGAATACCCAATGCTCAACCATTGGGGTGTCCACTTGGGACACTTGCAGTAAACTAATTTCTAAGAAATGCATATGATAGATAATATTCCCAACCTGGACTTCCGAAGCATACTATCAAGTTGATAACTTGATATATACCTATTACCTAACAAGGTTTATTTCATGGAGATTCGGTGGTATCTGTTAGGAACCTTGGCTCTCTAAACTTGATAATAGTGAATATTTAACCTTTGAGAAGTCAAGCTCTAAATCTGATACTTCCACCCTGTTTTTCAGCTGCCAATTCATCAACTCTTGCACATATGAATTTGTGTTTTGGGAATAGAGGACTATCAGTCAATCTGCCTTTTTCAAAAGTGACATAATTCCCCTATCTGTCCGTGAAGAAGCCAATCACTGCTAGGCATGTGGAATATGCATAATGGATTTAATATCCAGGGAATATATTCTGATATGGAAGTTCACTTGTTTCTCTGAACTTGAATTATTACTTTTGTATGCTCATTCATTAGAAGTAAGAATCATTTAATATTTTAATCTGTTCTTGAGCAGTTGAGCTGTAAATTCAAATTATGGATAGTACTCTAGTGCTTTGCGTATAGAAGTTCTCTTCATTGTCGGTCAACCTACCTCTAATTTAGGCCCTTTACTTTGGTACCTGACCATGGGTGACAAGAAGTGAACTTACCAGATGGTGATAAATTACATACATATAGTAATTAAGGATGTTGAAGAGGTTAATAGTTAATACCTCACTATTTTGGTGGCTAGACTAACTAAGCCTCTTTCAGAGGCCTATACTGTCAATCAACTTTTCATGGATTTGTTTCTTAAATTGCATAACACTCTAAGCTTTTGTGCTCTAGAGCAATGAAGAGATCCACTCTATTCTTTTGTTGAATGGATTTAGGTATAGATTTCATTGAGATAGAAGCAACCCAATGTAAATCTAATCTTGCCATATGATATTGTCCTCTTCATGGATAGTCACTTTGCCTAACTTGTCTTAGATGAAACTTTTGGTGAAAAAGACCAATAGCAATCTTTAGTCTAGCATGTTATCATCATAAAGAAGCTAATTATTGATATCATAAACTTTTGTTTAATATGCTGAGATGATGTTTGAAAGTAAGCATCTTGTTGAAATTTGATATAGAATACTTTGGAAAGTAATTTAGGATCTCCACTTCCAGGATAGTCTCAATGACATGTTCAACAACTCCCCTAATTTTTCCTTATATAAATCACTTACTTAAGGAACTCTAGTTGATAATTTGCTCTCTGCAGAACTTGATGGTACTATGTTGTCCTTACCTCCATGATCTCAGTAGATGCTAGGTGCTGATTTTCTTTTCTGTTTAAAACAATATGATGGTGCATAGTTTCAATTTAAATTTTATATCTTCAGATCCCAATATCATATTTATGCATGGATCCCTGATGTATGTGTTCTCACCCAAATTTTTTTCCTTAAAAACCAAATATTTTAGTTGATTGATAAAGCAAGAGATTATTTTGGCCTATCTGATCTGGAGAAGACAACAGAAGATGGTGGCATATTAAATGTCCATATTGGTGATGTTTTCACTCCCTCAGAGAATTTGCACAGAAGATATGCCGGTGAGTCATTCACATTGCATAATGCCTAGTTTATCTAGTTCAGTATTGGTTTGATTATATTCCTGGCTGGTCAAAAGATCTGCTACTACATTTGCTTAACCATGTCATCCATTTTATACCTCTGAGTTAAAAAAAAATAGAAAAAAAAAACTCCGTATCAGGTGGGCATTTCCATCCACTTGTTTACTTGTACCTAGGAATGCAAAAGAAAGTAATGGAACTGTGAAGCACAATTAAATTGATGATAGATGCAGCAATGCATAGTTGAATTCATCGTGTAGATGCATCTTTAGCTCATGCATTAGCAATACACAATTAAGATTGCTTTTCTCCTATGGAATGTTATTCTGTTACTGTTGGCCAACTTATATTTGAACAATTGACAGGCATTGTAGTTGACTTGTTCTCTGATGGAAAAGTTTTGCCTCAGCTGCAAGAGGTATGTGTTTGTTTTTCTACGAACAGATTTGCATGTTCTAGGTGATTGTTAACTTCTCTCTGGCCAACTGACACCCTATATTCCTTGTCAGTGTAATAATTGTGGTGTCAAATTTAAGCTTATGCCTATCAAAGTAAATTTGAATAGACTTTTTTTTAATGTTTTTATTTAATCCTTCCATTATCTCATTTATGAGCAAAAGTTCTGTAAGAGATACCTGAGTGTATAGTTCAGGTTATTGACTTATATGGCATAAGAAGATGGGATTTGGATCTTCTCATGTGAGTTTTTCATATGATGAGATAGACACAAACTCTGCACAGGGCCTCACATCCATGCACTGGTTCTCACAAATTTTGTCACATGCAGTCTTTGTGTCTATCTCTCTCTTCACATGACCATGAAAAACTCACTTGCGAGGATTGAAACCCTGAGTTAAAGTGATTTTCGACACCTGGGAATAATGCATGGAGCAAGCCCATAGATAGTTATCAGAAGAAAAAAATGGAAACAGTTAAGTGAAGATGGCTGGCATTCTAGATCAAAAAGAATATGCTTCTACTTCTACATTTGCAGAAGCCAATTTTGCTTTGCCAAAGCAGGAAGCAGTTAAAGTGTGTGTTTGGGGCAGCATTTGAGGGCAAAAGTCCCTCCTCGAAAGTTGTGCCGTTATGTTTGACAATCAGAAGACAAAATTGCTTTTTACTTGAAACCAAGGTTTTGGTAGAAGCAAGATTTTGTTGCTTCTGAGTTGGAGCAAAAGCCAGTTAGACTTAGAGAAATTTTGACATTTTTAATTTTGATATTTCTTCTTTGCAGCTTATTTTGTCTTTTTCCATTACACCTAAACTCATTTCCTTTTTAGTAATTATACATTCAAAAATAATTTTAATTAATACTATCCAAACAATATTTATCTTGCTAAAATTAATTTTCAGAGAAAGTTTTCTAAACATAAATCACTTCGCTCCAAACTCACTTCTGACCAAAATTAATTTTGCAAAATCAAGTTCATCCAAAATCAAGTTTACAAAATCTAATCCAAACACACTAAAAGTGAGTAGCAATTGGAAGTTACAGGAAGCCCAGAAGTTGAACTGTCCCTGGTGATGGACAAAATTAGGAATGAAAAGTTCTGATAATCTACAAAAAAATGTGATATTGTCTTCGTGATGAACATCTATTTTAGTTCTTAGATTTTCAATGTTCTTTTTATTTCTAATTAAACAAATGACACCTCCTATGAATTTGTAAGAGTTTCCTATCTATATCACAATTCACAAGCAATTATTTTGGCACTTCCCTCCTATTTGGAAATCAAGGCATATTTTCCTTTCAGAAAAAAGGATTTCCTACTTTGTCTAATTCTGTCTCAATGTTCTTCTTCTACAAAATATATAAACATGAGATGAAACATATGTTAAACTGAGGATTATGGTATCATAAAGCTGATGTTAATCCTAAAAGTGTTCCAAAATAAAAAAACGAATGAGATTGATAATTTCTTAATTGTGTATGAGCAAATTCTGGAGTGATCTGCTTAATTGATTAACTTGCTCTTTTTCTTGAGGTTCCCAAGGAAAGAGTGATAAAAAAAAATTACATAATCTTTTACCATTTTATGGCATAATAGCATTATATTTCACAGTTCTTAATGTATTTGGCAGGTTAGTACTTGGTTGGAATTACATGAGAGATTGATGCCTGATAGTCGTTTTATGGTAAACTGTGGTGGCATTGATGGGGGATCAGGTGCTATGGATGGAAATGCTTATTCTGAAATTTTATCGAGTGATGCGACATGGTTGCTAAATCCAATATTGAAAGCATTATCCGAAGCATTTCCTGGACAAGTAGGGCTTCTGTTGCTGATGGCATTGTGTTTATCATGATTTCTGCATTGCTTCATGCATTACGCTATGATGGTACTGCCTAAGCTCAACAAAGCATGTAACCTTTATATGCTAAAGTCTAGATAAATAGATGCCAAGTCCTTACTCTAGTGCAAAATATTTCTGAAAAGAAATAGCTATTGTAAAAAGTGTGGACGGATTTCGGGATTTTGTGTATGACCCAATATTGGCATCTAGAACATTTATAATACTAATAATGCAGACTGGATAACTAAGATTGTCAGGAGACTTTAATCCATTGGAACTTTTGGCTTTAATGAGGCTAAAGTACAAGGTTTTAAGACTAAAGGAATGCAGCATCATTGTGGGACCCAGCAAAAACAAAATGCACATAAATGCTTCAATTTTTCCAGTGTAGGATCATTTATAGGGTCATTTAGAGTTTTCCTATGTAAATTAATTAGATAATTGCATAGAAAAATTAGTCATGTTTTTATGGATTCCTGTTGCACTGCTGCCAGTTTTTGACACCCTATGTTCTCTGTGATTTTTGAACGTCATCTTTAAGGATGCTTACAGTTTGTGTTTGACTTGCTCAGTTAAGTTGGAAGAGAATGCCAAAGGAAAGTGGTGAAAATTTTATGGCACTAACAGGACCCTTGCCTGATCTGGAATCTTGGTCTGCTAGTGTCCCATCTCCTCTGAGCACAAATGTGAAGCATTGGAGACCTTGTGGGCCAGTTTCTAGAATTTGATCTTACCAGTTCATAGCTAAAATGAAAATATGTTTTGTAGGGCAAGAAGTGAAATTAATTTTTCCATACTATTTCAAACTAGTATACTTTTGTCATTTTCTTAGACGTAAATGTACAATGTATATGTATGCTATGCATATTGCTGTCTGAAAAGAAAGCTTCGTTTCTACATTTGACTTGGTAGTACAATTGCCACATGCCGTATTTAGCTACATTTGCAGTGAATAATCCTGATTCGGCATAGATGAAGTTCAATAGTAATTAGTACAGCTCAGATATGTAGAGTGTTGACTCTGCTGAGGTTTTGTAACCTGTACCTCCACTATAAAGTTGTTTATTGACGAATATGTTCCTCTTTTACGTGTAAACACCTTAATCTGTATACATAGGCTTTATGAACACAACTAAACTATTATCCTAACAGGAAACAATTCAGGTTTGATCTTTGGAGAACATATACAAAGGCATTGAAAAGTCAAAATAGTAAGGTTTGAACAGACTAAAAATAAGGATTAACATCGGATCACCAGCTTCTTGTCATATGATGTGCGAGAAAATGTGGGGTATATGCTTCAGGAGATCAAGTGTGAATGAGAATACGGCTTAAGCTTTCAATTTCAGTGTCTCCAAAAGCAAAGTCATGAAGCGGCGCTCTATACCTTTTTTAGATTTTTGTTTACCGCACATAGCGCAAAAACTGGTTCATCAGGTACTAACGTTCAGCCTATTCGAACTTATCCATCAGGCATATCAATTTGGTAGTTGAAGCTGTATTATAATATTATTTTAACTTTGGCATGGTTGCATTGCAATTAGCAGGTGTAGTTCTCTACTATCGAGGCAGAAAAACCAGCCTCTATCCAAATGGTTTTCTAGAAATCAACTTTATGAAAATGGGGTTCTCTTATTTTAGCCAAAAAGAGGCAGGGGACTCTGTTTTGCCATTATGTCATTGTGATGTCAGCCCTAATGATGATTTGAAAGGTGCAAATCACCCATTCCCCCAGCATCTAAATCAAACTAGGTAGCATATTGTTCATTTCAGAGTTAAGAGCTAGTTATGTTGTCCTTAGTTAAGAACATGTGCCCTTCAACTCCATTTAGACCTCAACAGACCTGGCATAGGATTCCCATATCCAAAAATATTAATGTCATGCAGTGTTCGTAAAGGTAACGGCACCAGCACTAGCTAGCAAGATGCATGTGTATACAGTACAATATATAATTAACCAAAAAGAAAATGGTTAATTTAACAGATTGGTGGCTAAGAGTATTCAATGAGTTTAAAGAGGAAGTCACAGTTATAATGAGAAACCAAAAAGCCATAATGTGTGGTTTTTTTTATTTCATTCATTCATTACATTCATCAGCGTGTTTGACCAGCTAAGTAACACAGACCAGAAGAGAGAGAGTGACTCCATTTTTCATATGGAAATGGAGGGGAGGTTGCGTGGGAATCCCTTTGGTGAATTTTGTGAGTAACTGAAACAAAGCCATCCAGATCCCGGCTTTGCACTTATTTGTTATGAGCATTTATCTGACCGAGGCCTTGAATTGTGTATGCTGTGTTGGATCAGCACGTGCATAAGCCACGGACTTTAAGGATTTTTGCTTTCTCACTTATACCCTCCCTCTTTCTTATTCTTAGTTTTGTGCAGATAATAGCAACGGCCAAAACAAAACCCATCACACCCAGTTGGTCCACATTGTGGACTTACGATCCACCTGATCCTCAATTGAAAGCATTGTGCAGATAATACACCAGAACTTAGGAAAACTACATTATTATAATCTATATACTTAAACAGTTACTGATATGACTTCAGTAATTTGTGTGGTATATATGATATGTTATTAGAGAGTCTATTCACACAAGATATATTCATGAAAAATTCCTCATGACCTCACTTCAAGATATTATGACAATAATTAATTATTATATGATAACAGAACAAAGGTACTAATTTGCCCTATGTCGTAAAACTATAGATGATAGAGTGGTGTGAGATGCAGACAATTTTGTTGGCTTTCACCACATAATTCTGCATCATTTTGGATACATGCTAACAAGCAGTGTAGTTTATGGTTAAAATTATGTGTATTCCAGAGATGCTGTCAGCATGTATGACAAAGACAACATATATCAGAAAACTTCCAAGACATGGGGTGGTCCAGGACATGTTGATGTTATCCACGTATCATGTACTAGCAAACAAATGTGGTCTCAAGTAACCAACAAAGGTTGCCCTCCCTTTCCATGCAACATATATCAGAAAGAATCTATATAGATACCAAAATGTATAAACGAGTCATAAAATCAGCAAATTGATTATTAGAGGTTAAAAGTGAAATAATCAGAACAAAATTAAACAAACTAGACGTTCCCAAAACTCGTGGGGGCTAAATGGTCATTTTAGTTTAGCTTGCGTAACTTAATAAATTTCTTGATTTTTATTATTACCTAGGATCCGGAATCATGATGCATCATCCATAGGCAGCTATCGCTGCATCCCAATAACCCGAAAGATTTAAATTGGTAATTAATTAATTAACTAATATTGCGTATGCTTTTAGGGAGTGAATAATGGCTATATATGCATAGTGATATAATTAGAACCCCAAGGTTTGACACTTGCACTGAATTTGATGCAAATTCTCCACTTTTGTGAACATGATTCAAGGCTTGCCGCTGGATCTTCATCCTTTGATTAGTTGACTGCAGCTTACCCTTAATGCAATCATAAAGTAATTAACTAAACCTAAGTAAATTTAAATACATAAAGAGCCAAAAAGAATTGCACACGCTCACTTGTACAGATTCAAACTCGGGCTTGAATTTTTGACTTATGAATCATGATAGTACTTGAAATAATAATAATTTTTTGTAATAACAAATAGGTATAGTCTTTAGAATAATTATAATAAAAGGTGCATGTATTGGGAATATTGGAATGAGATGAAAATGCCTCTATCATTCTTCTTTGACTTTGACCAGGTGTCTGTGAGTGTGGCAGTAATTGAAGACAGATGGATTTCATCTTATAATTAAATGAAAAAAAAAAAACAAAACCCACTTTTTGTTTTACAAGTAAAATGAGAAAAAACCAAAAGAAGTTTAATGTGTCCATGCATGGATTAGTAATTGACAGTTAAGCAGATTTTCTTCATTGTAATGAGGCGATTCTTGGGAGTAAGGTCTCCCATTCAACGGACATCCACCAAAGCCTATTTTATTAATTATTAGACAAAAAATGCATATGCGCGTCTCTATATATATGCAGAAAAAAAAAAAAAGTTACCCACTTGAAAGATTATAACATAACGAGGGGGTCAAGAAGGTAGATACTAGATAGCTATAGCATGCTCCATAGCCCTCTTGCTCCTGTTTAGTGCACTTTTCTCATATCATGATCACCATCATATTACAGCTAATTATCAGCTATCCAGCAACTCAGAGCCTTTAATAATTTCTTTTATTATTCTTCTTCCTTTCGTTTATGCAATTATATATATATATATATATATATATATATATATATATATATATATATATATAATACACTTTTTTATATATTTCTGTGCCCATTCTTGGTTGTCAGAACTTGTTAGTGAAGCTAGCATTTTGCACTGATCCACATCTCTCTCTCTCTCTCTCTCTTTCTTAAATCCTACGTCCGTGCCCTTGAAGCGAAGAAACTGTGTAACCTAAGCCTCTGCGCTGTCTGCTTTTCCTGTGCAGTTCTTTGTCTGCTTTCCTTTGTCCGGGAGGGATTCATTTTGCTTATCACAGAAGGTTTGTGCTTTGTAATATTGTCTTGCCGTCTCTTTTGTGTCATGAAACTTTTCGCTTTCCTTATTGATTTTTTGTTTCTTTTCTCCTGGCTGCTTTCATCAGTGTCTTAATTTTCATCATTTCAGAACCCTTTTGGGTCTTTTAGTGCTTAATTATGACTCTGAACTCTCGCTTCCTCTAAATCATGATTTGAGCATTCAAAGCTCTTGTTTTAGTTTGATTTGATATATATTATAGGTTTAAACTGAAAGTTTTAAGAGAGAAGCAACGAGGGTTTGGTTGTTTACCTCTAGAAGTTACATTCAAAACCATATCATCATGAATCATTTTTCCTTCCTTTTCTCTCTCATTTTTCTTTCCATCCTTTTGGGTTATAATTAATCCCTTCCATGCACGTAGCAGAAGAGGAGGGGGGCGGGGGGGATGAATCATTTCAGACTAGGCATCAATGATAGTTTAAACAAATCCATGGATATGAGTCATATATATTCCTGTCTTTCTTCTGTTTCTAAAGGGTTGTGTTCTAATGTACACATAGTGATAGGTATATATGGACAAAAAGTTCTGTCTTGTTATTGATCTTAAGCTTGTTGCCTGGTTCTAAGTCAAATATCTTTAAGTAGTTCAATATCATGGAATAAAAGGTCTAGATTCTGAAACTGAACAGGTCAGCAGTCAGGGATATGATCAGAAAAGTTACCTGCCTATCTTAATTCTTTTAGGATCTTCCTAGGGTTAGCTCTCATTCAAATTCCTCATGTCAGGAAATGTCTCCTACTATGCATTCCAAATCCTATATACTTAATTCCCTTTGTATGTATAACTCTAATTGTCTTCTATTTTTTATCGTCTTCTATTTTTTATCGTTTTTTCTTTTGATCCACTGGACTTCAGTTTACAACTGGGTGTGTAGACTGTTTGGTTTTGGACCATATATTTAATTTTTTTTAAGTTCCTTTATATATCTCTTATTTTTTTAGTCATAAAATAACTTTTTGACAGTGAATATGGATGTTGATGATCTCGAGATTATCAATCTTTGGCCATCATTTTTGAATTTCTACTTCATGTAGTGGTAGTTCAGTCCTGCTATAAACCCTCACGAGAATAAAACTGCTTCAGCTTCCTTGCTTTGAGCCACACCCATGAATTAATCAAGTATTTATATTTATCTATCGAATTCTTTGTTATATCAATAAATAGGTCCTTCACTCCTTTTCTTTTTTCAGGTAGCAAAATTAAAAAGCTGCAGACAGTAGAGAATGATGCCAGGCAGTGCACAATTAACAGTTCCCCCGGGCTTCCGGTTCCACCCTACTGATGAGGAGCTTCTCTACTATTACCTGAGGAAGAAAGTTTCTTGTGAAGCCATTGATCTTGATGTCATCAGAGAAGTAGATCTGAACAAACTTGAGCCTTGGGACCTCAAAGGTGCGTAATCCATTCATAGTTCAAGATCTCTACTTAAATGCTTTTTTTTCATCACTTCTCAGTATCATAATAATAATGGGCATTATGATACAACTAAAGGGCTAGTTGGTCTATATATATACTCCGTATGATATGATTAAGTATATATCTAAAAGCATATTTGTCTTTGTTCCACTCTGTCTAGGATTTAAAGTTGCATGGAAAGAAAGGCCTCTTAATTAACTTTGGAGGTTATAAATATGTACTTGTATTGCATGAGTTTTTCTTCGAAGAACTAGGCAATATATTAATGTTACTTTTGTCTTGAATGGTTTGGGAATGCATGGACTTTGCAGAGAAATGTCGGATTGGGTCAGGGCCTCAGAATGACTGGTATTTCTTCAGCCACAAAGACAAGAAATACCCAACAGGAACGAGAACAAATCGAGCAACAACAGCTGGGTTTTGGAAAGCAACTGGAAGGGACAAGGCCATATACCACAGCAATTCCAAGAGGATTGGCATGAGAAAAACCCTCGTCTTCTACACTGGCCGCGCTCCTCATGGGCAGAAGACTGACTGGATCATGCATGAGTACCGCCTTGACGAAGATGATACAGAGGTTCAGGTGAGAAAGCCACACACATACACACACGCTTCGACTATATATATATAGATATATCTATATATATATATATAGATATATATATATATATATGTATTCATTCTCTTGATCTTGAAATCAAGACATTGATTTGAATTAAGTGTTTGCTTTGCTTTTTCACCATATCATTCAGTTGTATATCCATGTTCTCATCAACTTGTCCTATTTGCTTCTTAGCTTGCCATTTGCATCTCGCTAGACAACTATGTGTTACATACATATAACGATAAAGTTCACAATTTTTAGCAGGAAGATGGGTGGGTGGTCTGCAGGGTTTTCAAAAAGAAAAACCACAACAGAGGTTTCCAACCAGAAATTGAAGAAGACCACTTAACCCACATGAGAACAAGTGGTTCTTGCCAGGTTCTAGAGCCTAAACATCACATGCAGGGACTATACGATTACAGCTTTGATGGCTCAATGCACCTGCCACAGTTGTTCAGTCCAGAATCGGCTGTAGCAGTGGCACCCACTTCCTTGGCCTCATCTATGAACGCCATGGACATCCTTGAGTGCTCTCAGAACTTGCTGAGGCTCACAACCAGCGGCTGTGGACTTAATCTTATGCAACAACAAGGGGAGAGGGTCAATGGTGACTGGTCATTCTTGGACAAGCTCCTGGCATCTCACCAAGGCATGGATCTGCAGCATCCACAAAGCAAAAGTAACCCTCCTACCCTGCAGGCTTCAGCTCATGCTGTGGGTACTTCAGCTCAGAAATTTCCATTTCATTACCTTGGCTGTGAGGGTCATGACATTATGAAATTTTCCAAGTAGGGCGATGAATTTACATGTGTTATACATGTGAGATGGGGAATTTGGTTTCTAGTAATTATGTATCCCAGTTAGATACTCGTTGAAATTCCACTCATTAATTTAGTTATTTCTTTTGAGTATCAATTGTATATCGATATATTTTAAGTTTTCAAGCTGTTTAATAACATGCTATCACGAAATGTCTTAGCACGTGATGAGGTACCTTAATTTATCTCCTTGCTGCATGTATAATTAATCTCCATTTTGTATGTTATAATGCATCTACTTAATCCAAAATTAGGGCGTGCCAATAATTAGAAGGAACTTATAAGAAATATATGTATATATAACATAGATACACACATATATGCATGTGAATACGTGAACAGAGAATACACATATACATCCATATTTATACATATATAAAGGATACGTTAATCCAGAAAGCCAGCTTTTGGCTTCACATAAGTATTTAATAACATCTTAATATTCTTTATACGTAATCAAGGCATAACTAAAGGATCACCCGGCGAAAGAATTAGCCTCAGTTGATGCAAAAGCTAAATCCAAAGATATCCTTACCATACAACTAAAAAAAAGGCATAAATAAAGGTTGCGTTAAAGCAGCTTCTGGCTTCAAATTAACATGTAATTAATAATATATACCTTAAGTAATTATATTCTTTGTAATCAAGGTCTATATGTATATAAGCTTACCCTTGTAATCTATACTTTGAATTTTTTTTTTCAGAATATATGTCTCTTTTTAAAAGCTGTTACCTCAAATTTTTAATAACGCATTTCCAGTTGCATTATTATACCAAACCCTCACACAAATTATTAAACTGTGTAACAACGTCTATACTTTGAAAAAAGTTTTCACGATTTGTCTCTTCAACAGCTGTTTCCTTGAAACTGTTAACACATATCAGGTTTCGTTCTCATGATACCAAACTGAATCTTACAGTCATCAGAATACAAGCTATATATATACATTTGTTCTGGTTGTACTACGGCTGTTATACACCAACCTTAAGTTAACTTGCATTTCTAACTTTTCTTTGATAGGTTTTCTGCTTTAATATTTAACAATATATAAAAATTTTTGAGTAAAACATATTTTTAGTCAAATACATCATTTATCAATTTGAAAAGTTAAGCATGATGATAAATTTAATAAGTCAGAAACAGATATGTATATATGTGTAAGTAAAATTCCACAATACTTTGTGTGGATATGATTAATTCTCTTTTCATCAAATTGAAGACATGAATTAGTTTATATGCCCGTAAATTAATTAATTTAAACGACACCAGGCCATAATAACCAAAAAAAAAAAGGTGGAATAATCTATATCACTCTTTTTCTTTTTCCAATCTTCGACCTTGTGGTGACACCTCAAAGTTTTGATTTTAATGAGAGGAGGGGATATGCTAAGTGCCTTATAAAGTATATGCTCGCTTTTGGCAGTCTCATACATGTGTATATAGATCCAAGCGTACACATTTATATCTGCAAAAATTAAATAAAAAAAATACTAGAGAATCTCAATATTATATATGATCAAAACTCAAAAACATCCTCGGTCCAAAAGAAAGAAATTATTGACAAGTAAGCAAAGGCATATAAATTAAACAAAAATAAAATTATAAAGTTTTCGTATTAGACAACGTTGGTGATCCCTTTATTCTTCAACGAGTGATCTAGATCGTATATGCGTGTTCAGTTGGAATTGGGCAGAAGAAAATGCTGAAGCATAAAGAAGCTCATTAACAAGAAGATATAAGATGCGAGTTATGTATCTAATCTAAGAGTTTGTCATAGTTCAACACCATTAAACCTAATTAATATATTATATAACTTCGAAAGCAAATAGTTGATCACTAATTATTCTTTCTTCATTACCAAATTATATTATAAGATCACAAGAGCTTTAGCAAAATAATACCATGTTAATTAGTTAATAAAATTTCGACTTAGATCTCTAGCTTTTGTTTAAATCAATAGGAGGGCCAAATAGTTAGTATACATGCACCATGACTAAGCAATCATTGAAGGAAACTTGTGCTTCTATGATAACCTTTTTCATGACAAACAAATTAAGTTCACACATGTGTTCAGATTGGAAATAACGTACTAGAAAACTTTATAGCAGAGACAAAGCCAAACATTTATAATTGAATGTGTTTAACCTTTTGAGTTGGCTGCTTTAGCACATTATTCCAATCTCGGTTTATTTACAAGACAACTATTCTAGATTAAATTTAAGGATTTATGAATATCTAAATTAATTCAGCTATATGCTTCATTGATCAAAATAGAAGTATACCTGCAAAAGGTATTTCGATATTTAAGTTAAAGATAATACAAGTTTGTAAGTATATGAAAATAGACCCTTCTACATAAAAAAGTATCCTAATTTATTTGAAAAAAAATTACTTTAAGATAATAATAAGTCCTTTTATTATATTTATATTTGTACTTATCTCAAAATTTTATCCTTTGTTAATCGATATTTATATCAAACAGATACGGTATAATTGATTAATTTGCATAAATTTGATCTTTAAAAATATCCAAAGGAATTTTAGGATGACCAAGTGGTGGGTAACAACAGCATCAACTTTCCCTAGAGCAAAATGACGTGACAGAAAAATTAATTTCCAAGTTTTTCTTTTCTTTTTCTTGCATGTGAACAAGTTTATTTGTCACTTTCTCAAGCTAGCTAGTTTGCGTACGCAGTCAACACATACAAGCCTAACTTGTGGGAATCTGAGGCCCAAGTAGGAGCTTAAAGCTGTGTGGGGGCTTCAAAAGATTGATGCGAAACTCCAGTCTTTTCAAGCAATGGAAAAGAAAAATGTCCAAACTCCAAAGTGACACGCTCCTCCCTCCCAACGACCTCAAGGGGCAATATCCTCCAATAAGATTGTAAGTGAAATGAAACCTTGCATTATGTTTCTGATAATATGGAAGTTGATTATTCCTTTTACTACTTTTAGGAGAGTTAGGCATCTCTCCAAGATATGATAAAGATTGGTGAAGTGAACTTCATAAAATAAGGGATAATTGCACTAATTTTCTTTGAAGTTAATGTTATTATACTTAACAATTTTTTATTTAAAAAAATTACATTCATATTATTTATTTTATATACTATTTTTATATTAAACACATATCTTTATTTAATAAATTATACTTATTTCTTTTATTTTATATATTATTTTTATATTTTTTTAAATAATAAATTAAGATAAGTAAATATAATTTTTAAATAAAAAATATCAAATATATTAAATACTAACTTTACGAGAGATTAATGCAATTACCCTCACGAAATAATGTCCTTTGATGTACCAACAAAATAATAATGTCCTTTGCGATATTATCCACCCCTACTCCACGTTAGTGTACGTTAGGGGACACCTTGGTCGTTGGGTGGCCATCACAGTACCTGGCTGCACAGTTATGGCTGCTCAGAGCAGATGAAGCCATAAAGGTTACGCAAAAGAATATTATTACTTGCACTTTTACATTAATCGCAGTAAATCATCAAATAATAACAAATTATACTTTTTTTTTAAATTCTCGGGTTGTATACATACTTTATATAATATATGCAACTATTATTTATTTTAGTAGCATAAATTTAACTATGTAAGTTAAAAAAACTAATCATTATATATTAGTCGTCTGGACTAAAATAATAAATTTGAAATAAATATAAAAAAGAAAGTTATCGTAGAAACAATAAAACAAATTTTCACTTTCACATTCGCCAAACAATTCAAAGAAAATAAAATTAATTAAATTTGCTATATATATATAATACAATTATATATATATATTTAGTTTATAAGAAAATCCTTAATACTAGAGTTGTTCAACGGTTTCATTCGACCTATGAATTCACGTTAACTTACTTATCCATATAAACTGTGAGTTAGTTTGGTTTTGTGGGTTAAGTTGAATAAAAAATCATCCACCCTTAGAGATTAGGTTGATTTGTGAACTTTTAACGCTTTCAACCCAAGCCAATTCGTATACTCGTAATTTCCATTTTTTATTTAATCTTTAGTGAAAGAATATCGTTTTGAGAGGCAACGCCCAAAAGAAAAAGGACAACAACTGAAAATATATTAGTGGCTCTCGAATTGAAAAGTGTTCCAACTCTAACAACTAAATTTGCAATCCCACCAAACAATTCAAGGACCATCTATCAAACTTAAATGAGAGCCAATAGATAGAGATAAGATGTGATATATATGAAACTTACAAAAGTTTACAATATGCTCTAGTTGTGTGAGATGACTAGTAGATTATGACTTATGTTACGCATGGTTTTTGGCCTATATATTGGCTATATATGTGGGTTAGATTTGAGACTTTGATAACGCTATGTATTATTATTTGGTTTTGGGACTTTTATTTGACCATATGTGTTGAAAACTTATGTTTTAATATTATCAATTCGAGAATTGAATTTGGATGGTTTACAATTATAAATGTGTATTTTGCTTATGTACATGAAAGTTCTCACTTTTAGGATTTCAAATTTATAGGATTTTAGTCTTAATCTTAAACAAATATTATCTTTTTAACTTGAGTTGATTTAGTTTGAAAATAATAAATTAAAAACAACATTATGCTAGAATATTTTGTTTGGCTAATTTTTTATTCAATCTCATCCACATGTGCAACCCAATCCACGTATGTATGAGTAGAGTTGGGACAGGATGAGGAAAAAGTTTTCCCCTACCTAATCCATGAACACTTTTATTTCATATTATATAAGACAATATACTCAAATTTCATACCTAGAGGGAGAAAAAGAGAAAATTGAGAAATAGATATCGTGCCGGTAAAAAGTTTCATAAATTATTACTTATGAATAATCTCCATCCAATCGATAGTTCAGAAAGTGGATTTCTGACAAATAATTAATCGGAAATTTGCTAGAATACTGACAAATTAAATTTTGCTAATTAGAATAATTTGTCATAAATTCCACACTATTCTTTTACAAAATTGGTCTTACACTTTAATCATACATATTTTTCCTTATACCTGTATATTTTGAATGATAATAAAAAAAAGAGATAAATTTAATTTATTTTTTTATCATAAAAAATAAGTGTATAAAAGAGGTATAAGAATGAGGTGAATAAATAACATAGTTAATTTTTTTAATGCAACTACCAAACCAATTAATTAACCATAAGTACCTTTAACAACCACCAAACCAATCCACCATATGTTCTTTAACAACCACCAAACCAACTTCTCAAATTTTACTTCGATTTCAGATTAAATTGATGTTTCAAGTCAAGATAAGATTTTATTAATGACACATTCAAAAAGTTTAACGACAATAATAAAGTATAAGCATATAAATTATAATGATCTGCATAACATATCTTTAAATTCTTACATCATCCCAACATAACAATGTAACGTAACCACGCGCAATTGAAACAGTTTAATAATAGCAAAATAAAATAACATATGAATAACTCTAATGTTTAGGCATATCTTAAGAAGCAAAGTGATGATGCTTTTATATAAACTATATATATATGTGTATGAGTGTTAAGATTCGTTTATATATGTCAATATGTAAGCATTAACGTACTTATTTAATTTAATATTGTTTTGGTAGAAGATAGTTCCAACCAATTTATTTGTTAAATTATACCTACTTGTCAAGTTGATCTTATATTTCACAGCAAAGTTCGTAAAATTCAAATAAGTACAAATATGTAATCAACTGGTAAGTATTTTTAGTTATTTCAAAAACATATATATTATCTGTTATATATTATTAATAAAACTGTCTTTAATGTCATATAACAATTTCATATTCTAATTCACTTTTATTTTTTTAACCTAATTTTTCACACTTGAATAATTTTTTTTGGTACACAATTTAAATAATTCTCATTGTAATGTCATATATCTTTTATTTTTGTGAAGTTATTCTTTGTGTGTACTTTGTTAAGTTACGGATCATTCTATCTAAAAAATACATGTAATAAAACGTATTAATTATAAAAAAATAAAAAAAATTCATGAATTTCACTTAAACATAAGCTAGTTATATTATAAATTGATAAAGTACAATACAAATTTGGATTCATATACAACTTTATAAGCATCATATACATAATTCATACCTTCAATCAACGTGTGTGCATAATGCATGCATAGATAATTTAGTTTGATTCAAATAATTTAATTTAGTAGACCAAATCGTATGATTTTTTTTTTCATAAATCATACAAGTAACTATATATTAGAAGTTTAAATAATTTTTTTAGCTACTAATACAAGGGATACAAAGTGTTCTTTTTAGAAATCTAGTTCAAGCATGTAGCATAAGAAAATAAAAAACAATTATAACTCACGTGTGATTGAAATGTGTACGTATGGTTTAAAATTCTTCTATGACGGATGGTTTCAACAAATGTACATCAAGTATTATAATTGATAGAGGGAAAAAAAAATAACAAAGAAGAAGGTCGGCAGAAAGGATCATCAATATTTCTTATCTGATTTAGTAAAATATTCCAATATTTTAATATTCCATATATTGTTTTCCATATAGATACACATTCACCAATTCTAATAGTCAAAGTATATCCAAAACGAAAAAGCAAAAAAAAAAAAAAAACAATAGTCAAACGAGACTGCTATCATCCATATGTTGCTTGTCTCATTACAAAATGCATCATTTTAGAAAAATGCATGGTTGGAGAAGTGCATGCCACAGAGGAAAGCAGGATTTAATGGCTGAAAATTGAAGAAAGTGAAACGTTGGTAATGTCAAAGGGTGAAGTGGTTGTCTAAGTCCATGTCTCTTTATACAATTCCAAAGCTCCATAGACAACCTGGGAAAACCTAACGACAGGATTGACATCATAGAAAATAAATTAAGTTTTCGGTCTCTTGCCGTCAAAGGAGAAAAAAAATAGATGATCACAGGTGTTAATTAAATTATCCACAAAAATGTAATTTAATTGTAAATAAGTTAGATCACAATTTTAAGAGGAGAAATGTTATTTATAATGTTAATAATTTAAATTTTATTAAAAAATAATTTATAAAAATAATCTTAATACATATCAAAGAAGAAAAAAAGTTAATTAAATTGATTATTTTATCAATTTGGGGATTTTCTGTCATGTTCAAGTTACAGCAGCTGATTTGACATTAATTTCTCCATTGCCGGTGGTACGTAGTTGTAATGATTTGGCAGAGGACAACTGGATCTGATTTTTATGGACATGAGGATAAGAATACTTTGCATGAAGGCTTGTAGATAAGGACTGCATTATTATAAATTATAATTAGTCATCTCTGTCATTCAAGCAGTTCCAAAAGTCCTTCTTCACATTCAATTTAGAAATATGCACTTCAATCTGAACTGCAACAAATAATAGGATTAGAATCCGAGGGACACAAACACGATTGTATTTTATTCACTTTCTCCCCGTAATATTATAGAGTATGCTATATATTTTAGCAATTTATAGTCCTTTTCAGTGGCACTTGAAACATTTATGTTTTTTTTTTAATTCTATCTTTTGAATAATTATTTTTATATAAATGTGATTATCCAAAGGGTAACCTAGAAAAAAAAATGTAGGCATTTGTTATAACTTTTCTTTTTTTCTTTTCAAAATTACCTTTGCATAACCACATTTTATATCATAATTCTTAAAACTAATTTTTGTAAAGTAATAGGTGCATTTTAAAATATAACAACTGCACTTCAATTATGCTTAATTATTTTGTTAAAATTATCGTTATATAGAGGAGTGATTCTTGTAGGCTCTATTAAAATTTTGTAATGAAATGTGCATATTAAAAGGATCATACGGTATTTCAAGATTGATTATTTTGTTTTCAAGCTAAGTATGCTTATTGAAAGGATTAACTTAAAAAAAATGGAGACAAAAAGTACAATAGCTTGGAGTTTGATGATTACTAAAATGATTTAATTTTGATCTAATATTATTATAAAAAAATTTTATACTATTATTTATTCTTATGTCTCTAAATTATTAAAAGAAATTGACTTTTTAAATAACTGTTATTTTATTCAAGCTCTTTTAATGATTTAACAAGATATGATTAGATAATAATATAAAATTTTTTATATTGATAATAGATCAAAATTAAATTCTTATTAGAAAAGTAGTATTCGCATGTAATAAAAGAATATATATTTCCCCATTTAATGTATCTTATTATTGATTCCATTTTTTAAGTTATATATACCTCTATTACATTTTATAGTCTTGCAGGAGGATCCAACTTTCAATAGGAATAATTAGCATCATAAAATATTAAACCTCCAACATCATCCTACTTTAAACTAAAGTAAGTACTAATAGTGTTACAAGCTCACGAGCTTTATTATTGATACTATATAAGCACTTCTTTTATTTTTAACATTTACATAAATTCATATAAGCTTAAATTAGTTTCTAATAATATTTATTTCATCTAAAATTTAATTTTGTACTACTTTTAATATTACATATTGTGTGATAACTTATTTTTAAAATTTTACATAAAAGACAAATGTTATCCCAAGGCAACACGACACGAGCATATATAGTATATTTCATCTTAAATCAAAGGTCATACATTTAATTAAATTAAACTCAAAATAAGATGAATGGCATTTAAAAAAGGTGATAAGTTACCCCTTAACCTTTAATGAATCCAAAAGAATAATATAAATAAAATAGATTATAGAAAGAGGTAAAATCAGAAAAAAAAAACCACTAAATTTCAACTTTTATGGTGTCATTATAATATTTTTAGAAATTTAATTATAATTCATTGTCAGTACAATTTTTTTTATATTAATTATTATCCAATCACATATTATCTTAGTATTTAATTTTTTAGATAATTATTATCTTTTAATTAAATTTTTTTAATAATTTAATAATTTATGATTGAATAAGTTTAAATTTTTACATTAACGGTGAATCAAAATTAAACTTTATTTTTAAAAGTTGGCTTCAATTCTCTTAAATATATTTTTATTTGATAATTTCCACTCATGATTTCATAAGTACAATGAATTTCAGCTTCTTTGTATATAACTATGGCTATTCTTTTAACATTAAAAAAAAATATATGCCTATTCTTTTAAGAGATGTGTATACTAATGTACGCATACTTAAAAGTTTCGTAACTAAAATATCTCATTATTATATACAATTACAGTTATCTTCAGTGCGTTGTTATATTTGATACAATTTTATAGACAAGACAAATCATCATTATATTAATAATTTTATTTTTACTTTAATGAATAATACAACTAAATAATTAATATTCCAAAAATTATATATATATATATATATATATATATATATATATATATATATATATATATATATATATATAATAACTAGCGTATTCTTGAAAACTAAGAGGAAAACTGCATTAAAAATGTTTTTATAATATCGAAAACCGTTTCACTTAAAAAGTTTAAGTCTTCAAACTGCATTGATATATTTTTCTTCCACATATTATAATATCTTACAAAAAGTCGCTTCGTCATTGTAAAAGGTCATTGGTGTTAATATTAAATATAATTGTCTTTTCTATTAAAATTGATTTTCTATTTATCTAATTATGTTTTTTTAGTGCATGTTGAGTGAAAATTCATTATATTCTTTTTCTTTTTTTTTCACAAAAGAGGTTTACAATATAATATGAGATGGACAATGGCAAGTTAAAGCAGAAACAACGCAGCTTCAATGAAATTTGTATATAATATCAAACAATCCTTAAAGAAACTTGGTATCACTTAAGATATTCTAGATCAAATTTATTATGTTTTATTTTTTCTTCACAAGCTTGCACTGCACATATATACACATCTATTAGCATCAACCTTAATTAAATTTGGAATGGTTATTTACGTAATTAGACCCTTTTTTTTGTGCTTTAATGTAATAGACCTTGAATAGTTAGAACAATGAAGAACGAGTTCTTTTTTTCTCTCTCTCAAGTCTCTAATATAAGAAAAGCATGATATATATAAATAGTCAATGACTTTATAATTCAATGACACATCAATTTATTCTTATTAAATTGTAATATATACTTTCATTAATCTACATTTCTCCATCTCATTTCTAAATCTTAAAACCTCCCATGTAACTAAAAAAATTATAATTAAAAAGGGTAATAAAACTATTATAAAGTAATTGTAACCTATTATGAATGACTTTCATCAATAATATATCTCATTCACATAATATTAACGAAAGATAGAGTATAAACATTTTGCTTTGGTAAAAAGAAGTTAAGTGGAGAAGAAGTTATCTCATTCCAATATTAAAGTATGTGACAAGTCTCAACAAGGAAATTATAATATTACTTGTAAATTGTCTATAACGTAAATTATTATTAGAAATCAAATTTAAGATTTTTGAGTCAATGTAGTTCGTTAATGCTGATTGAGTTAACCATAATTGACATTTAGCATATAAGCTTTATTAGATTTCCAATGAAATAATTATGTGATCAGTCATGGATAGATTAAAATTAATCAATTCTTATACTAATATAAATTTATGGAAGATACTTTATTAATTGCTCTCCCTATTCAGAAGGTCATAACTGCTTTAGTGACTAACAAAGCTGTTAAGTTAATTTAATTTTAAAATACAAATTATTTTAAATTATAAAACTATCACGATAATTGCCAAAAAGCTTAATATACAAAATTTTGACAAACTGAAAACATGGGCTATATGAAAATACAGGTCTGATTTCAAAAGATAAAACACTATATTACCAATATAAATTGACGTATATATGGATTACGCACTAATCAGTTATAACTAGTTCATGAAATAACATCGTAAAATGAAATTTTTTTTGGACGTAATAGATGTACATGCAAAAAAAAATAATAATTGAGATTTTAATTGTAGTTGAGCTTCACATAGATCCTTTCTTTCATGTTCATGATAGACAACTAATAAAAACTTCTCCGCACAAATGATTCTGAAAAATAAATTCAGCCGTGAAAATTGGAAGAAGAATATATTTTTCTGCTTTTCAATAAAAGTCAAACCATTAATTGGAATAAAGCTGTGATCGTTTGAATTTAGTACCAGCCACTGAGTTAAGAACTCATGATTCATGAGAAATTCTCAAGTAGAAAAAGATATTTTTTTCACGCTGAACTATTAAATATATATCATATTAATTAAATATTAAATTTTATTATTAAAGTGAAAGATAAAAATAACCCATATAATTAATGCACACTAAAAAAAAAAAGATATTTTACGATGATTTTATTCCAGCATATACATTTAATAAAATAATATAAGATAAATAAATATCTTGTATCTATTGTAGTCAAGAATTTTTCAACGTACATACTGTTTCTGCTTACAACATCAAATAATTAAACTGTTTTTGTTTCATGGGAAAATTAAAACCTTTCATAATTGTCTTAGCAAGCTGCCATTAATAAGCTGCCATTAGCATGAGTGACTACATCCCATTCATCGAAAAGTACAAAGCCTCCAAAAAAATCCATAGGCTTTTGTCTGAAGCAAACACTAATTCGCAAAGCACAAAGAGAAACACTCAAATGAAAACTTTTTAAATTTTAAGAGGACAAATGTTTCCCTAATAAGTTTGAGTCTTCATTTATCCAAACTAATCAAATTTATTAAATCAATATTACGTGGTATTATTTTGTTTTTAAATGATTGTAAGGATATATTACTCTAAAATTATTGGTTAAGGCACTAATAATATATCTAAATCCTTGAGGAACAGAAAAATATCCATCCAAAAGATTGTCTCAAGGTTTTAATTTGTCCCTAGAAAGAATATACTCAACTAGCTCATTGGTGACGAGAAAGATTTTTCTGAGAAGAATGACCATCAAGTGAAATTATTAGTTGAAAGAGGAATTCAAACCTTCATATAAGAAAGATACATATATAGTCTATATAATTCAAATCCCTTTAATCAATTGAGTCAATCTGCATTGATTATGTAATATCATTTTGTTGCTTAGGTTTGTGAGCTTAGATTCTTAATAGACTCGTGTTGTTTTAGGCTTTGTGAGTTGGCTATTCACAATGGGTAAGACTGTCAAATCGAAAATTTAATAAGAAATACATTCTCAATATATAAGTATAGTTATAGATTTGCATAGGTGACTCAAACCTCTAAAATGAAAAAATAACGTGAGTGCCTAGAGATTCTCACTACAAAATTCATGTATAAGGACAAATTACATAAATCAAATATAATCTATATAAGAGTTGAATTTATTTGGCTTTATACTAAAAAAGACACTCATTCATGAGCTTTCTAAAGTTAGCATTGTTTAGGTAGAAGTGGATATGTGTGGATGATTTTTTTTTTAAATAATAACAAATGGCTATGCTATTGCAAACTGATATTGCGTGCTTTTAGGTGGAATTGCTGTACCGTGGAACAATATATGAAGCAAAGTACTGTCTTCTGGCCTGTTTTAGAAGCCAAGTATTAATCGGTGGCTCAAATATCTTGTGAAGTTCAACAGCTTTAATTTGTTATGTCCTTCAAGACTTTGGGTTGATCACTTGCTCAAAACCAACATCATCGTTTGTTGACAAGCAAGCCATTATGTACCCTTAGATCACTATACCTAACTGTACAGCAATTGCTCTTCCTTTTTAAAATAGCAACTTTAGAATTTAAATCCCTGGCCTAATTCATTAAAATTATAACACGTAAATAATATAACTATACATGTCATTAGATCAAATATAAAATAATATATAATAAAATTTAAATTAAATCTTAAACGTTAAGTATAGTAATTTATAAGTACTTGAAGAATTTTTCCTCCGTAAGGAATTGATTCACATCCATGTCCTCCGCCAACCAATTATTGACGTCTTCGATCACCAAACCATTGGGCTATGGTCACTCGCACATCTCATTTCACAACACATAAGTGAGTTCAATATTCGATCGAACACCAACTTAAGGTGGAGTATTAGGCCATGATGCTTCTCACGTCTTTCACATTTGTTCCATGTATTATTTATTTTTTCTTCCAATGCCCATAATTACTTAATTAGTCCTACGATTGTACTTATCATAGCCAATTTTTGTTCCAAAATTACATGACGGTATATTTGTTGTCGTATCAACTTATATTATTTATATAATACTAAAAACTCTTTACTTTATGCTGATCAATATAATTTGATTATATAAAACAAAAATAACAAAGAACAAACTTTTGATCACTTGATTAAAGAGAGTTCAACACCATGTTCAATGAAAAGCTAGCTAACTCATAAGCTTAAATTATTAGCAACATACTTGTAAGCTATCCACTAAAAATGGTAAAATCACCATCTTATTAGAAGTACCCAAAAACAAGCTTTCATTGTGGGGCTAACCTAACAACCGAATGCATGATGAGGAGGGTGCCAAGGTAATACTCCACGTACAAATGGCAAATTTATCATATATACGCCATGCTGTACAGAATGTTCTGAGCATGCATGGGGCAACCATCCCAATGATTTCATGACCTTAACCTGGCAAAATTCTTAAGTGCTATAAGATATTTTTTTTATTTTATATCATTTAATGATAGTTATATCAGTTTTGTGAATTATTAAATAACATATATATTACGAAAAATATCTTATTCTTTAAACATTTAAAATTTTTTTCATGAACCTTATCCCGTGAGTAATGGAACCAACAAGTTGTTTGAAATGAACAAGTGCCGAGTAGTTGACAACTAACCAAAACTATGAGAGCTGTAATTGTAAAGCCTTAATTGGGTAGAAAATCACCGAATATGGCCTATATTGGAGCATCTCTCATAAAGAAAAATATATAAACAACCTGTTTGATCGATAAACAGTAACACACAGACCCAAAGTATGTGTATGAGAGTCGCTGAGAGTTGTGCTTCTAAACGACCAAAGGAAGCTGTGATGAAATGAGACGTACCGCGACAAAATGATTGCTAAGTCTGACTTCGCATAACCTACAACTCACGTAATTACACTGTGGTCATGACCAACTCCCTTGCTCCTTTAATTTTTTTGGTTTTTATTATGTTATCTCTTGTGAGACATTTCCGTAATTAATTTTTCGTACACGATTACGATTAGTTTTTAATTAAAATTTTTTTTAATAAGTATTTATTTTAAAATTTAAATTTTTATTTTCTTTAAAGAGCATGATTAGCTTACTAACACATGACATGTAACATAGTACATTGTCATTAACTTATAATATTTTTATAATAAAATTTAGACAATTTAATGTATTATTTAAAAAATACATAAGAATTTCTTCTTTATTTAAAAAAAAAAAGAGTCATGCAGATATATATACATTCCATAGGAAGTTTAATTTGATGGTTATAGCTAGCTAGCTAGATTAGCGTACGTCAATAACTTGCTTTCACCAAGTCAGTAAGTTGAGAGGACAAGTTACATGTATATACCATAATGTTTGACGAAGCATATCTTGTGGATGAAGACTGAAAGGTCCTAGTCGTTGAAAAAAGGCAATGATAGATGGGGCCAAGTTAGTAGTTAAGGGGAACAACAAAAATATATACTCATTAGAAGCACAACAACATTGGCGCCATTGTGGTTAACTCTCATTCCCTGGGGACTAATTGCCACTCCTTCTAAATTAGGTAAACATAGCCACATGGGTATGCACATCTCTTTCTGGCTCTTGGATTCTTCTACTGCTCTATAATCATCCTTCTTGCTGCTGGGACTTGATCATTGCAGGGTTCTTAATTACTTCTTAAGTACACCTTCAGCTTTGGTCACCAATGTGATGTCAACCGGTCGGATGAGATGGGAGAAATTCTTAAATAGATATTATCATCTCAGACACTTAAATCAATTTTTAAAATGTTTCCATTTATGATTTTAAAAGAGAAATACATTTATAATATAGTTCACATGAATATAAACATGTCAAAAGTTAATTTGAGTACTTAAGATAGATAATACTTACTTAAAAATTTCTCTTAAGTAGGACGAGAAGTGCTTCCCACGTCCCCACCAATAGATTTGTCCCCCAACCTGACTTCCATTCTCATCACAGGAAGAAGATTGTTCATTTTCTTGATTCCTATGAAAAAAGCGGGAAACCAAGAGTATTTACATGTATTTAATTTAATTAAGAAAAAATTTAAAAATCACAAAAAAAATATATGCATGAAAAAAAAACTCTAATCGCATCTTAGTCTTAAAAACTGCGGGTAATACCATTTAAGTTTCAAGCTCATTCGTATATTTTGTATTTTTAAACTAAGAGTATTTTTGTATTTTTACTTATTATGTACCTACGAAGACAGGGATTGTGACCTGTCCCTATTTATTAAATGAGGACAAATTCCCCCCCATCCTTGCCTCGCGGGAAAGAAAAACTCCATTTGTGTCTTGTTGCATGAAAATTATGATGGATACCCACCTAACAATTAGGAATGTCATCGGGTATCTGGGAGAGGAGGGAGTGTTATCCTCGTCTCCGTTTTCGTTGTGAGTATTTATTTATAATTCTGGGATGCCAATAAATATTTGTGGATAATAATTTAAAATGAGATTTTAAAAATTACAAATTAAAAATATAATAGATAGAATTTAGTATCATATATTATAATTTTATCTAATAATTTAAAATAGTTACAAAATTAAAATAATATATCACAAATAACATATTAAGTTTAAATATATTTCATATGAGAAAAGAGCATATAGACATTTAAACTTTAGGTCATTTACAAATAATTCCTAAACTTTAAAATCATTTTAATTAATACTTAAACTATAATAATTACACAAATTAACTCTTTTATCTACCTTTCATTTATTTTAAATATTTTATATTCAATTTAGAATTGGTACTAATTATGACAATTTTAAAGTTCAGAGGCTATTTGCAAATGACCCAAATATAAGAAGTCTGTATACTTTTTTTCCTATTTTGTAATAATCAATTCACATAAATACTTATTATTTGAAATTATATAAATTTTTTAAAATAATTTTTATCATTATGAACTCTTTCACTAAAAAATTTATTATAAAATAATAAAAAATATAATGTGTAAAATATTAAAAAAAAAATTCTGCATGTATTGCTCGTCTCTATTTATTAAATGTGTACTCATTCATGCCTCGTTATAGGTGCAAAATTTTTGCCATTCCTAGCTTAAATAGATATTTTTGTCACTCCTAAATGACTATTAATGCTGGTTTTTTTAATCTTTATGATTATAAGACTATTATTAAGCAAGGACTCCCTTATCATGTTATAAAAAAATGAAGAAACTTAAGTCTCTCACATGACATTAGACATCTTTTAGGACTTTTTAAAATCTTGAAATCCAATCTCAATAATTAGAGCAAACAATACCTAATTATGAACTTGACTTGTGATCTTCCACCACTCCATACTCGACTCCAACAATAGATAAATGAAACTAATAATATACACAAACAAATAAACAAAAAAAAGATTCGTATACTTAAAAAAGAAGGAATAGAATCTACCGTTAATATCCACAATTTTAAAGTCCAAAAAAACAAAATCACAGAGGAGTAGTAGTTAATTTAATTTAATGGGTCTCGCATTTCGGTGCACCGATCAGTCAGAATAAAAGAAGCAAAAATGGTGAAGTATCAGTCTCACGCACACTCACATGTGAGTCAGGAACCAGAACACAAGAAAATGCAGCAGGTGCATGTGGATTGTCTTTTGTTCCTATTGTGGTGTCATAGAAAAGAAAACAAAAGATGCATCGAAGCAAGCTCCAATGAAGACAAAATGGTGCGTTGGGATTGACCATCTCGGTTTAACTTTTACTAACACCCTTAACTTCCTCTCTTGGGACCATTTGCTTTAATTTTGATGACTCTGATGGCTCAGAAATTTCTAACCAGAGTGAGTACTACTATAGAGCATGTGAAATCGTCAAATCTAGCTTAACAGACGGTAACAATATGATATGGATTTGTTTAGGCACAATTTAAGATAGAAAAACTGGTCAGTGATGTAACCTAAGTAAGGGATAATGTAAAGTAAACACAAAATCAACGTAATCTCAGGAAGTAGGGTCACAACCTCTCGTTTTCAACTTTCAGCAGCATGGCTTTGGCGTAGCAGCAGTAGCCAAAAACGCATGGCCTTGGCATCTTCTTAATCTCTGTTTTTGTTTTAAACAAAGTTTTCTTTATATAATTCGAGAGGGAGATTTGTTTGATATCATTCTTATTTATAAAGGTACTAGTATCTTTTTATAATTGATAATGAATATTTAATAAGATATATTTTGATTAAATAGAACACATGACTAAATATTAAGCACTTGTTATTAAGAATACTGAAATATTTAAAAAAAAAATACCAGAAGGAATCTGATATTTGATATTTTGTGTTATGTTTTATATTTTTATTAATTTGGTATATTATTTTTTATAAAGAAACTGAGAATTGTTTTTACTTTTTAAAGTAATTAGGCCACCGGGTGTTGCTTTATGCACTCTTTATTAAAAACTCTCATTTGTCTGGTGTGAATGAATGACTCTCAGGTAAAGTGTGAATGAACGACTCTAGTGTGGAAGAACAACACCTTTTTATCTTTGATTCTTATGTGTTGAAAATGCTTTATGGAAGCAACCAATTAAAGGAAAAAGATATTTCCGCCTCCTCGAAAAGAGGTGAGAGAGAATATGATAAAAACCCCTAAAAAGGTTTGAAAAGTTGATGCACAATTTAACGGTGTTGTTTAAAATAAAGATCAAACTAAGAGTAAAATACAAATTCCCTTTTCATAGTTTCAGCAAATTTTATATTTCATACATAAGATTTAACTTATCATAGATAACACACATTTAGTTGAGAATGCAAAAATTTTATACTTTTAATCAAATGTCACAAAAGTTATATATTATCAAATAAATATTATGTAAATGATAAATCATGTCTCATATTAAGTACACGTGATGACTGTTGTTAAAATTAATATCAAACTTTGCTTTTATACTTTCAACTAAATGTTAAAAATTATGTACTACAAAATAAATATTACGTATAAAATATAAAATTTATTAAAATTACATTAAGTAATATGTATTTTATCATGAAATTTATTAAAATATTACGTAAGGTATTTTTATTAAGTTGTTTGATATTTAATAATTTTTTTTATAAATTAAGAGTATTTATTGCCAGCACCTCATTGCTATTCTTTTCTTTTTTCAGAATACTATATTAAAAAAAAATCAAGGCACTACACTACTACCTTCATTAATTGTCAATAAATGCTTCATAACTAAGATAACGGTACCCTAATAAAACTTGAATATCAAAGTAATTTCTGTTATTTTATCATTCAACGAATTTATACAAGTAATTATTATAGTTAAATTCTTTTACATTAATAATAAATAAAAATTAAATAAAACATATTTTTTTTGTATAAATCAAAAATATTTTTATAAAATTTAATTTATTTAAATTATT
This sequence comes from Castanospermum australe, assembly GCA_019955255.1. Taxonomy (NCBI): domain Eukaryota; kingdom Viridiplantae; phylum Streptophyta; class Magnoliopsida; order Fabales; family Fabaceae; genus Castanospermum; species Castanospermum australe. The sequence goes on from NSJW01000812.1 coordinate 146,825, forward strand.
TTATAAATTTAATCTCAGAAGTGATAACAGTAAATGAAATGCATGTGTAATATTTTGATTCCACCTAATTATAAGCACTCAAATCCGATTTTTACGACTACGTGACAGATCTATATTGATTATCTCAGAAGCCAGTTACGAGCAGGTCAAATATGCCACACTGCACAAACGTGAACGAGTGATGAGGCTGAATTATTATTATTATTATTATTATTCTTTGTTGATTGGGGTTTTTTTTAATAAAAAGAAAGTTCTTCTTTATTTTATTTTACCTTTTTTTTGGCCATTTATTTTACCTAATTTTTTTTGTTTGTGATATAGAATGTCAGTAAAGATAAGTTTAGTTTTTTATTTTCTTTTAGGAAGAATGACCATCCAGTGCATGTTTAACTGGGCGTCTATTATGTTTAAATGAATTTTTAAAGGTTTAAATGAATTTTTTTATTTTTAAATTTATATTTTTTTTTTAAATATAATTCTGATATTAAAAATTAGTTTAATTTAAAATAAATATTTTTTACTTTTATATTATACGTAATTTTTTAAACATTAATTATTTTATTTAAATTCACTTACAACTAAAAATAAATTTATATAATTAAATTTATTTAAAATTAAATTTATAAAATCTAATTTAAATACAGCCTTATTAGTTAAAGGAGGGATTCAACCTTTACACGTGAAATATGTAAGAGTGGGATTTATTTTACCTAATATAATAACCATAAAAGGAGTTTTTTTTTTTTTAAATGGATTTTGCTTCTATTTAAAGTTGAAAGGTGGAAGTTTCCTTCCATTGCCATGGTCATCCCCCGCCGCCTGAAACGAGGAGGAGCAGAGTGGCATTTGGGTTCATAGTCACAGGGCCAAAAGGCATCTTCTGTATCCAAGATTTCTGTTCTTCTTTTTCTCTTATATAGTTATATGTATATATAAATATATGTTGCTTAATCCCCCAAGGTATGATTCCCATTCGTGGGTTGATAGAACCATTCTAGAGCCAGCAATGGGATATTTTTCTCACTTTGTTGGGGGGCTATAAAGAGAAACCTTTGGGGGCCAGACAGCAACCCAGAGACACATAGAGCTATAAAGGGGTTGCAGAAAAGCAGTAAAAGAAGAGCCTTGTAAAGCCCGTCATTGTGAACAAGGTTCCTCATTATTCTCTCCGTTGTGGTTAAAATTCCCATCTTTTTTCTCGTTTTGTTATCTTCTTTTTTCTCCTTATGATATCTATGTAATGTCACTGCTATCTATCTATCTATCATCTTATCCGCATCCCCACTGCTGTTTCATACCGGAAACCGTCACTGTACATTGTTTGTATTATTGTTGTCATCATTCATAGTTTTATCAGAGCACAAGGGTAAGTACCTAAGTGGGTCTTAGTATAACTACTTCAGTGGTGGTGTCTGTCTTTCGGTCTAAGGTTGTGTTGTCGTTGTTTCTCATAGTACTGATATCTGGGTTTCTTCTCGCTTTGTGCATTTTGCCTAGGACAAGCAGCAGAGGACCAATTTCACTAACTAACAAAGAGAAAACTAAGGGAAGAATGAAGTACGTGTTGGTGACAGGTGGTGTTGTTAGTGGACTCGGAAAAGGAGTCACCGCCAGCAGTATTGGGGTCGTCCTCAAGGCCTGTGGTCTTCGAGTCACTTCTATCAAGATTGGTATTCTTCTTCTTGTTCTTTGGATTGAAGTCTCGCTTCTTTTGTTTTTCCTCTAATAAAAATTCTGATTCTTTTTTTCTCCTCTAATAAAAATTCTGATGGCAAAATATTAGAGGAGAATGTATTTTTGTATTTCTATGTTAGTAGATGCAGTTTATTAATAAAATTGCCATAAAAAACTTGACTGTTACCCTTGATTATGTGAGGTTTAATTTGAAAGGAACTCTTTTTCTTGTTGGTCAAAAAAGGGTTTTTTCTTGTCTGATGTGCAAAGGGACTGGTTTGTTCTTTTTGAGCTGATGTATTTCCTTCTTTGTTTTTCTTTCTTTGATGTTTTCTTCTCTGATTAAAGAGGTTTACTTATCCTCGTGCTCAATGCTTTCTTCTTTTATATTGACAAAAAAAGGAGCAGCTCCAGTTTTATGTTCAGTATTTCACTTCCATCCTATAAGAAATCAAAACCCTGTCTTTCTTTCTTAATTCTTATTATGAAACTATTGTCTGATGTTATGTAAAATAATGCTGTTTATTCTAAACTATTCTGTTTTTGTTTAAACTTATCCACCACTTGCAGATCCCTACCTGAACACTGATGCGGGGACAATGTCTCCTTTTGAGCATGGGGAGGTGTTTGTCTTAGATGATGGCGGTGAGGTAAATAGATTAGTTTGCTGTTATTTTTTCTCCCATGGGATGCGAATTACTAGAATCTTTTCACTTTTCAGGAATATAATACAATCTTGAGATTGTATTTGTTGCCTTTTAATGACATGGCATCAACTATCATGTGAATCCTCACTTCTGTGGTGTCCCCCCTCTCTCCTCTTTCCATTTTCTCGTTTTACTTGAAAGTACAGCTAAATATGTCTTTTATTTGTTCTCTGAAGTGATGTGACTGGCTTCAGTTATAATAACAGAGGATAACTGCAAACCCTCCCCCTCCTTTTTTTGAAGTTTTAGTTTTCAATTTTTCTTCCTTTTTTTTGGTGTTGAAGGTTGACCTTGATCTTGGAAATTATGAACGTTTCTTGGACATCAAATTAACCCGTGACAATAATATCACTACAGGAAAAATATATCAGGTGAACAAACTGCCTATGTCTTCTTTCAAATGTATTCTTCTTTATATTTCACTAGGTGTGCCTATTGTTTCATATTGTTATTTTTGAATGTTTGTAGTATGTTATTGAGAAGGAGAGAAGAGGAGATTATCTTGGAAAGACTGTCCAGGTCTGTTTAATCGTTTTGATTTTCCCCTTTGAAGCTATCTGTAATGGTTGCTTGTACCTTTGTTTTCATTTCACCTTTGCTTTATTGGTAGGTTGTCCCACACATCACAGATGCCATCCAAGAGTGGATAGAGCGTGTAGCAAGGATACCAGTTGATGGAAAAGAAGGGCCAGCTGATGTTTGTGTCATTGAATTGGGTGGAACTATAGGTAAATTTATAATTTTAGAAAAAAAAAAATTAATTAATACTATGGTAGATTTTTATTTTGAATAATATTATAATGCCTTTCAAAGTTTTCCATATTTTATTTTTAAAAAACATGGATTAGGTAGAAGAAAAAATTAGAATTGTTTCTATTTGGCAAATAGTGAGAGGAAATAGTATTGATATTATCAGCACTACAAATATTCTAGAACTTCTATATCGTGAAACCTTCATTTAAAATGAATTTTCTTTAATGTAGGGGATATCGAGTCTATGCCTTTTATTGAAGCACTTGGCCAATTTTCATACCGCGTAGGTAATGCTTGTCATGCTTCAAACCTTATAGTTTACTAATTTATATAAATCAACTTGCTGTTGGGTGTTCTTCAGTGAAGCAGTCTGGCTTATCTTATTGTTTCTTTTTGGTAGGCTCTGGCAACTTCTGTTTGGTTCATGTCAGCCTGGTTCCTGTTCTCAATGTTGTTGGTGAACAGGTATGTCGCAAAAGTTGTCATCAATGCAACATTTATATATGCTTATTAGAAAGAGAAATAATATTTAGTCTCCTTAATGAAGTATAAAATTGAAAAATTTTGTTTCTGTTAATTGTTCTAGATATATTTTTCACTATAAAGAAACCAAACAGAATGTTGCCGTTGCATCTTTTCAAGTGGAACAATCAATTTAATAATATCTTTTACGTACTTATTGAAAGTTTTAATCTGCAGAAAACAAAGCCAACTCAGCACAGTGTTCGTCAACTTAGAGGATTGGGGTTGACCCCCAATCTTCTTGCTTGTCGCAGTTCAAAGGTTTGTCTTTTGTCCTTTTTGCTTTTTCTTATTGCCCTGTTGTTTCCATGTGATAATGATTAAAGATTCTATATTTTACTTGTCTTTACCAGGAACTCAATGACAACGTTAAGGCAAAACTTGCTCAATTTTGTCATGTGCCGGTAATATGACATATATGTTGACAATATTTACTTTGCTTATCAACAGTCTCAGATATAATCTCAAAGAAAACTTTTGTATTTGCAGTTGTCAAACATAATTACCGTCCATGATGTTCCAAATATTTGGCACATTCCTTTGCTATTAAAAGTAAGTAATTCTATAATTTTTTTTTTGGGTGATGAATCCTGTAGTATTTTTGAAACTCCTTTCTGTGGTTATCTTCTAGTACTGCAGCAACTTCATTTGTGAAGTTTAATTTGTTTATGTCATGGTTTTATAACTGCAGTTTTTCTTAAATAGTTGAATTGCATTCTTTCCCATTAAGTGATTTAATTCATATAAGAACCTGAATTTTTTCTTTTGAATTTATTTTCTGTAATAAATAGGACCAGAAGGCACATGAGGCGATTCTGAAAGCATTAAACCTGCTAGGGTTTGTTTGACAAACTCATTCTTTTTCCTTTTTTTTTTGTATATAACCCCTCCCATTCCCCAGAAAAAAAATCCTCTGCTACTATGGTTCATTGTTCTGAGAATGTATTGTTAGTTATACTACAGCAGTTAGCTTAACTGTTTTTGTCATTCCACTAATGGCCCTATTGTTTGCAGTGATGCTACAGAGCCTAATTTGAAGGAGTGGACCACTAGGACAAAAGTTTATGACAAATTTCATGAACCTGTGGGTCTCAAACATCTCCAATATATCATCTCAAAAAAGAAATAAAAAATCCAACATATGAATAGATAATCATTTTTCTGAATAGTGCCAAGTATTGATCTCACAACTACTATGTGCTTCACAGGTTAGAATTGCAATGGTGGGAAAATATACTGGCCTTTCGGATGCATATCTTTCTGTTCTGAAGGTGCCTTGCTCTATAATTTATTTTCCATGTTTAATAGTATAACATAATAATTTCCTTTTTTTTTGGCATTCTCTGCGACTTCCATTTTTAGTACTTGAATTTGTTCAAAAAGGCATGTTGAACTTTCTTGTCTAAAGTATTATTATCAACTTGCACTCCACCTTCATTTCTGTCAGTTTTTACAAGTATTTAATTGCTAGCTTATCATTTGTGGTGCTGGTTCTGTTATCTCTAGCATAGATACACCTTGGATGGCTTAACTACAGTAATATCTTTAGTATCTATCGACCCCCATAATTATGATTTAGGGAGGAAACCTGAATTTTAGACACACTTCCAGGGAAGTGCTGTGATTGAAGAAGATTAGGAATTTTGTGAATGCTCTATGAACAACAGTTAGATATTTATGAAAGTGTACAGCCATATTGTTTTGGTCACAGTCAAGGAAAAGGATTGCAATGGAATGTTAGGAAAACTGGGAAAATAAAAATAAGATGGGAGAGATGTATGACTTACACCTAAAAGATGCATCAGATTTTCAAAAGTGTCAAGGATGCCTAAATTGTGCACCATGCGTACATATATCTCCTGAGAGATGTTGAATTGCTGTTCAGCTGCTCTCTCCTTACTTTTGTTTTGTTGCAACTTTATGCTTAATGTCAAGAGCAAAGCATTTGAGTCAATAGATTTTATGTGTGAAATCAAGGAAAATTTTTCATGTTATCATTTATTTTATCCCCAATGAAATATGGTTTATTTCTTCATGACTAGGTACTATCTTAACAATGAGCTAATTTGCTTTCTTGCTTTGTCCTTTTAATGCAAAATATTTGATGTTTGCTGGGAGGATAAACCAGGGACTCCTTCCAGATGTGTATAATAAATCACAAATTATCTGCACAGCTCTGGGCATGTATTGACAGTTAATTTTCTTGTTTCAAGTGACTTCGATATGAAACGACTCTAGGGCAACTGAACTTTGATATACCATAAGCTAATGTCCTTGGTTTTTCGTGCAGGCACTTTTGCATGCTTCTGTTGCTCACAATCGTAAACTTATTGTGGATTGGGTTCCAGCTGGGGATCTTGAAGATGTTACTTCTAAAGAGGTGATTACTGATCTTTCTGCTGTGCTGCATATGATAAATTTATTGTTTTACTTTATGCCAACCCTCTGATGATTAATTTACTTCTGCAGGATCCTGATGCATATAAAGCTGCTTGGGGTCTTTTGAAGGTTTTTCTACTATTTGGACTTTGGACTAAATAAATGCCTTTCTTCAATTTTCCAGTTATAATTCTAATTGTACTTGGTTTAAATGTATTGAAATGTCAAATTATTTTCCAGTGTTCCCTAAATGGACTTCTATTGCAGGGTGCTAATGGGATTCTAGTTCCAGGAGGTTTTGGTGATAGAGGAGTGCAAGGGAAAATTCTTGCTGCTAAGTATGCTCGAGAAAATAATGTTCCGTTTCTGGGCATTTGCTTGGGGATGCAAATTGCTGTCATTGAGTATGCACGATCTGTTCTGGGTTTGCATGATGCTAATAGCAGAGAGTTTGATCCTCAAGCCAAGAACCCTTGCGTCATATTTATGCCAGAAGTATATTTTCTCATACTTCCATGCTACTTTCATATTGTCCCTTTTGAGAATATAGTTAAGTTGTTTTGTATTCTATTAATAGGGTTCAAAGACTCATATGGGGGGAACTATGCGTCTTGGTTCAAGAAGAACTTACTTCCAAGTTGCTGACTGCAAATCTGCGAAGTTGTAAGAATTACGAACCATACTCAAGCTTACATACATATGCACATATTCACATGCTATCAACTCCTAAGGGATACCGCACTCATGAATGTGCTTCAGTACTTGGATTTGTTTATGTGAAAATATTTATCATCTTTAATCCAAAAAGAAAATTCAGTATTACATGTATAATAAAAGATTAATTCAAAATGGTGTCTTATGGATCTCCATCTTACATTGATATCACATATGTATGATACTATAATTTGGAATTCTGCGTAGGTATGGTAATGCAAGCTTTATTGATGAGCGACATCGGCATAGATATGAGGTAAATTGTGTTTGTATGCAGAAACTTCCTTTATGGGCAAAGATGGAACTATGGTGACAGAGAATAATTGTTATGCTGTACAGGTTAATCCTGACATGATATCACAGCTAGAGAGTGCCGGTCTATCCTTTGTTGGCAAAGATGAAACTGGGAGTCGTATGGAGGTGTGTATTTACATGAAATCCTAATGGCATGGATCTTGAGATTTCATACAAATTAATAATTATAATTTTGGTAATAATGTTTATGTGCATGATACAAGTGCAGATAGTTGAACTGCCTAGTCATCCTTTCTTTATTGGCGTTCAGTTTCATCCTGAGTTCAAATCCAGACCAGGAAAAGCTTCTCCACTCTTCTCAGGTAATTTCTCCAGAGTCACTTCACATCTTTTTCCATTCAAATTCATTTATTGATGTTTTCATTAAAATCACGAAATCATCTGGTTATTATTGATGAACCTTTTCTGTGGAATTAACTATTAATTATATTTTTGTCCTTCAAATTTGTTATTGAGATACTCTTTGGTTTTCTCCCATATTGCATGGCTATTATTGATGAGCCCTTATTAGGGTTGAACTGTACATGGAATTTGATGCATTGTCTGATATTGGCCATCTCACCACTATCAGAAAGAATCAATCTTGTGTGACTGAATGGTAAATCTGTTTGTTTAAGTTGGAAGTTCCAAGCTTGGTTGATTATCTTCTAGTTTCTTTTAATCTTGGATGACATCTAATTTCTTTTGATCTTTGATGGCACAGTCCCTCATCTGTTATCAAAAAACCATATTATAGTCGTCTTTCATTCTCTGTCTGAAATCTTCTGTGGGTCAATTTTGATTACTCAATGATGATTCTGCATTACAGACATGGTTAAAAATATAAATCCTTTTCGCTTTCTCATTTATTGTTGATTATCACTGGTAATCATGAGTGTGTATGTTCTGCTTCTATTACTTATGTTTTCTAGGCATCAATACATACTTAAGCATATTTTGCCCAGTGTGATTGAATGATCACTGAATTATGAGCGTTATACAAGCTTCATACATCACCTTTCACTAAATATGTCGTTTAGAAGTTGTTGGATTTGTACAACTAATAATCATGCAGAGTATTACAAAATGAGAACAATTATTTCTTTTTAATTATCTTTCTTGTGCTCTGTTCAATGGGTAAATTTTGTTTTTTTTTTATCCTGCTAATTCCACCACATTCTTGCATTATTTTGTTTGTTGACTGTGGTGCATCTTGAAATCATTGTTAACCAAAATTATGACGCAACAACTTGAAAGAATTCCTTAAATTCTTTCTATAATTTGTTCTTCATCTGAGACGATTATTTTGGCATATTGTTATACAATGCAAAATAAATCATATTGATATCATATGTGGATGTGTTCTTTAAAAGAGGTGAACAAGCTAGTGTGAGAGAAAAACAATTTGAAAGGAGGAGTAGAAACTGCTATTGCCTTTATATACTACTTGCTCGAGAGCAACAGTGGCATTTTATACATTAAATAAATGCCTCATTGTCAAACAGGATTAATAGCAGCAGCATGTGAAAAGAGGAGGACAGTTATGCCACCAAACAATGGTCACACCAAGTTAACCAATCGAATCTATAATGGGCGCTCGCCAATGTTGAAAGCACACCAAAACGGAAATGGGTTCAAATCTTCCAACGGTTCCTTAAATGGGGTGTATACCAATGGCAATGGCAATGGCAATGGCAATGGCAATGGCATGTACGTGGATGGAAGTTGTTGATCATCTGCATGTGGATGCCAGTTGTTGATCATCTGCATGTGCTGCTTACCTGTAATCGTGGTATAATTTTCTCGGACATTCTCGTTTCCTCGGTTACCCTGTACAGTTACTGGGTGGAAAGATCTTTTGAACACTAAGGGGACTTGCCTCCAGCTTGAAACAAATTTTGAGTCTAACAGCTTTTATATTTACAAGTACAGTTGTGCTATGGTGTGGCAGTTGCAGCCACCATTGATTTCAGCTTTGGTCAAACATTTGGCCAAAACTACACTCGATCATGCCAAATATTTTGGCTTTGGTGGCTTTTCCGTGCTATTTAGCAATTTTCTTCCAAGTATACAGACTGAAGGTGAAAATTACTTTCAACCTAGTGTCTTCTTTTCTGAGTGGCCATTAATGTAAACTCTTTTAATTTTGAGTTTGGTTATTCTTACACTTACACCAAACACCCAACACCTTCTTTATTGGGAAAAAGAGGGAGAGATAGTATTGAAAAGTGTGTTTAAGTATTGGGAAGTGTGTTTCTTTCTAAATAAAGGTGTAAGAATTTAATGGGAAAATTAGGTGTTGGAATATCTTTTTCCTTTAATTTGATGTTATCAACATTGAACTTGAATTTTGTTTGGTGCACATGTTTCTGACCTTTCTTTTTCCTAATTTAAGTGACCGGATGTAGTTCCAGGCCCAAAAAACGTGTAGATCTCTTGGCCCCAAAGAAAAAGACGTTGCTTCTATCGTCTAAAACCAGTAGAAAACAAAAAGGGACTGGAGAAAAGAGATGTAGTTAGTTCTCATATATGTATTTCAAATCCTATATTAGAATGTATGACTTGAATGTAGAATAGGATTTTGAAGCTTATAAAGTAGAATAATGGTGATGCTTAGAAGCACCCTCTTTTCCATTGTATTCACATCAAATTAATGAAGTTTAGCTTATTTCCCTATTAAATCATCCTGTTGCAGTAAGTGAACAATTGACAACTCTGGCTGATTCTTTCCTTGTGAATTGATGAACTATTTGATAACGAGATTGACATGGAAAAGAAGCTATTATTATTGATGGAGAGATGGCTAACATAGAAAGTCTTAACTATGATGAGTTGAGTTGGAGAATGTTTCAAAATTTAAACACATCGAAGATTTTCATGTACATTATGTTCAGAAGTTACAAATTATGGATTGGAAACTTTATAAAGGTTTAGGTGTCTCACTCTGTGTGGCAGTACCCTAAATGTTATCTGTTACATTTCTTCAACTTTTCCTTGACTTCCTTGAACTTCTATGTAAAGATGTAGGGGGCTGAGCCATTTCAATCAGAAATCCAGGCTCATTAATTACTTCTCATCTCTCAACCATAAATCTGAAAACTCTAGGATTGTGATCTTTATCCAGCATTGTAATTAGCAGAATTGGTGGGTGATCAGATTTTGGGGCTGTAAGATGTTTATAACTCAACTCCCTCTCTAGGAAACAAATGTTCTCCAGGTCAATACCACTGATAGATTGCAAAAACTCCAAAAACACCATATCTGAGTTAGATCCCATTTCATATCCTCCTTCATTAGTAAGATTATGTAGAAATGAGTGGGACCAAATGAAAAGAATTTGCTTTGAGAAGCAAACCGGTTGTATGGTATCACACCTAAAAAAGATAGTCTTTTGTTTTTGTTGGTCAACAAATAATCTAAAAGCAAAGGAACAGTATTAACCCACTTGTTAATGCCATTCACTGTAATAATTGTATTGCAGGATGGGTTAGTACTATGGTTATTAATATTGGACCGAATCAGTTAATCCAACCAGTTTGATTGTAAATTGCTCTTTATTCTAGTTATAGTTCAATGTCATAATTAGATTTGTGGTTAGATTGGATTGAGCTGGTAAAAAATTTGTCATAATTGAAAAAATTGGTTGGTATTTAGTAAAAGGTCGATTATGATTTTTTTTTTAAAATTTTTTTTTAACTTTAAACGGTATATCTTTTGATTCGAAAAGAGTTATGAGACTTACAATATATCAATTGAAGATTCTTTTCAAGCCCGTCGCCCTAGTAATGCGAGTTTACTTAGTAGAAAATGTTTTCAAGACTTAAATTTGTCATTTTTAGTCTTTTTTTTGTTATATTTTAATTATTTTCTTATTTAATCAAAATTCATGTTACAATTTCAGACTAAAATTTCCTTATATATTTTAATTATTAGTGATGTGTTATAACTTGCGTGCGCGTGTATATTAATTATTATTATATATATATATATATATATATATATATATATATCGTCTGATCTAACTGGTTAAATTAATTAAACTTTAATAAAAAATCTCACTAATTTAATATCCAATTCGGTTTTAGCAATATTGGTATTTTCCTTTTATTTCTAACCCATATTCTGCCAATTTCTCCAACATGAGTTTAAACATCTTGCTCCTATAACTATAACTGGAATTAATATGCTAGAATACAAATACTTAGGCTGCATTTATTGGAGTGAAATGAAATCATCTTTTAGGATGTGACAGATAAATCATATCACCAATATTATATATAAATGAATAAAACTCTTGAATTAAGATGATCCCAAACAAGTTTCGATGCCTCAACCCAACTCAAGCTTAGTACATTTATCTTTTCTTCATTTTTTTTTAAAAAACTTGGGGAAGAGAAATGTCAGGACTATATCTTTACAAACTAGGAAGAGACCCCTAAGGCCCAAACCTCAGTACCATCAATAGAACATGCTTCAAATAATCAGTCAGCCATGAGATGCTCCAAAAACTAACCCGCAGAAACAAGCACAAAAACATTAAGATACGTAAACTTCAAAATTTTATGAAATATAAACTGCAGGTCTCCTACTTTTGAAGGAACATTTTTGTATAAGTGCTTCCTATCAACCTGGATATAAAACTTGAATGTTATAGCAGCTAGTTGGAGGCAGGGAAAAATCTACAGACTCAGCCATATTAAATATACATCAAAATTATTGTTCAATGACTTTGAAGCCTAGATGTCTCCAGAGATGGCAAGCAACAAAGCATGGCAATCAATTCTGAAGCCGCCTAAATCATAGATTGGTAAAATTTAGAGAGGATTCACGTTTAATGGACTCAATGCACCAATTTAGCTGTTTATTGTTAGAATCCATTGTGGATATGCGTAAGATCCTGTTGTGGTAATCACACAAGGTTGTCCGATGGCCAATGCTGATGTATGTTATGCCTGCTGCTCCAATCTTCTGGTACAAATGAACCTGTAAGCCAAAGCACAACAAAATGAACTTCAACACTGCATGAAGGGATATATTATCATGTTAAAAAAATTGAAAAACCAAGCAATTTTCATGGGTTGAGTTCAAACAACACTTCACAAGAACCTGAATCAAAAGCTATTTGGCCTTTGCTACAGTTAACTTTCCCAAAAAGTCATTTTGATAGATATCCTCCTACTACTAAGTATAAGTGAGCAGAAATAAAGGAAGAGGCTTGGAGGTTAGTGACTCACGTGACCAAGAGAAGGGGCATATAAGAGAGTATGCATTGGGGATTTTCTTGAAACTGCCCAGACACGTGGCAGCAGGGGAGAGGAAGTGAGAGGACCTTCTGTGGGAGCAGAAAGAGGATAAAACGTGAGAGAAAGTGGGGGAGAGGGGGGGGATCATTTTTCTGAGTCGGTTTTGGGTGGGAGAGACCAAGCCTCTCAAAAGCTTGGGCTATCTTTCTTTCTGAGTATTTTCTTTCCAGTTTTCCGGTTATCCACTCTATAAATTCTGGACTCCAATCCCAGTTTTTGATATTTGAAGGAGGTTCCTAACACATTTCTCATGGCTTCTTTCCCCCTCAATTTTAAATTTCTAGCCCTTGCCCCTTCCCCAGATTTGGTTGCAAGAGATGAAGAGTGTATAGCCCTTAGTGTCTCCATTAGATGCTGGTAAATTAGAAAAATAATCAATTACAAAGGCCATGTTTAGGGGGCTATGGTATTTTACTGATGCTTGGGAAATGAGAATGTTGACTGTGGTACACAAATCTATGAGAAAAGGTTTTTTTTTTGGGGGGAGGGAGGGTGGCTATTTTTGTAGACAAGTATATCTCGAATGTCTATATTATTATATGAATATCGTCAATTTATTGAATAATATGAATTTCCATATGATATATCACAAATATGAAATATCATATGAACTTGGAATTCAAGAATACCTCATTGGCTTCATCAAGTGCGCTTGTAGATTCATCCAATAAAACCAATTGAGGTTTTGAAAGGAAAAGACGGGCAAACGCAAGGCGTTGCTGCTCTCCCAGAGAAAGAACACTAGACCATTCTTGTGTTGAATCCAAACTGAAACGAGCCAACAAATAGCCAAGGCGGACATCCTCTAAGACCTTGATCAGGTCATCTGTTGTTGGTTTAATAGGCTTTTCATTCACGCTATCTGAGTTTTGCAAATTCATCGAGAAAGGAACTGTATCTGCAAACCAAAGTAATAATACACTCAATCAACAGCCTACACAGAATTCCTGACAATCTACTTATGATATGATAACACAATAGTGATATAGATCAGGTAGGAATTTCCATTTAATCAGAATATTGAATAGTATTTATTTGACAGATTATGTGATTGATGAAGCTCTTCATTAAGAATTTGGTAAAAAAAAATACTCTTAAGAAAGACGAATTATAAATTATCAATAAGAACTTTTTGCTACCTAGAAGTCAATGCTCAGAATTATCATTTTGATAGAATCTGTTCACTTGATTATAAAGTCAAGATGCTATTCATTTACATTCATCTTTTGGACCTAGGTTGATCCTCAAAAACAAAAGGAGTTAATTTAATGCTAGTCTTAAGTAGAACCAAGATCTAGAATCTCCCTAGCAGCTTTATGTGGAACTAAAAGGGACCATCTTTGCAAGATTCTGGATTGCTTCGGCTCCATTTCATTGATTATAATGAAAGTTCCGATTCAAGATGTGTTTTTCTGATAAAGATTAAAAAGGTGTTGGTAAGGATTGGTTCAACATTAGATTAACTTAACTGTGTAGGAAGTGTTTACTCTACCAAAAATAAATTAATAGTTTTCTTGTCTAGAAGTCTCTTTACTTGGCCAATAATCTCATGCATAACAATAATATATTTTCATATTTCCTATGTTATAAATTATTTTTTAATTAAACCTTTCTTTTGGGTCAAATTTAGCCCTAAATGCAATCATTTTAAAGCCTCCCACAAAAAACTACAAGAGCATTTCCAGCATTCCTGCAGAAAAATTACTCATTATCATTTCAGCATCTACTACGTGAGACCACAACTGCAGATGTACTATAATTTGTCTCAACAATAGCCATAGAGCAAACAAGATGTTGACAGAGCACAACAAAAACATACATTTTCTTTTTTAATAAAAAAGTATGGAGTTCATATAAGAATCAAAAAGAATATATTTAGGAGTGTGGGAAAAAGAAACTCGAAATGACATACTTCTTGGTTTAGCGCTATCTGATATAGAAACTGTGTTATCGGCCCATGTTGGATAAAGTAATTGTTGACGAAGAGTACCCAAAACCATATATGGCCTTTGAGGAAGGAAAAAAGTTCTGGAATTTCTGCTTATGGATTTTCCATGTTCTTCATATGTGTCATGAGCAGTATTTACTAAAGGAGTATTCACATCTGAACAAATAGGTTGCTCAAGATCTTCTCCACTTTTCACATAGTATATGATCTTTCCCGTTCCAGTATTCCATAGACCAGCCATAGCTCTTAACAAAGAAGTCTTACCACTTCCACTTGGTCCCATTACCTGTTAAATTGATTATATTTAGAAATGCATTTGTACAGCCCTATGAACTTGACAATAAAAACTTTATATTTTTTCTTTTGATCTTTTTTTTTGGGGGGGGGGGGGGGGGGGTGGAATTTAGTGGCCAAGGGAGAGTAATATGTCTAAATGGATAGCTTACCAGTAAATGATCCTTTTCCTTGATCGTCAAGGACAAGTCTCTAATAAGTGTAGATTCACTTGGTGTCTTCAGAGTCAAATTTTCTATCTCCAGTAATGTTTCAATTTTTTCTGGTGGGGTGGTTCCATTAGATTCCAATACAGAAGAACTCCTAAAATTTTTGTACGTAATATGTATATCTTCCAAAGTATCAGAGAGAGATTTAGAGCTGCTGCTGTCCAAAATATCATCAAATTCACCTGCATATGCAACAGAGAAAGTATTAGCCAGTATGTGTTTCATTACATTCAAAGCAACAAATCTAACCTGTCAAGTACAAAAGTAGACGGATTAAAAAGAAAGTTTCAGAAGCATACATAAGACCATAGATGGAACAGATGAATATCATGAAGACAGGAGAGTATACCTACTTTCTTGCAACACAAACTGCATTACACGAAAATACAGAAGACAGAGAAAGAAAAGGTATGACAATAAAAAAATGCAAGGGTTATTATCAATGAAAAGACAAAATTTTTCAGCAACATTCCTGTTCTATTTAACAGCCTTGTCTACCAGGAATTTGTCTATGCCAGTACATACATATCTGCCAAATGAAATAAAAAAAGGGAACTAAAGGGTGAACAGTATACTAGAAAAGGACTGTTACGGTTCTCTCAAATAACACTTTCTTTTCTTTTCTGGGATTTTTTTTTTTTTGGTCTATATCCAAACAAAACCACAAACTATCTTAAAACGGCATCTCTTTCTGCAGAGTAAAACTTCATTCACTTATGCTCATATCTTTCATGAGATCCACAAATATTAAAATGTAACAGGAAAGATAAGGGAAAAGAATTCTGTACCTAGCCGATTAATAACAGCAGAAAATGCACTTATAGCTTGAAACTGGTACACAATGAGGGAAAAGTCACCAAGGATATGATTAAAAGCAGAGACTGACTGATTGATGACACCAAACTCAATCTTTCCAGAGAAAAATACATAGGAGCAACAACAGCAGCAGGAAGAATTTGAATGGCATAGCGATAGCCATTGGTGAAAAACTCCAGATTTCTAGAAGAAATCAACAATTGCTGTAAAATAAGAAATAATCAGTTATAAAATTCATCATCATGATATTGTAAGTTAGAGAATGAAACTGCATTGCATAACTTAATAAATAAAGGAAAGAAGTGATGCTGCAACAAGGTTACATTTAGTATTCAACAGAGTTGCTCAATTCCCAAAAACCACCCAGTCCACATGGCTATTGACAAGCTGACCAATCCCAATTGGGTGCGTTAACCACAATGACTCCTAGCTGATACAGTCAAGCTGGCTGATCCAGTCCAGTATTCATAACAGACTAATGGTGCATACCTATCTTGCTAGACATATAGATTTATAATTGCAAGTCAGAAGCCCAACATCCTCAGGCTGTAGGTGAAGGTCTCACTGAGTCATCACTCAGCAGTCATCACACACTAAAATGTGGTGTTTATATTGGTTTACTTCTCAAGGCCTTTAGTATTCGTATAGCTTTGCGGGTTAAGTTTCCTAGTTAAATTCTGAATCTACTAATTCAAAGATCAGAAGAGTTTTGATGTAGAAGAATCTAAGTGTTTATATGGAAAGCAAGTTTGCATTGTATCTTCTTGCAATATCTGCAGTCATAAACCCAGTTTGCAGAATACTGTGCAATGAGATTTTAAACCACCCGTCTTTCGAAAGTTTTTATATATAAGACTGCAACACTTGATTTGGCAGTTCTCAGTTCCTGACAGATCATATACTGCTACTAGGGTTCTTGAATTAAACCCCTTGCTTTTGAACCATAATTTTATGAGTACCCAATGCTTTTCTGCCACAGTTCCTATATCCAAAGATAATTAGCCTTCCACATACTACTATGAAATAATAGCCACGCTTGGCTTTCAAAAACAATCTTCTGTCAACTACCTATAATGAAGTCAAGGTATTGATCCTTTTTTTTTTCAATCAAGAAAAAGAAAACAGATGGAACATCATACCCTTAACATTAAATGTTGCTTAACTGGATTAGACAAAATCTAGCAGTTAAGAGAGAGAAATATATGCAATAAAAACTCAAGAAAGTAAAGCAAGTTGGACTGAACATAGATATCAGTAACATCTTGTACAAAACTAATCTTACAGGAAAAAAAAGTAAACGTTAAGAAGAAATATCTTACAGTCAGATTTTCAAAAGCACTTCTGAAGCGCTGCAAAAGAAGTTGCATTTCACTTTCTTCACCACCATAGAAAGCAATTGATTCGGCATTTTCCCGAACTCGTACAAGCCCATAACGAAAGTCTGCTTCTTTTTTCTCTTGCAAGAAATTTAGAGTCACCAATCCCTGTCATTTTGATAATTTCCAGTTAATAAAAATGGAACTATATTAAAGTTCCTCTTAATTATATGGGGAAGGGTGGTGGTTTTGCCTTACAATTTAAACTATCACTAAATGAAAAAAAAAATAAAGAAAATAAAGAAAGACTCATTACCCTTCCAAGGAAAACACTGATAGCTGTACCACCAATGGAGTATAAGAGAAGAACAACAAAGAGAGGAGGATAGATGCCATACAAGATGTTACTAAATGAGATTAAGTCTACAGCAGCATTAAATAGTGTCAGGGAGAAAGAAAGGGCTGTCCCAGTGAAAGAACTTAGATCATCAACAATTCGCTGGTCCGGATTATCAATAATTGACTGTGACTGGATTTTATAGAAAGTCCAATTCTTAAGATAGCGTTCCATGTAATAGCTTGTCATCCAAGACCTCCATCTCAAAGAAAGAGTTTCTCTTGCATAATCTCTCAATACAAAAAACTGCAACACAATGATGAACAAGGTTGAAACATGCGTAGAAGATTGGAATAAAGTACATCAAACCAAAAAATAACAGAAAGGCATCCATAGAGCTTGTTCCCATTCTTTGTACAAAAACTTCAGAAAAAGAAAATGGGAAAGACATGGAACTTCAGTGTACTTGTTTGATAGACCTACATTTAACCTGTTGATAGCAGCTTCAAAAACAACTAAGCAGTTAAGTCAGAAACCTTATGAAAATTGCTATTGAACAATGGTCATGTAGTTCCCTTACACTATTTTTTTCCTCTTCTTTTGGGATAAAATCTTCATTTATTCAGTATTAAATCCAGGAATTCATTCATTTCAAGATCAATTACAAATTTAGAAGAAAAGCATATGATGCATTTAATGAGGAAAAATAATTATAATGTCTAGGTCCTCATATGGCAGATAAAGCCCCAAAAACATTGAAGGGTCTGACTATTAATGTAATATCATTCTAGGCAATTCATATGTGAGTTAGTTCTCTTTTAACTCTTGTTTCTTTCCCATTACGATGCTGCATCAGATGATGATACTCATCATTCAAAGAACTAAAGCAAAGTCTAGCAGAGCTATACCTAAGAAAGTGCAGCAATGTGCTCACCGGGATTCCACCAGCAAAGCCACCCAAGTAGTAAAGTAGTTGCCTCGTGAATTGCTCTTGGTCCTTGTCTTGCATTAATAAACTTAAACTAGTTCAGTTGCTTGTTGCTACTTCGTGCTAGAGTCGATCATTAATTACACAAAAACAGTAGAAAAATCTCACATACAAGCAAAGTAATATGCCCAATTAGATGATAAATGGAAGATAACTCAAAAGCAGTTACGTCCATTTATATACATGAACTTACTGGCAAGTGCATTATAGAAGTCTCGCCCCAGGAAATTGAAGCCAACGCTGATTCCAGTGGTAGCCAAAGTGAGAGCAAAAACACCAGCAAGCTGCAATCTAGCTTGGACTTTGTCATCTGAAGACCAATAAGGAGCTGCCACTTTCCAGAACCTTCTAAAAAGCGTTTGTAGATCAGGACTCTTGCCCTGTGCAACTACAGCATCACTTTCTTCTTCCACTGGCTCCTGTTGCTGCACTTCCAACACATTTTCCCACTTTTAACTCTACCCATCAACCAATCCAGTGTCAAATATCACAGAAACGGCAAAACACAAACAAAACCTTTTTCTGGGTTCGGCGGCAATGGAGTTGGCGTCGTTGCAGAGGAAGAGAAACATCTAGTCGGGTTGCTCCAATTTCTCTTCCTGCGAGGCTTGCTTGGGAAAAGGGGCATGATGGGCACTCGTGAAAATGGGGTAAACAAGCGAAATTTCAGATGAAGTTGGACATGGGGATGGAATGGAAGGTTGGGCTGATAGGTGGAGGAGGAGTAGATGAAAAGTGGGTGTGCTTGTTGAGTCAGCAAAATCATTTTTTTCCTATCTGGGTCTTGTTAACTTGGTCCTAAAGCATAGAATATGCCCAGTTAATGCTTTGTTTTCTTGTCTTTCTTCTAATCTAACAGTGACCCATCGTACTGGTATTCTGTTCTGTGGCTATGGCCGCAGTGGGCTCTGAAAGGAAGGAGTTGGAGTTGGCGTGGTGGTGTGCTGCATCATTTTATGGTGATTGCTGAGTGTGCTGCTTGAAACGTGAAGACGAAAATTGGGAACCGCATAGATAATTGCTGAATTATCCGTGCGGTAGGATTGCGTGCGATCCACATATTGCCACGCAATGAATACTAATAGCTTTTCCTTCTCCTCTGAATTGGATTACAGTTTCTTACACGCCTCTGATAAATTTAAATTTCACTGTCAGGGTCACAACCCAGAACTTCAATTTCACAAGTAAAGGCTATTCTTTTTGAGATTCAAATTGTTCTCCCATTTTTCTTTACTCAATTATATTCTTTGATTATATATTAATGACTCAACAAAAAATACACATTTTTTAGTTAGAAAAAATTATTTTAATTAACTTCATTTTTTTTTCTAAATTATTAGTATTTAATTGAAAGAAAATGAAAAAAAAATTAATCCTTTATCAAGGCAGCTCAAGTACAGATTCTTCCTAAGTCAATTGGCAGTAAGTTCTAATTTCTTTCATGTAGCTTACTGTTCTCTTTCCTCTCTACATATACCCACATCATTTAACTTCAATTCATATACAAATTAAAATTTAAAATTTAAAATAATTAAATGATATGAAAGTTATTAAACTATAAACTGAGAATAAATCCATTCCATTTTATTTTATTCATGTTTATTCCATTATCATTTTATATATAAAATCATCCTTGCATGTAACAAATTGCACGTAACCAAAACAACAGGAAGAATGGAGACTATTCCATATTCGTGTATCTTGGATGCAATGTCTGACCACGTGTAAAACAGACTCTTGTTGCTCAAGCCATTATACACAAACACAATCAGTGCTAGAACCACTCCATTTGAATCCTAAACTTAGCTCCTAAATTTGTATTTTATAAGCTGGATTTTCTTTATATTCAAGAAGATTACTTTGTTTTGTTATTATTAAGTCCCGTTTGATTCACTATATAAGTAATAAAATAATATAATATAATTAATATTATTTATTTTTATATAATATTTACACAAGATACTAAATAAAATAATATTCAGTTAAAATAATTTTATTTAACCTTAACTCTATAATAGATAATGATCAAATTATTTTATTTTATACAAATAAAGTTAAATCATCCGATATTTTATCTAAAAAATTATATTATACTATTTATTCCTTATATGCTATACCAAATAGGATCTAAGTACTAAAACTGCAAGGTTAATAATGTAATACATATTTTACTTTTATGCTTAAATAATATTTGGAATTAATTTAAAATTTGAAAAAAAATTATAGTTGATTATACAGGTGTCTCTTTGTGTATATAAATGGAGTTATTAAATATTTGAATGAGTCTTGAAATTTACTTTAAAACGATATCTTCAGTGAAATATTCAAAATACAAATGTTCAAAATGAAAAAAAAAAAAAAAGGGGCGTCTCATGACTATATTCGAATACAAATATAAAGATTCGAATATCGAAAAATTTAAAAAAAAAAAAACTTCAAGATCTAAAGAAATAGTTTATACAACTTTTATGTAGAGAATGATATACTATGTCATAAATCTATAGAAACTATGATAATAGCATATAAAACTTCGTATGAAGACTATGCAATAGCAAGTCATAAACCATACACCAACTCTGCAGACACACCTTACTGAGTTTGTCTGTAATAAAAGTTCACTTCAGGGACGACCGTGTTCAACAACATCTTTAACTTGAAGGGATGTTATAAGTATCTAAACATGCTGTAACGAGTTCATCTCCATTTTGGAATTCATATGTTGTTGCCTTGTTCTATTGCCAATTTGCAAAATAATTCCTTGAAACACTGATCATGGAATGAAAAATTAAGGTGGGAAAGACAATATGATCTGAATTCAATTTTGAGTAGGAATTTAGTCTTTTATCTCTCATTGAAATATTGATTCAAAATCATGAAAAGAAAAAGAGATAGACCTTGTTGACTAGTGACAACTAAAAAGAAATGTCCATGCAACATATAGCTGTTGTTAAAGTAAAATGATTTTAGAAACACATTTTGATTTTCAATTCAGCCAAAAGATCCATGTTGATCTTGTTTGCATCTAACCAAACTGCAGTTTTAAACAACAAATTTGTCAGAAAGATTTACTCTTCCCTTCACCACGCGGTGTCCTCAACATTTTTGGTGGGACTAGAACTTTGAAGGGTTTTTCCCCAACAAGAGAAGAACTTGCACCAAATGAATGGCAAATACATCATTAATCTCTTTTCTTCCTTTTCATTATGTTTCATTCATAAATCAGCCACACAACAGCTTAAGTAGATACATGATTAGGAAGACTCATACTACAGATTCACTCACAGAAATTCTAACCCAAAACAAAGAAAGACGAAGGCAGAGAAACAGAGGCTAAATTCTGAAGAAACACCATGACAAGAGACTGCTTTTGGTATAGTAATAGGTTAGCCAGTTCCTGTGACTCCAAGGCCTTGCTTGTTCTCATCCTCATCTTTACCAGCACCAAACACAGGGCCACCTTCGCCAGCAGGATCAGGGACCTTCTCCTGCTGCTTATCCACCTGAATGCTACCTTGATCCTCCCTTGAAAGCAGGTCAGTCCTTGTTCGGTTCTCTCCTCCTTCTACTGACTCATATATGGTTGCTGTTTTAGAATCCTTTGGCTGTGCTCCTTGTGCCCCTGACATCCTTTTGCAATTTGCAGTGATCTCCTTCCTCAGTTTTTGTCTTCCACCCTATAATTGAAACCTTTTCTATGGTCTTATCATGCTACATCCACCTATATATAGAATTTGGCAGTAGCAGGGTGACAAACGTGGGGCTCTGCAACCCTACCGAGATCAACCCACGTAGAACACTAGCATGCCAATGGAGTTACACCTGTGCTAACTTGTTGCCACATGTCAAGTGTACTCTTATTTTCTGCCACGTTTGCTGTAGTATTAACTATTAAGTTCTTAGAAACAGGACTCTGGATGGTTTTTCTTTTTTTTATCATCCTTATCCAATGTTATGCTCTGGCTTTTTTTATATCTGAACCTTGTGTGTTTTGCTGAGTGTAGTTGTAGTATTACTAGAAATGATAAACCCAAAACCTCTTCCTCCACATCTCACTCAGATTTTTCAATTTACTCTACTTGATTTAAGATATAACACGAAATTATTAAGCAAAAAATCAAAGGTTTTACATGAATTTATACACAGCCAAACCGACTATAATGCCTAGTAAAGCACCAGCTATGACTTCAAACTCAGTATGGCCAATAGATTCTTTTAGTGGGACTATACCATCAGCAACCAACTTTGAGAGTTCTTCTGCATCTGCTGGGCAGCCAGAGGATCGTAGCTCCACATCAGTTTGCCTTATATTGCTTCCTGATTTAACTAATAGACTTGCATTCGCCTGTTGGGGTTCCAAAGAAGTGGCTTCTTGGGACAGAAGGGACTTCTCAAGACCTTCTACATTTAGGGGCGTTGATAATCCTGGTTGAGAGTTGATCAAACCATCTCTATCTTTGGAGTGTAAAGAGTTGACATGCTTCTGAAACAGTTGTTTGTTCAGTGTCCTAGCATGAATCCCTACTTCTCTTCTTACACCCTGCAAATCATAGAAACCACACTCTCAAATGTCAGTTAAACAGTTTCGTTGCTAAAAAAGCAATCAAATTTCTATAAACAAGACAGAATGATAGGGAAAAAAAAAAAAAAGATCTTGCAGATTAATATTAACACATGCACAGGTGTGCAAAAGTTTTCACCCGTAACAGCAATTAGCTTATAGAAAACGTATTTCCTGCTGGACCTAAGCAACTGACTTCAGCCAATATTTTGTCTCAGTGGGGATAGAAATGGGTTCAGAACATGCTAGTCCAGGATTAAATTATAGGGTCCAACAAAAAATTTCAAGAAATTTATAATGCTTCGCCAGAAAGTAAATTATAGGCAATGTAATGAACAATACAAAGTGTCACTAGCAGGTTGGGATCCTTGCAACACAGGTGCAAACATGCAATATATCCTCATGCAAGTAAGTATACAGGACATGGCCGGAATATGTTCAATGCCCTGAAGGATCTCAGGCTTGTCGATAGGATAGTCCATTAAGGTTTTTAAGCAGCAAATAATGAAAACTCAACTCTTGATTGCAATGAATGGTATCTAAACGAGCATAACTAGAGAACAGCTATAGCATGGAAAGAAATTATCTGTCTTGAGAGCCTAAGACAACTGACAACCAGATCTACTTGCAGACTGCATCATAGCAAGTAGCAACCCTCTTTAAAACTTCAACAGATCCTAATCTGAGGACCCAAGCTATCTATCCATCATTTGGCACCTCAAACAATAAATATAAATACTTTTGACGAATTTTTTCAGGTCCAGGCTGACAACAAACTCTGGTCATAATTTCTCTCCCAATTGTAAGCCCAAGTGACATCCCCTCCCGACTTTCCTTGTAGAACCCATTTCATTAATTTTCATTTCTCTTTCTATAGGTTAAAAAGTTAATGCAGTGTCAAGGTCAAAGCAGGTGAAGCCTATACAAAGGAGAACAAAAGAAATTACCACAGAAAAGCAGTAATCTAAATCTATGCATGCAACTAAAACCCAAAATTGTTGATATGCTACCAAAAGAAGGGACAAACATTGTCCAACTAAACAAAATATTGTAATTGAACCATGCTCCTTTCAATGCAGCCAAAGATAATTACTTGCCTCCACATAATTATTTCCGGAAAAAAAATGATAGAGAGAGAGAGAGAGAGAGAGAGAGAGATAAATGATAATTTTTTCCAAATATACAAGCTGGAAATACTCTCAAACGGAGTAAATCATGTCCCTAATTCCAGGAATGAACCCCAAGCAGCCTTGAAACGCACTCCATTTTAGCCCTGTAGGCATGTTCAATGGGAATCAAAACAAAAAGAAAGATTGAATATCATTAGAACAGGGCATGTTACAATGTAACATAAGGTAGTCTCATAAATCACCATTGATCACACCTACAGCGCCAACTTACCACAACCATATGGTAACTCAGTCCACCATTCTATATTTGTTAGGTCTCCCATATTACTAACTCAGTCCAAAGGAAACAAGTTTAAAGTCCAAAGGCAAAAAGCATAGATTATCGGTGCTGGTAGCCAGCTCTTAAATCTACTACGGCAAAAAGTTCATGATACAAATGTTCCATTACCCCAACATATGTAGTTCTAGAAACATATAACATCTCATATAAAGCAAGTAAGAAGCTACAAGTGCAAATTTGAATTAAATTGTTCCTGTTCACCACCATGGTAAGAATTCCACAAATAATAGTTTGATCATTCATTACAGATAATTGTCTAGTAACAATACTCAAAACATTTTAATTTCATAATTTTAATCCTGCCTAAGACTCTCTGTGAAGTTTGAAATAGTCTGTGTATCACTATGGTCTTTGTCAAATAGACCTCACAAATTGTGGGCTTATTCTTTCTTTTTGGTGAAACCACAAGGTGTTCCCACACTCTTTAGATGTGGGACTAATCCCCACTCGAGCTTTGGCTTGGCCTGGCCGCCAAGTGCTTCCGGTGGGTTTCAAAACAATTGTGGGCTTATTCTAAGTGCAGTTTAAATCTAAATTGGTTAGAAACAAATAAAAAAAGACATTCACGTGATACAAATACATCAAGGGCAGAAGAGAATATATAAGACTAGATGAAAAGCACCATGTTTGACAGAAGATTATCATACCTGAGCATCGTACATAATGAGACTGGCATACACAACTGCAAGACCAAAAATGGGATCGGAAAAGCCTCTGCATTTAGAAATTATACAATTACAAATAATACAATAAGAATTAAAACCAAAAAGAAAAAAAATTAATAATTAAAAAAAAAAAAACTCTCCCATATGATATCATGCTTGATTCTTGAAGTTTCAGGGGGATACATAAAACAGAGAAAATTGCCATGAACCAAACACCAAGCTGACATAACCAAATCTTTTTACCTCTCAAGGCCAAGGAATGTTGCACTAGCCACTGTTGCCTATCCACAGGAAAATGTAAACAACTTTGTGAGATTGACAGTTTGCCACTGAAACCCAACCCCCCAACTGAGTTGAATTCAATCATTCAAGTAGGCATAGACGAAAATATGATTAAAGGTTGCAAGGCCATACGGAGGAGTGTGTTGATGGGAACCCTCCAGCCTGAACAATCACCTTGATATCAAACTCCTTGCCATATAGAAACACAGAAGTAAATGGCTTAGAAAGCTGCCCAATCGCAGCAGAAGCACCAGCTGCAATCAGAACCTTAGCAGCAGAGGATCACAGAAGGGGTAAAAAAACAAAAGAAATGCCAATTCAGCATATAAAATAGGAAAACAAAAAGCGAGGTTGATTAAAAAAAAAAAAAAGCAAAAATTGAGAGAAACCCAGAACTTGTAGAGACCTTTAAAGTACAAATCTGGAAATGGGGTACCTTGTTATGAGCAAGTTGAGCGATGTCATCGAAGAACCCAGCTCCAAGGGAAGAAATTTTGAAGGTGGAGGCTTTGGTCTTTCTAAGCCAATGGAGGGGCAATTGTTGTTGGTGAAGAAGAGGATTCCGCTGCTGACTGAAAATAGAGGTAACATGAGACGGAGGAACGCCGCAGAAGCTGGAATGGTGCAACATCGTGGTCTCTCTTCTTGTGCCGTGCACCACTCTCTCTCATTCAACCATGAAACAAGTTCTACTGAGATGCCGCCGGTGAGGAAGTGAGGGAAACCGGATTGTATTTTATTTGTATAATAAATATATAATTTTAATTTATTTGAATGAGAGATATAGAAAAAAAAAAGAGAAAAAAATAAAAATTTAGTAATATTTTAAATTTAAAATTTTAAAATCAACTTCTTTTTCGATATTTTCTTCCAATTTAAATGTTATTGCTTGGCACGACAGCTTACATATTACAATGACACTGATAGAAAAAACTTGTACAAGTAACTCAATTTCAGTTGAATAAGCAATTAAGAATTTCAATTTTACGGTTTATTAATTGAAGAATTAAATTTGATGATAGAATATCTGATAATTGATATTAACCAGGAAAAAAGAGTTTTCAGTTAATGTTTTTAATTTTTTTTATGTTATTAGTATTTTTCAATTAATAAAAAATCATTTGATAAGGTTAAGTCTCTTAATTAATAAAATAAAAATTTATGATCAAGCCGTACATGTTTGATAACTATTTATTTTTCAGAAAAAATTATTATTTTTTAAAAAATTATCTCAATAAAATTTTAATTATACTCAATTTCAATTGGTCCAAAATTCTCTCCCAAATTCCTTTGTGTAGTATGGTTTATATGCCATTTCTCTTTGTTTTCATAATTTTTTGTTTTTATTATTTTAATTTTTAAGATGTTAATTAAAAAAAAATAACGGTTTAAACAGGTCAATTTGTTAGCCTGGAATTTTAATAGATCAAATTAGAACCAAGTAATATTATAATCTTATTATAAAATAAATTAGTCCGGTTCAACTCATTTAGATGAGCCGCCGATCTGTACACTCAGCTTTATGCAAGACATTATCACTTTTTAAATTGATTTTAAAATTAAAAAAATTCGGAGATACTTAGGAATGCACATCCAACATAGAAGTGCAGAAAATAAATTTTTCTGACACATTATTGGAAAGGTTCAGTGGAGGGGCAATGGTTGTTGGTGAAGAAGTGGGTTCCTTCATTCCTTGGTTGCAAAAAGAGAGGGAATCTGAGATGGAGGAATGCCGCAGAAGCTGGAACCTGGAAGATTTTGTTTTATTTGTATAATAATAAATATAAATTAAAATTTCTTCCGTCATTTAAGAAGCTATTGCTTATAAAAAAATAAGTGGTCAAATTTGTATAAGTAACTCAATTTTAGTGCGATAAGTAATGGAGGACTTCAATTTAACAATGAGAATTGAATCTACTTACTAATTTACTTAAAAAAATAGATACTAAAATAATACTTGAATATTGAAAATGAGAATTGAATCTCCTTACTAATATACTTAAAAAACAATAGATACTAAAATAATACTTGAATCTTAAACTAAAGTATCACGAATTATCAAAAGTTTGATGTACTTATGAATTATCATTCAACTCCCAAGTATAAATCAAAAGGGAGAAAAAGTAGTTTTATTTAAAAAAAACTTGATTTACATAAAGTTTTACTCACTTTTTAAAAAAAATAATTTTTTTTAGTATTGTTTGAACCTAAAATTTTTGTAATATTATTTTTTTATAATAAAATTATACAAGTAATTATTTATATAATTTTAAATTAAAAATGACATAATAAAGTCTTCTTTAAATTAATAATTTTAATATTTAAATTCTTAATATTATAAAAAAAATTTATCGGAAGTACAGTCACTTTCACTCTGCCAACCAATCTTTGGATTCCCTGTTACATGTGCAGGTCAAGGGAACTTCTTTGCAGTTTGATTTTTGGGGTCTTTGCACATGTTCTTGCTGTTGTGCTAGGCAATGTTTGGTGGGATTCAATGTATTTTCTCACCTGTCTTAGGAGGCGCACGTTTCTCACGTTTTTGTGACTAAAAATTTACCGCACGTGGTTCAGTTAAGGTTTTTGTTCAGCCTCTTTCTCATTTTGGCGTATTGATTAGACAGTTTTACCATTTAAGATCATAGAAAGGCTGCTATGTGAAATTTGCTTAATTATTATTCAAAAACATGATTTTGTTACATTAGGGGAAAATGAAAGAGTGAATGGAATATTATTTGGATCCTGAATTGGGAGTGTAATGTATGAACCATACCTTCAAAGCACATTAAAATAGAATATACTTAAGAAAATAGCCATATTTTGATTCGAAGAAATATTTTTATTTTTTGGAAATGATTTTTGCTTTAATATTTTTGAATTTCTAAAAAAATTATTTTGTTAATATAATTTTCATTATTATTATTTGAAACATCTCAATTTTAAGAAATATGACTAATCAGAAATTAAGTATTTTACTCCAAAACTGTATTGACACATATTAAACTCAATGTATTTTAATATAAGACTATAATTACTTAAGTTTTACCATATCAAATATATAAATATATTATCGAAATATCTTACACATACATGAGTAGTTTAAATTTATTGATTATTTATTTAAATTACAAATATTTAATATGCAAGATAAATGGACCTAATCCTATGATTGCAATATCAGATATCCATATCTTCACATCATCTTCATAAAAGAAACTGTCTCGCTTTAGAAGTGCACAGTTCTCTAAGCTGAAAGTGTAAAAAATTCTTAATCATGCTCCAAAAATGAAATATGAAAAGGGATGAGTTTTATAACTTAGTGAAGACAAGAATACTCGAGTGTCATTAACTAAAAATAATACAAGTATACTTTATATTGATAATAAGAATTAAATATTATAAACATAATCAAATACTTTTATTTGATAATCAATAAAAATTGTATTTAAATTCTAATATATTAGAAATATTTTTTTCAGAAAATCTTTTTTAAAAGAATCTTATATTTATAAAGAATCATTCTTACGAAAATCTTTTCTCATTAAATAATACTTTTTTATAGGAATATTTTTATACTTTATTATAATAACAACTTAACATATGCACTAGCCTTTAAACTTTTAACCTCAAATATTTCTAATCGGGCATCAGTCAATCATTTCTATAACACTAAATATTTTTACTCATACATTAGGCACACATAAATATTTTAATAGAGTAGTTATTTATTATATACCATGATATAACAAGGATTCTTCTTAGTATATCTGATATTCACAGATATATTATCAAAATATTAATAACATAATTTATATACGTAATTATAGCATAAAATATTAATATTATAAATATGGATAAAAATAAGTATAGTATTTAAAATATGCTGATATCATAAAAATATATTTAATTCAAGATACCAAAATTATGCAGTAAAATATAACAATTCAAAAATTAAAATATTTAACTCTAAACTCATAAATTATATTACGTATAATAATAATAAAATATATATTATAATAAAATTACTATCATAAACTTTTAAAAAAAATTAAATAAAAACATATTGATATTAGAACAATAATCTAAGAATATTTTAAATACTCACAAAATATATAAAAAAAAAATTATATTACAAGAGCACTTCTCTTAATATTATTATAATAATAAAAAAATAAAAATCTAATAAAATTTCTCTCATTCATAAAAATAGTTTATTTCTTCTGTCTTCTTTGCTTCAAAAATTCTCTCTTTAATGCATAAAAAACAAATAATTTTGCATGTGATTTCTACCGACCTATTCTCTAGCTCTTCTATTCGCCCTCCATTTTTTTTTTCGTTGCATTAAATGCTGGTCATTAGTGATGGCTTTCTGTCTACGCTCTCACCTCCCCTTCAATCTTTCCAAACCCTTGCATTTATTCTGTTGTCTCACATCTTTTTTTTTTTAATTAAAAAGTAGATTCTGACAAAGTTAATTTTTATTTTTTATTTTTGAAAATAATAAAAATTAAAATTTATTATTTTTAAATTTAGTTTCACTGTAAGAAATATTTGTTAAAAATATTTTTAAGAAAACATAATCAAATATTTTTAACTTATTTTTTATTTTTAATAAAAAAAATAAAAAAATACATAAACTAAACGCCTTTTTAGTAGTTTTTATTTATATAAATTCTTTTTATTTTTAAGTTTACTCCTCTCCCAAGTGGACGATATTTATTAATAATATTTTAAGAAACTCCATTATCATGGCGTCAGGGTTTTATAATTATTTTAATATCCAAATTTTATATTATTATAATTATTAATTTGTGGTATTGTAGTTAAGGAATTCCTAAATTTTGTAGACTTTAAAAAGTTCATAAATTTTTTTTATTTTTTTATTATTTAAACTATTACTAGTATATTAATAATAATAAAAAAGCATCAAACTAAAATGGGAAGAATTCTACAGAAAAAAAAAATGACAACAAAAAAGGGGAGAGAAACCGTTGGTCCTGAACAAAAGAAAGAGGAAGAGGAAGAAGAAGTGGTAGAACGGTCCATGATGTTTTGTCTGGATTGTCGGGGCAGGCGTGGCTAACTATGTATACTGTATTTCATTGGGAATCCAGAATCTAAGGTTCGTTTATACTTTGATTCTACGCTGTTCTTTAAGCCAGAAGCCCCCATCTCTGCTGCCACGGATTTTCTGTCTCTTTCGGATTCCATCTTTCTGTGTGGGTGTTCCTCTCGAGTTGGGACTTTCACCTGAAGCAAATTGCGGCAAAAGAAGAAATGGGGTTTCAGAAGATAAGGGTTGACAACCCCATCGTCGAAATGGACGGTATCAGACTGCATCTCTCACTCTTCTCTCCTTTTTTTTTTTTCCGTGATCTTTCTGCCTATGGGCTCTGATGATTGCTAATAACGGTTCAGTGCTAAGTTCTCAAATCAGAGATGAATAAGATGTGTGCTTTAATCATTATGGAGAACTGAGCTCAAATGGGGTCTCATTCTTTTTGAACTTTGATGTGCTTTAATCATTATAGGGAACTGGGCTCAAGTGGGGTCTCATCCTTTCTTAAGTTTGAAGTTAGATTTTTTGTTTTTTTAATTTGCTTTAATCATCATTGGGAATTAGGTTTAAATGGAGTCTCATCCTCAAAAAGTTTGAAGTTAGAATTTTTTTTTTTTTGGCAGGCTAGTTAATATGTAGCTGGTAAGTAATTTGTAATTTGAACAGCTAAGATATCAAAAATATAAGGATGTTTAAATTTTTAGATACTCCAAATGTCAGGGGCTTAATGTGAACTCCAGAATCCATGAAAATGTTCATCATATCATAGATGTAGAATATAGGCCTTGTAAAAGATTCTAATGAGTAATGACCTCAATTACAATGCTAAAACCGCCCTCAATTCCCTGTCAGTAGAACAGATAGTTTTCTGAATATGTTGATTGTTCATACTTGTTGACTGTCTCTGACAGTTCAGTCATTAGATGCTCAAATCAATGGGGAAGAATTAACCAAACTGTGTGTGCGTATGTAGCTCTTTAAGTTTAAGGTGCCTCTTGTCTCTACTTTGACTGAGTGAAGTTTTGTTGTTTGCTTCTCTCAAGATAATTTTGTGGTTAAGTGCTGCTTTAGTCTGCATACATTGGAATGATATTTTATATGGTTTGTGCATCTAAAAATGCTGATCTTGCTCAAATAGAGGTCCTTTATATGGCAGGACAAACTGAATTTTCTTGGTTTGCATGTATGTGGGATGTATCTTTCTTGTGGTGCGAGTGCTGTATATTCAAATAATTTGAGGCTATCTATTTATATAGAGATATACGAAAGTCAATACTTGTTTTGATAAGAAGTTTTTTCTTTCTTTTTTTTCAAGTAGTAACATCACTGGGCGTAGGGGGGGAGGGGGGGAAGGATGAAAACTGCCCCTGCCGGGGATCAAGCCCTGGTCACCTCTGCGAAGAGGCATCCTGAACACTGGGCCAATGAGGTTGGGCCTTCTAGTGCTTGGGATTTCTGGTTGTTCATTTTATCCAGATGGCCAGATGGTTATACGCTTCAGAATGATCTAGATGGTCCATGTAAATTGGTAAATTGGTTGTCTGGAAGCTGACATTTTGTTTTTTGGTTCTCATTCCGATAACTACTTTCAACTTACAAATAGTGTTGTTAAGCCACATAGCTTTCTTAACAAACTTGCCTTCATTACATTTTAAGAGTATCTATTAAAAATTTGTCTTCTGAATTCCATTCTTGTTTACTGTGCTTGAATTAAATTACTGATTTCTTAACTTAAGACGCTGATTACATATTTTAGCTTGTTATCATTATATATTTGTAGGTTGTTAGGTATTAGAAAACACATCTTTGGCTTCCACTTTCTTCATCTGAACAATGTTTCCTTATCTGCACGTGTAGGAGATGAAATGACACGAGTGATTTGGAAACTGATAAAAGATAAGGTAGTTATGTCTTCCATCATTTTCATGAAACAAGTATGCCCTATTTCTTCCCTAGATATTATGGGCATTTTATCCCCCTTTGTGTTGTAATTTTGCAGCTTATTTTCCCTTATTTGGAGCTGGATATTAAGTATTTTGACCTTGGTCTTCCTCATCGGGATGCCACTAATGACAGAATTACCATTGAAAGTGCTGAAGCGACTCTCAAGTATGTGCTCTAATTATGCCTTGGAGGCTTCTTTGCACATTTTTACTCTCAAGATTATATATTATTTGGTTGTTACAAACAGTGTCACTCTTTCTGCCTTTTATCAATTTTTATTTTTTTTTCTTCCATGGTTAATACCAAAATTGCAATAATTGTAAAGAGGAAGAGGATTATGGTTTCTGAATGCATTTTATTTTATTTTATTTGAAAAAAGAGGATTATGTTCTCTTTTCAAATGCTGTGGAGAATGGAGAAGCTTTCCTTGTTTCTGTTTTTGTGTTTAACAAACTTCTCTTACCTGCTGAGGCCTCCTAATATCACTATGGGGTTTCCTTTTCTTTTATTACAGGTATAATGTGGCAATCAAATGTGCAACTATAACTCCTGGTATTCATAATTGTTCTAATTTGAAATGATGCATGTCTTTCCATTGTCATAATAACTTTTAGGTTTGTGTACTAACTTGTTGCTTATGCATTATAACTAAAGTTCACATGCAAAGGTTTTCTTTTTCATAGATGAAGCTCGTGTTAAGGAGTTTAACTTAAAACAAATGTGGAAGAGCCCAAATGGAACAATCCGGAACATTTTAAATGGTAATTAAACTTTCTAATGTTTTTTTGTACCCTGTTATATGTTCTGAAATTTTTAGCTGACATCAGGGGAACAATCAATCTCTATGTCCTACAGGTACAGTTTTTAGAGAGCCGATTATCTGTAAAAACATTCCTCGTCTTGTTTCAGGTTCATAAAAAACTAGAACTTATTTTATATTTGAATTTTACTTTATGATAGCATGTGGTAAGTACTATTTGGCTATCTTTTAGGCTGGACAAAGCCAATATGCATTGGAAGGCATGCTTTTGGAGACCAATACCGGGCAACAGATACAGTTATAAAAGGGCCAGGAAAGCTAAAATTGGTGTTTGGTGAATTCACTATCCAGTTGACTGTTTCTAATTACTCAAGTAGTTACAAATACAATATTGATGAAGTTGTGAAACTGCTCAACAAAAGCTGAAATTATTACTGTCAATTCCTTATAGATTAAAGAGCTAGAGGTCTATAAAGTTAAAGTATCTTATGAAGTGCAGTTGTGTGTTTACAGCACCCAATGGACATGAAGAGACTAAAGAGTTAGAAGTCTATAACTTTACTGGTGCTGGAGGCATAGCTTTGTCCATGTATAATACCGATGAGGTTTGCATTTGGGTGATTCTTCTTTTTATTATTCTTCCCAGAAAGCATTTGTAACTGCATTTGCTTATATTTGGTCTGGAAACAGTCCATTCGAGCTTTTGCTGAGGCCTCGATGAACATTGCTTACCAGAAAAGATGGCCTCTCTATCTTAGCACTAAAAATACCATTTTGAAGAAATATGATGGAAGGTATGCTGGTATATTTGTGGTCCATCTTTCTTTATTTATTTATTTTTTCTCTTCAAGCCCAATTGAGATACTATTGTAGAAGTAGTTAATCAAACATTCAAGTACACCCCTCTTTATATTGCTTTAGTTTGTGTCTACATTTGTATGTTTGTGAGTCAAATATAGATAGAGGGAGAAAATGAAGAAATATGTTTTCATTTCTTCACTTTTTTTTTTTTTCTCTTTGTGAAGATTCAAGGACATTTTCCAGGAAGTTTTTGACAGTCAATGGAGTTCCAAGTTCAAAGCTACAGGGATATGGTCAGATGAATTGCTTGTCATGCTAATCAAAACCTTTTAATAAGTAGATTGCTAATTCATATGGCTGGATTCTTAGGTATGAACACCGGCTTATAGATGACATGGTTGCCTATGCTCTTAAAAGTGATGGAGGTTATGTGTGGGCCTGCAAAAATTACGATGGGGATGTGCAGAGTGATTTCTTAGCTCAAGGTGATATCAATATGCTCGTGACCTTAACTTAGTTATTGGTTCTTGAAAATTTGTTGCTTCTGTTAAGAAAGTGAATGGGCAAAGGTTTTTAAAAATTCCTCACCAACGTGTCATTTGCTAAATATGATCTGAACAATTGTTTCCATTGAACAGGATTTGGTTCTCTTGGCTTGATGACATCAGTACTGGTATCCCTTTTCTAACCCTTTGCAATGTTTCCCTTCTTTTAATATATATCCTTTGTTTGCTTGTTTCTGTCATTCTTCCTTTGGTTACATCTCTAGCATGGATGTCCGAGAAGCTAAATTTGTTAACAGGTTTGCCCTGATGGGAAAACCATTGAAGCAGAAGCAGCCCATGGCACTGTTACCCGTCATTATCGGGTTCATCAGCAGGGAGGTGAAACCAGCACAAACAGTATAGCATCAATTTTTGCCTGGTCACGAGGTCTTGCACATAGGTAAATATTGAAACTCGTCTGATTAATTTTGCTTTGTGCTAGAATCCATAGAAATTGATGTTTTCCATTATAGTTAATAATAATACAGATGTAAGGCTAATTAGATTAACTTTCACAGGGCAAAGTTGGATGGAAATAATAGATTGTTGGACTTCACAGAGAAACTGGAAGCAGCTTGCATTGGAACAGTTGAATTGGGAAAGATGACAAAAGATCTTGCGCTTCTTGTTCATGGACCTAAGTAATTGCTGGCAATGGGATAATTGTTTCAGAATGCTAGCTATTCTGTTTGGTTTTCATGTATTACAAATTAAAATCACTTCCCTTGTTTTTTTTTTTTTTCTTTTGTAGGGTTTCTAGGTCCGAGTATTTGAATACTGAAGAGTTCATTGATGCTGTAGCTGAGGAGCTGAGAACAAGATTATCTACCAAAGCAAAGCTGTGAAGTTCAAGCTGAATGTGGGCTATGTTATTTCCAATAAATTTTTAGCTCCATTGATTCAGTTTGTGGCAAATGTCTTTTTCCATTTTTTTTCTTTGTATGCCTTGGAATTTAACTACAGATTCATGGTTAATTTCATGTTAACTGGTGCAGGCGATGATCGCTGACAGATAAAATATATGTATTTGGTTTTTTTTCCTGGAAAATTTAATAATCAGGTGCCATATTAGGAAACATATTCCAATTTTATGCCTCATTTCATGTCATTTTTTTGAAAGTTTTTCGAATAATAATTCTTCACCATAAAATAAATATGATTATTTTGTTTTGATAAATGATTTATTCTGTTGATGTGTATGCATTCAGATTTTTTAACAAGACGGTTACACTTTCGCAAGAGAATAACCACATTGTCGTGGTCAGTCTGTGATAGAGTGATTATTCAGATATTTTTAAAAAGGAACTTTGCACTAAATTGATTACAACTTATGAAATAGAATGTGTAAATGATTCTTTTTTATTATTACTATTTTATAAGGTTTGCTTAATTATAGTGTTTAGGATGTCTCTGTGATGCAATAAATCAATTTTTAAGGCAAACACACTCATATTGTCATTTGAATTCTATTAACTTTTCTCAAATCTTTTCTAACTTACAAAACAAAACTAATTCATGAATAAATTTAAGAGGTAAATAAGCTGTTTTACGATCAAAATCAAGATGCATAGGGTTAGGGGGGGGGGGCACCCCTAGGTCTCACCCTAGGGTGGAGCCTCCCCTAGGCCAAGTGGAGCCTAGTACCCACAAAAAAAATTTTGGTGATAGAGCTATGAAGAGCAGCAAGTGTAGCTTTTTTTGGTGGCTAAGTAAACAAGACTCACATGTAAACAAGGAAGAGATTTATAAATTATAATGTTATGCCCAACTGGGTTCCCAAGTTCTTTTATTTTTTTTCTATTTCTTGAAGGAAGGGAACTCTAGTGCTTCTTAGTTAAACCTTTTAGAGTAAATACCTTGATGACCAAATTTTGGACATTAACACATCAAGAACTCATGTCATGTACCACAATCTACATAGTGATATTTATTAAAGCTTAAATCCAATCCTGAATCCTTCATTGTCAAAACTTATACTGAAGACTGATTTTTTTAAGCAATACTGCTACAGCGGCCAAAGAGAGGACTATCTCTATTAGCGCAACTTAGGATACTGAGAATAAAAGAAACTCGCAAGGAAAAAGATTGTTTTTGAATGAATCTACATGTCTGTGTACACAGTGTTCATTTTCCAGAGATGTCTTCAGTTTTTCTTCTGGGGAAAAGGAGGTGACATTTTGTACAGTATATTCTTTTCAAAGATGTATGTTTTTGTTGGCTTTTACTGCTAAAAATACTCAAAATCTATGTAAGAATCATCGGTGGTACTATTGCTATGTTTATCATTTGCAATGTCTGCCATCTTCTTGTCTGCTGGGGGTGCTGTTTCTTTGCTAGCATACTGGGAAAAGTCTACAGGATCTGGTATATGGGGAGGAGTGGCACTTCTTACCAGAGCCCAGTTCACTCCCTCAAAAAATGGGTGTTGCTTTATTTCTGTGGCACCTCTTTTGTATGCAATTCTCTTCTGAGGTTCCTTCACCAACAATCCTCTTATAAGATCACGCGCCACAGAACTAACCTGTGGATTTTCTGGGAACCTCAATGGCTGCCCAACAACATTGAAAAGTGTGGCACGGTATCCTGCACCCTTGAAAGGGGTTGTTCCATGCAACAACTCATACAAGAAGATCCCAAATGTCCACCAATCTACTGCACTGCCATGGCCTTCTCCACGGATAATCTCTGGTGCAAGATATTCATGTGTCCCTACAAATGACATTGAGCGCACATTTGTGGGCTCTGCCATCAATTCAGGAAGGCGACCTCCAACCAAAAGGCCAAAATCTGATTTTGCCTTGCGATTCTTTTTTGAAGGCAAAATGCGTGGGAAAAAAGTTGATGGCTGCATGCAACTTTGCACTGCTTGCTCATCATCCAAAATGGCCCCAGAATCACTACCACCACCACCACTGTTGCTCACATGGGCAGATGAAGACTTGACAAGTGTAGGACTGACAGAGCAGCGAAGTGATAAATCAAAATCTGAGAGCATGATGTGGCCTTCATCTCTGACTAGAAGATTCTCTGGCTTTAAGTCTCTGTACACAATGCCTAGCATGTGCAGGTACTCAAGAGCTAACAAAACTTCTGAAGCATAAAACCTATCACGAGAAATTAGAACATAAAATCGTTAAATTTGGTCTTACAAACTGAAATCAGAAAGGTACTGTCAAATGGTGAACAGAAATCATAAAAGTAGGAAAAGGAAAAATTCACTTATTGTTGTTAGTGGAAAAAGGCTTAAAATATATTTCTTCTTATGAAGATAAACACAGATTATCAAGTTCAATTCAGTCACTCAAATGTGAGGGCAAACATATTTGATCAACTTATATCAAGTTACAATTACTTTTAAATTTCTTGTCAAAAATATGTAGAAACATGAAAGATGCTGTGGAGCCTCTAGTAGTGATATAATCTTACAGCCTGACTTAGAGAGGATAAATGTGAGAAATGATTAAACTGAACTGGTTTTACTGAAAAGCTCTTACACCTTATTTCATATTAAACGAACAATGAAACAACTCCATTTTATCATTTCTTTCCATTTAACATTGTACTGATTTTATTGTGAATTCATGGTAGATAGATACCCATGAATTAAATCCAGTAAAGCAGGGATTTATATTGAACATAATAAAGTGCAACCTTGTCCTATAACAATTGTAGCTAAGATAATTACGCTGAAAACATAGAAGATGGAGAAGATAAAGAAATCAATTTGTATGTGACTAACCTTGCAGCTTCTTCAGTGAAACGCTTGTTTGGTTGCTTCTGTCTAAGAGAATGAAGATCACCTCCACTACAGAACTCCATGACCAAACAGTTAAACTTGTCAGTCTCGAAGTAAGAATATAAAGTGGGCAAGAATGGGTGGTCAAGAAGTCCAAGAATCTCCCGTTCTGTTTGTGCTCGCAGAAGCTTATTCCTGCTTACAAGAGCTGCCTTGTCCATTACTTTCATGGCAAAGTAGGCCTTAGTTCCTCTAAGTTCCACAAGATAAACACTTCCAATGTCCCCATACCCAAGGCGCTTGAGAAGCCGGAAATGGCTGAGATTAAGAGGGTTGCCCCTTGAAACCATGTTAATTGCATCCCACCGTACATCACCACCAGTATGTGGCCTAAGGGTTGCACTGGTGCTCTCTAAACTGTCACTACGAGAGCTGGTGCCACTCCCTTGGCCTTGATTGGTGGTCTTTGTATGGGGGGACAAACCCCTTGCATTAATTCCTGTTGGCAATCCTGGAGAGTTGGTTAGAGGATCAGAATTTGAAGGCATCCTTGTGCTTGGACTCTGGCGTTGAGTAGTGGAATCACCAATGTTTCTGCTAGGTGGTACTAATTTCTGAGGTTTAGATGCCCGTTTACTTGCCAACTTTGCATCAGTTTTAGAAACCTGGTCCACATGTCCAGCTCCACTAGTTGAATGTTCAGTTGTGCAGGCATCTTTTGCTGCTTGATTCACCTTCGTGGGATGAGTTGGTGAATTATTTGCTGAATCAGCAGAACTATCAGCACTGTGATCTGGTTCTTCTGACAAATTGTAGTTCAACTGCATTTATGGATGAAACAGAAGTTTTGATCAATCCTCACAATCATAAGAATTTGCCCACAATAGAATTCATGTCAGATTTTCCTTCATGAATCATGGATGTATTACTGTTGATTTTGGTAGGAAATTATGGATGCATGAAAATGAACAGGTATGAAACTGTTACCTCAGGTAAGTCAGGCATCTTGACTGGCTTTGACGCCATGAATGAGCAACACAATAACACCCCTCAAGAGGAATTTCTGCAAATGGCCCAAAGCACATGAAAATTACTTATTAGGATATGTAATATTGACTCTGGTAGGCAAATCAACATGAGATAATGAATTAATGATTTTAACAGGGAAGGAAATGGAATGACAGGAACTTGATGTCTCAACACAAAATTATATTAAATATTTGCAATTGTAGGTCCTCCCATAATAATATAAGAAACTAAAACTACTCACTTCTTACTTACTGCCTTTAATGTAAGTCCATGTATCCACAAACTTCATATGTTCTTTAAATTCTTGTTATGATCAATTATGTACAATTGAATAAAGAAAAAGAAGCCTTATTGTTGAACATGCACGACGCCATGATATAAAACGTCCAAGAGCACAAAGAATCAAAAACTAAATTCATGGTATCCACGTAATGGAATGTGATGCAGACAAACAGACACAGTCAAAGTCAGAATGCACATATGATTATATTTCTAATGATTGGAAATGAAATAAATTTTAATCTATATACTATGAATGACACATGAACAACCCATTATGGTATATATGGTGGATTCATGTAACAACAGAAAGAGAGAAGAGTACCCACCAGAGAGGAGATTTCAGGGAATGAAGGGCACAAACCTTGTTGGGAAAAACTGAAAGTCAGAAATGGCATCAATCCTGATAACTCCTCAGGCTCTCTAGAGTTACCAAGAGATAACAATAATGTTTCCCCTGCATGGTCATGAATAGAACATCTTTCCTTCCTTTGAATTTTTGCAAAACTAAAAAAAGAAAAGGGAGAAAAATGTATGAGGGCAAAATAGGGGAAGGCTTGTTGGTTAGGCAGGAGATGACATGTGGGCATTAAAAATGAGCTGGTTCTGAATTGGACCACCACCACCACCCACCATAAAAAAAATAACACTGGGAGTTCTTGAGAGGAAATTGTGGAACAAAAGGGTGATGATAGTAACATACCCACAATTAGTAAAACCCATATATTTATATATAAAAATAGCAAATGAAATTAATATGAAAAATGCAATGTGATTGTAAGCAGAGAGTGCTTCACAGAAAAGAATGAAGAGAGAGAGAGGAAATGGTCGCAGCTATGAAAACGGATGGATAGGCGTCATATTCTCTGTGAAATGGTGGGTTAACTGACTCTCCTACAGTCCTTCATTGACATCAATATCAGGTGCTGTTGGCATTTGTCAACACCAATGCTTCACTCCCACGTAATAACCAAATCATTTATATCTTTTATAATATGGTAAAAGGTTGAAAATTTTCAATATCTTTTATAAATTGGGTGTTGCTATTTTTTTTAATACATAAAAGTTTAAAATGATGAGATATTATTTAAAATCAGTTTTCGTGTCAACCGAAGATAAGCTTCACTTTGAAGAATCTTAAATCTTCCTCACATTCTTTCTCTTTACATTTTTGAACTCCTACACGAGTGGAACTACTTCTTCGAGGTGGAGCCCCCTAAACAATTTTTTTTCTCTTAATTACTATATGTAATTTTTTATGTAAGTCCCCCAAAGAGATAAAATATATAGAATGTATATGAGTAAATATGTTCTTAGCATTTTTTTCTGGTTCCACCTCTACTCCTATATAATTGCTGCATACATCATTTACATTCACGTTGATTCATTTTATCTTATTTTAGCTTTTAGACTTAAAGACAAATATCTTAGAAGTTTAGGCAATATAAATATAAGACACATGTTTAACCATGTAAGATGTATGATGTAATCTTAGACTATTAACTCTAAATTTCAAAAAATAAGATATTACCAATTAAGATATTATTAATTTTCTTGTTATAAATTAATGAGAGTGTAAAGTTAACCGAGATTAATACATATTTATAAAAAAAAATAACAAGAAGTTATAAGTCACATTTAAAAGAAAAAATAATTGTGAATTGTCCCAACATTTAAAATTTCAAGAAGTTTGAAAAGATATCACACTCTTAGACAAGTACACACAATAAACATGTTAAATATCTGAAGTCAGATGCCTACTCATCTAACACGTCCTTACCATATAATTATGTCTCCCTTGATGAAACGGCCATTTATCTTTGGCGCATGAATGAAAAGTCATGTACTAATGGCTGCAATCTTTGCTATTGATACCATTAAGCTAAGGAACGTAAGATTTCAGATGACAGAAACCTGTCCCTGCGGCTACTGCATTTGCAATTGCATGCTTCTTAGTTACTTGGCATTAATCATTTGAATATGTGCACAACGTTTTTTTTCCCTCTTTGGGAGTTCGGCCAAATTAATTCATCATCCCATATGCCACAATTAGGATACATTCCATGCATTCAAAATGAGCAAGGCTACATTCCTTCACATTTTCTCAGCAATGGAATAGCTGATCTACTTCCTAATCTTAAATTCCAGTCATCAAAACAAGGAAATTATCTATAAAAGAAAAAAAAAATCATCTATTTTTACACCAGAATAATAACTTTCATCAAGTGGCAGATGTGAGCTGCATTAATAGATTCTAAACTACGGTTGGGGGCCTTGAATATTCTTCTGCACAGAAGAAAAGTAATGAGATTCAAGTTCTTTAAGGCTAGCAGCAGCTTCCTCTCCAATTCTAGACAACATGCGGTCAGTTTTTTCTCCCAGTTGGTTAAAGTCAACCCGTCTCTGTTCCACATGGTCATTCAGAGAAGCAAATCCTGAAAAGATTGCAGTCTGCTTCAGCTCCGACACCAACTTAAGTAGAGAATCAGCTGCCTGGACCTGCGTTAATGATCAAATCAATATAAAAAAATATGGGAACCTAAGAGATCTCAATAACCATTTAAAGCTAGCACTAAACCTGTCAAATTGACCATGCTAAACAAACCTGTACCAAAAATGGAGGCAACACTATTGTGACTTTTGAAAGAAAGAAACTAGTATGAATGGAAGAACTAATGCACATAATTCATTTATATCCATAAGCATTGATTATTGCAACGTGTGAAATTTCCCGTGTTCTCAGACGGAGTCCGTCACTCCAAAAGGTGGTAAGATACTGTTATGTGAACTTTTCTTCACAGTAATCCTTAGAACTTTGATGTATAAAACTCAAATAACAGACACAATGTCTTTGCAAGCATGCTTACAAAGAAGCATAAGATTAAATAGAACTGCACTTACCATCCTGGCAGCACGCATCTCCATCATAAAAGCTTCCTGTGAATTTCTAACTGGTGGATCATTTACCTGCAAGAATGCAAGGTTGTATTAATTGAACAACATAACATTATGCACATAAATTCTAGAATGCTAGGAAATTACAGGCATTCCCAACTATAACTTGTTTTCTTGGAGAATAACCAATTAGTCAATTGGAAGCGGTCTACATTCGCCATTTCCTCGTAGTTACAAAAACTCATACAGGAACTAGTTATTTAGCAAAAAGTAAAACACACATACATGTTTATATATTGATGTTGATCCCAGAACAGAAGAGACATGATGACAAACAACTCTAACTCTTCATTTCTTTCCATTGACACACTAATTGGCCCATTGACAAACAACTCTAACTTGATATTGCTGATGAAGCATACACTTTATTTTCTATTGCCATGATGATATAACCAACTCATAGAAGAAAAATGACATTGACATTCTGTGTATGTCATCTTTATCTTTGTCTCAAAACCCCATCCTCACCTCCTCCTGGCCCTGGATAAAAAGGATAAAATCATCAAATATCCTCAATTTAGTTTGCATCACCCAAGTTATTTTACAATAGTTTCCTTGTGCCTCTCCCATCATGGAGTCTTGGTCCTTTCACCATGCCTTAACTGCAGCTACTCATTGTTTCAGCCAACATTGAC
This sequence comes from Castanospermum australe, assembly GCA_019955255.1. Lineage (NCBI taxonomy): Eukaryota > Viridiplantae > Streptophyta > Magnoliopsida > Fabales > Fabaceae > Castanospermum > Castanospermum australe. The sequence continues at coordinate 189,797 of NSJW01000812.1, forward strand.
CAAACACATTTGATGTGATTTTTCAGCATAATTAGTTCTATAAGACAAATCATGTCGCTCATCCTTAGAGTCCTCTCTAGCTCCTTTCTTTACGCTAATCCATTGCAAGTGCTATATGTCATGTGACATATAATTGAACACTCAAGTTATCCTATATTTCTTCAAGGACAATATAAAATTTGTTTTACAAGTTGGTACAAAGTTGCATGCATGTAGTGTAGGTACCAAATTATAGATGTATATTGTATAACTATAAGACGAGCCAGCCATACAGCATGATATAATATCTAAATGGGACTCACAATGTACAAAGGCCATCATTGTGTATAAAACATATTCCAGTAGCTGACGTAGAATAAAATTTCAGATAAATTGGACATCATTAACCATTTTGCGTCAGTGTTCATATTTACTCCCATGTGAATATGCAATCAAAATGCCAATCTGAAAGAAGTAATTACACAACATAGCAGGATTATCGCTTATTAAAAAAACAGAACACAAAGATGACTTCGATGATACACTCGCAGTGATATACTATAAAAAAGCAGCTTGGAATTAAACATACTCTGGCAACATTGACAAGCTGGCTGAAATTGTCCACAATATTGGCGATGTCACCTTCTACCCTATGCAACAAGGTCTTCTGCTTCTGAGCAGCAGCCGTGGCCGCTGCTGCAGTGGGCCCGCTTCCAGCACCACCACCTCCCAACACTCCTCCAGCTGCCGGTCCACCTTTATTCATTATCCTTTTTCCACTCTCAGCCACCCACCTCCTAAGATTTAATCATGAAGAATAAATTCAAAAGCTTTCCCTTTTACCATTTAGAAAACAACGTTAAACCCTAAACATCAAAAATGAAAAAGAACAACTTTTTGGGGCAAAAGATAAAAAGACAAAAAAAAAACTGGATTTTGAGCCAAACCCTATTTTTGATTGATGCCATAGATTGTGATTCTACCAAATTCAATCATAAAAATTGATTTGGTCTTGAATTGTAATGATGATACAGAGCACTGAGCACCCACCTAGAGAGTTTTAGCAGACAAGGAAAAGATTGCCAGAGAGTGGGAAAGCAAGAAGCTTTTTTCTCTTGAGGATGGGGTTGAGAAAAAATAGACTATTTTTCGGCCTGGCCTAGCCTATTTGAGAAAAAATAAAAACCTGGCCTAGCCTAAAAGCCTGCTAACAAGGTCTATCTCTTAGACAGGCCAACAACAAGCCAAGCCAGGGGCTTATACATTAAATAGGCTTTTAAACACAATCTTCTACCTAAAAATGCAAATTTGATTGTGTGTGAAAAGTAAAAAAAATATGCTTCTAATTGCTACAGCCACATCAAGACTATATTTCAGCAAACAAGGTCATACCAGTGCAGCAAAAAGGAGATTAGAATATATCCGAAGATATCCAAGTAGGAACTAACTATTAGGAAAAGAACTATCCAATTAGCCATAGACAATTAAAAGTAAAAAAAATATGCTTCTGATTGCTACAGCCTACAGTTATAAAAAATCCAACTTGAAGAAATCTTATCAGTTTGACAGTTCAAATGACGATTTTGAGTAGTAATATTGGTCCATAAAAGTAGCTAATAATCTTCAACAATAGCAAGACATGGTAGCTGGAAACTCACCTTCGGAAATTGCAGTACGGGTAAGAAATTGCAGTGGAGGCCTGGAGCTCACTTTCAGAATTCCGGGTAACATAACCATTAAACAAAGACCAAGATTTAATTTCCGAGAAATTAAAGAAATTTAAAAAAAAAAGAACCAGAGAAATTGGGCGAAAAAAAACAGAGCAGGATGACGGCCAGAACACGCCGGAGCACGACGGACGGCCATGGACACACCTTAATCAGAATGGACGGCCACAGCAGCAGACCCACCGATTCACCACGACGATGCACAGCTGATGACGCGTGACGGCCGGAACAACCAGCACGGACGAAGCACCAGACCACGACGGCGGCGCTTGGGGCTCAGCAGCGGCGCACGCTGTCGCAGAGGCTGAGAGTCAGGACTAGAGAATGAGAGAGGGGTAATCGTGGGAAAAGAGAGATACGGGTTTTACACCCGATATTTGATTAAAAATTAAAGAATTAATTATTTTAAACTAATTAATTAAATAAAAATAATTTTGTAAAAAAATAAAATATATTAATAATAGTGTAATTAATATAAAAAAATAAATTTTTTTATTTTAAAGAAATTGTAATTATAGATTTAGTTATTAAAATAGATATTTATGTTTATAATTTTATTTTTTTAATTTATATTTAATTAAGTATTAATAGTTTTAAAAAAATTAAAAATGTGATACGAAAGAAATAAATTCTTTTATAATAATATAAATAGATAGGTAGATATAAAATAAATAAAAAATATTATAATCAAATAGGTCAACTTATTAAGTGTAAAAGACTTTTTTATAAACTCACGACCTAACTTATTTAGTTAAATAGGTTAGTCTGACATAAATATTAAATAAGATAGGACAAGTTAGACTGTAAATTTTTGAACAAGCCTGACGTATTCTAACCCTTAACTTTCACTTATTGAAAATTTAAAATCATGACCTATAAATTATTTGAGATAATAAATATATTATAATATTTAAGAGATACATTAGCATTGCTTATCACATAATCCATTATTTATTAGAGTTAAATGTCAAAATTTTTTTTTCATGACAAAGTCAAACTCTACATGACAAATTCAAATAAAACAACACTTATCCTTTTAAATATTATAAAATATTTAATTTATGAAATATTTTTTATTCTTTAGAATCTTTATATGGAAATGATGGATTTTTTATTTTGATACAAGATTTTCTAAAAACAATCTCATGTAAAAATGACTTTCAGGGATAATTTTAACCACCACCAACCAATTTTTGCTACCATCAATTGTTGGAATATGATCACTCTCTGGTTAGTCGTAGATATTAGTTAAAATCTCTTTTGAACATGTTTAAGTCAATCAAACATGATAATCATCATTTTAAAATTCAGCCATCCTTCGCCACAGCTGGTGATAGAGGTTGAAGTCTTTTCTGAGAATCTTTAAATCAATCAAATGTGATGATATCATTTTGTTAAAATATTTTTTCAAAACTTAAACCAAAGCCTTGTAAATATTTTTGAGAATTTTTTTATTCAAATTCAAATATCACTTAGACCATTTTGCTGATACCTCCTTTATAATAAAAAAACTTAAGTTATATTAACAAATCATTCATAATTTTTTTATTAACATCATTTGTTTATTCAATATTATTATACTTAACTATTTTGAGTACAACAATGAAGAGTTCTTATATTTAGCCATATGTCAATTTAAAAATTCAGCAATTTTATCAAATTTATCCTTTGAAATTATGAAGGATCACATAGTTAGTTATTTTAAAATATTAATTTTTGAATTTAAAATGATTTATTATCTTGAGAGATTAGCTTAATGATTAAAGAGATGTATTATTTATCGTGATTATTAAGATTTAAATTTTAAATTAATATTTAAAAAAATTAATTTTTTTAAATACACTAACATAATATGAGAGATGTAACTTTAAAATTACACCAACCTAATGTGAGAAAGGGATCTAGTCTCCATTACCTCTACAATAGTTAAAATACTCTTTACTAATTAAAAAAAATATTGCATTTTACTAATAAGTTTTTATAGAACTTACTTATGAATGAACATTTTCTTTACGTTTTGAATCTTTAATGAATGATTAGTTTATATTATTTTAACCGTTTTTACTTTTAATTGAAACAAAAAATTTAAATAACATAATAGAGTGAATTCGTGAATAATTTTTAAAAAAATTATTCAGGACAATTAGCAATTTTCATTCAAAACATGATTTATTTGAAATGAAATACCTTGTGAATCTTATCAGCAAAGTATATGTAAAATGATAAAACTTTATAAATTCTCAAATATGACACACAAATAATTTATAAATAAATTAATTACTTTCACTTTAATTTTTATATAAAAATTATTTATAAAAATTATAAAACAAATAAATTTCTTCAGCCGCATGGAGCCTCTTGTTCTTGCAAAGTAAAACAATTATCAGCTTTGTAAACTCAGGAGGAGGAATTGGAAGACAGGACAAACCCAAAGTGGGTTTGCATTGGAGCGAAAAGTCACATTATATTTCCAAAGAAAATGGATGGAAACAAGGACGCACCGCCGGTGTTGCACCCAGCAGTGGCACCACTCTCCTACCTTCTGGGCACATGGAGAGGCCAAGGAGAAGGCGGCTACCCCACCATACATTCCTTCTCTTATGGCGAAGAGCTTCATTTCTCTCATTCTGGCAACAAGGTATTCTCACTATTTTCCTCACCCTGCATCTCTCTTTGTGCATAAACAGTAACTGGGTGTGTCAAAGTACTGGTTTTTGTTGCTGGGTTTTGATTTTAACCGGTGAGGATATAGGCTGGGGGCTTCAATTTTTCCTAGCAGGTTTCTTTTTTGTGCATTGATTTGATTTATTTGTTTTGATTGTGTGTGAGATGAGTCCAGCCCGTCATTGGTTATACTCAGAAGACATGGAAACTCAGCTCCGGGGAGCCCATGCACGCCGAGAGTGGATACTGGCGTCCTAAACCCGATGGTACCATTGAAGTTGTGATTGCTCAAAGCACTGGTCTTGTTGAAGTTCAGGTACTATTGTTCAATTTGGCCATGCCTGATTTATAGCTTAATTGTTGTATCCTACGTACTGGTTCAATGCCTTATATTGGATTTATTGATTAGTGTGAAAGTATTTGACCTGGGTTTGAATATTGCATTTGGTTTTGCATCATAGATAAACTGTTTGACAAATTGCCTGCGTCACTTCATACTTGTGTTTCTATATTCTGTATGCTAGAAATGGTGGATTTGAAGCTTCATGAACTCCTAATTAGCAAACCCCCTCAGTTTTCATTTGGAGACAGCTGAAGTTGACTTTAAAACAAAAAAAAAAAAGAATTCATGACCTAATTTAATTTCAGTAAAGATTACTCAATGGACCAGTTCTAAGTGCTTGAATTTTTTCGTAACTTGTCAAGCTATAACCTAAGTTTAAGCACGTCCTTGTCCTCTCTCTTTGCTACAGAAATGCTCGTCTTGTGAAAATTCCCTGCCTTGCTATATTTTAAATTCCAATTTCCTAACACTGAACATGCTACCCATTGTCGTCGATCGTTTGCAAGAGTAATATGGTTTGCATAAATTTCTATCTATACTCCTTGATGTAAAATTTATGTGATGCGATAGGATATCTTCTTCATGTCACCACATCAAGATATATTCTGCCAAATTTGGGCTGGATTTTTAGTTTTATATCATTATTGAATTGTTTAGACATAAAAATCTTGACTGTTTTCTTGTTTCTACGTCCAAATAGCAAGTTATTTCTTCTCTTTTTCTTTTTCTTTTTCTTTTTTGATTCCCTTCTGCTTCTTTTTTCTGCTTCTGATGTGCCGCTAGCATACTGTGCTATTCAGAAAGGGACATATAGCACTGAAGAGAAAGTGATACAGCTTCAGAGTGAAATTGTGGGGAATGCTTCTAAGGTAATTCAAATTGGTCTTTCCAAACTGCAAAAATGCAAATTGTTCATGCTTATAAATGCTTTGTCCACATACATTCTTTTAGTAATTGAATTGCTGTCTTTAGGTTACATTTCAAAGTGGTACAAAACGAACCATCTTAGTAAGGTGGTTTCTGGTATGATGAATATATGTCAAAAAATTGTCTAGTGCATGATTTTCTAGCATTTTTTTTTAATCATCATTTGTAAGGATTATGCTTAGTTCCTTACAGCAGACAGAAACCTAACAAAACTTTGGAGAGAGGGAGCAAGGAGAAGGGGGGCACTATTGAAAATTTGGTATATGAAGTCATTCATGGTGCCTTTAATTCAGTTTCTTGTATTTGAACTAAGTTGATGAATTATTGGTCCCTCAATCATCGATTGCTTATAATAGTACATACTACATAGTGAAGCAATACCTCATTTTGTTTTTTTACTTCTTTCTGGTTAAAAGATTTTGATGTTATATTACCATGCACATTCTTATTATTATTTTGAGGTTTCTCTCACTGAATGATATTTTCTGTCTACACTAGGAAATACTGTCTCTGGCTAACTTCACTCTATACCTCCATGGGAACACAAATTAGATAAATCAATTAAATCAAACCAAAACCTTGCTGTTTAACTTCTATATAGTTTCTTGGTAGTTTTTTATATTTGAGAATGGTGAAAACTATTTAAACATACATATACACATATATGTTCTCTTAGATTAATGCAACATGTTGCTACCAGCTTTGTTTTGGTGATAAAAGAAGAAACTTGGGGCCCTTATCTTCCTAATTTCTTGTAATTTTCTTCTCTTCATCCTATGAATTTCTGTGGTGTTGACTACTTTAAACATTTTGCTCACTCTATGCAGGTTAAACAGATAAGCAGATGTTTCCAGTTGGTTGATGGGATTCTTTGTTATGAGGTTCAGATGGCTACCAATACAATAACTCTTCAACCACACTTGAAAGCAGCACTGAAGAAGCTTTGAAGCAAACATCTTCCACAATTGCTAATAGAGGGATGTACATTGGCATAGTGGAGCCATCCAATGTGACTATCTTTTTTAACAGCAATTTAGGCTAGCCTGGTAATCTTCGGTCAATTACTAAAATGAGCTCCTTTACAACCTACAAGTTGGCTCAGTGTCTGAAGTCGACAAGTTAGGTTTCTAAGACCTAATATTATGTTTCTCCAAATGTATGTCATATATGCATGATTTTGCAGTTTCCTAGTCTGAAACTATTATGATGCAGTATCTACGTGTAAAATTTGATTTCAGAGTCAAGTGAAATATATTTTGTTTACGTTGTTTGAACACAAGCTCAAAGTGAAACTATATTTCCCTTTACCATCCACTAGCATTAAGAATTGCACATCTTGATCCTCATAAGCTGTTTGTGTTTTTCTGAACCTTATAGTTGCTTTAAGCACAGCAATCTTCACTATCGAGGTTATGAAGAGTCTGAAGAATTTTTGACCGAGTGACAATAGCAGTATTTGCTTGAAGAGGAAAGCTCAACCTAATTTATTTGTCACTAAAGTGTATAATCAGATTGTTGAATAGATAGTTTCTATAGAAGTATTTATCTAGAAAAGTATATGAATAGACAACTAGCTACCATTTAACAAGCAGAGTTGTGTGCATCTCTATACCCAGTGGTGAACCTACATACAAGGTAATGAGTCAAATTTCTATGAAATGTATTATATAATTTTCCTTTTGTCCTCTGATAAAATGAACTGCTGAGGCTAAGATAATGAACATAGCCAGCCCACCGTGGCTAATGTAGCCAAGATGACCATCAACCGTTTTCTCAAAGAAAAGTTTTGAAATAGATGATTGACGCAAAGGAGAAGAAATTGCTCTTCTAACACTCTTAAGGTTAGCTAAAACGCTATTTAAGATACCACATTACTGTGTAACAAAGGGTACGCAAGAAAAATACTGGAAAATGAGGGTCTTATTAGCAAAGACGTTTTCTAACACAGGAAAAAGATTCAAAGATTAATTGACAAGAAAGGGAGAACAAAAGCTTTAATAATAGACTCAAATGTACTTAAAGAACATAATGTTGTGTGCCTGCAAGTGTGTTTGCAGCGTTGGATGATGTGATTTCTGTCGCATTCCAGCTGTTTTTAAAGCTTGCTCCCTTCCTGAAGGCCAGTGGCATTCTATTTTCTCTAAATTTATGTGTATCATATTAAAATTTCTTTTACACATTGATTTGTATATAATCTAATAGTTTTTTTTTTGTGGGATTTTATGATAAAGGGGTTTGTGTGTATCACCCAATATTCTTCTCCTTCAACCAACCCAAGCAGACCTTTTTCTATCTATTAAGTATATGTTTAGCATGGGAGTAAAATGAGAGATAAATTTGTATAGATGAGTAAATGGAGATAAATGTTTATAGATTAGTTCTTTTATACAATTCATCCATAAAAATTTATTTTTTATTTTAATCTCGTACCAAACTAACCCTAAATATTATAGGTTAGCAAATTTGTAAAAAATTTCTCATAATCTCTTAATGACTTCAAAGAAATAACCTTTACAACTAATAATTTTGAACCCACAAAAACTCACCATTTTGTGAATTTAAATTTATCCTAAAAGTCACATAAAAAAATTGGTAATATATCATTTAATATGAATTTGGATGCTCTAATATATAATTTAAAGAATATATTAGATGGAGCCCACACAAATTACACCTTATATTTTTTACTTTTTACACTACTTGTCTTTACCTTTGCCCATTCCTTCTTTACTGCGAGCTTCTTCTTCATCTTCCCTGCAAGTCTGCAACTGCAAGCCAGTGACAGTGAAAGGGTGTTCATTGAAAACTTGAGCTAAGTGGAGCTTGGGGTTGCTTCAGTACAAGTCCCACATCGTCCAAGAGCACAGTACCTAACAACCTTATATAGTCCAGACCAACAGCATAGAAGCGTCCCTTCGGGGACATCCGATAAAATTGGAACGATACAGAGAAGATTAGCATGGCCCCTGCGCAAGGATGACACGCACAAATCGAGAAATGGTCCAAATTTTTTTTGTCTTTCTGAACGTTCAGCATTTTGGTTCATCAATATTAAGCTTGCTGGCTCTGTTCTTTCTTTTTCTCCTTTGTGCAAATTAAAATGGTAAGCTATGTCGTCTTGTTTATGCTTTATGGTATATGGTGCTACTTATTCTCTGAATCTCTTTATTGCGCTGTTGTCCTACAATGTCCAACTCATTGATGCATATATCACTGATTTAGCAAACAAAAAGAAAACAACCTAACTGTTTTCATACCAAAATCGTGGCAACTGCTTTTTCAGGTGAAGAAAGATAAACCAGAAAACTATGCGTCTGCCCTTTTTTTTCCTGGGTTAAACATAGGCTTGTTTAGGTTATTGACCTCAAAATCCTTTTCCTGCAAATGATTATGTGTCTATGTCTATATGCTAAATCCTTTTATATTGCATTTATTCCTGATATATCTTCCAAAGGGAGTTATAGCATGATTAGTAATATAATGAATTTTATACTCTACAATGAACGCTTGGTGGAATGTCTCTTGGAAGTGAATCTGCCTCTTGATATATTTTTCAAAAGCAAAAGAGATTATAACATGCACATTTTGCACAACAATGGCAATGCATCATGTGGTTTTGTACCCTAGAGACCAAGAATTTTCCCAAAAAGCAATTGAAGTCGTACAATTGCATAGAGAAGTTTGCTGAGACCCTTTCAAAAAGAAATAGACTTCAGTATACAAGTTCAGTAGTTTATGTTAATGCTTTTCTACTTCTTAGGGATACCATAGCTTCTGAATATATTTAAAACTGACACAATGTTCAGCAAAAAGTCACATATTAACATGCTGTTGCAAAAGCATAAAATCAGGCAAGAGATCTATTTCAACAATTTAAGAAACTTGTTATCAAGCGCAGCCCTATAAATGGGCTATTACCATTTGATGAGCAATAGGCCGGATCAGTATATTTGTTAAGAGGAAACAAACTCCAGAGGGTTTTGTTAGAATACTGGCAGTAGAGAATCATCAATGTATATTTCAGCTTCAGTGAGCCCTTGAAACTGGCAAATGATGGATTATAATTACAGAAAACAGAAACCTTAGGGACAGATAGGGGTGTGAAATCTTGGTAGATTAAGTCACTCAATGTGCTTTCTAGCTTTGTGGTATTTTAACAGAAGTTGATGAATCGTTGGTTCCTCAGTCAGTGATTGCTTATAATCCATGATGAAATACAACTTCTACATCTTTCTAGTCAAAGGATTTTGATGCGATATTGCCATGAAAATTCTTATTATCATCATTAAGGTTTCTCTAAATAAAATATTGTCCTTTCTACAGTAAGAAATACTGCATGTGCCTGCCTTAATTTTATACATCCATGGAAACAAAAATTAGATAAATCAATTGGGTCAAACCAATAACACCTTGCTGTGTGACTTGCATATTTTTTTTTCTTGGTAATCTTCTGTATTTGTGGATGGTAAAAAACTATTTAAATAGACATGCACATATGTATATGTTCTCTTAGATTAGATTAGAAAGCATGTTTCTACCAGTTTTTCTCTGGCCATAAAAGTGGTGACCTCAGGGCTGAAATAAATTCCCCTTGCCCCAAGATGAGTTTTCCAGCTGATTAATGGGAATCTTTGTTATGAGATTCAGATGGACATCAATACAAATAAGTGGAAGCAGCACTGAAGGAGCTCTAAAGCATGATTACTAATAAGATGTTAGCCAGCATTGTAGAGCCATCCCATGTGACTATCCTTCTAGACAGCAGTTTAGGTGAGCTTGGTGATTATCTGCTAATTAGCATATGTGCCCTTTTACAACCTAGAACCTGGCTGCGTCTGACAAGTCTTGTGCATATGGTTCTTAGAACCTAATGTTTAAATGAACATGACATGATTAAAATTTATTGGAAACAGGAAATAATGTGTTTCTACTAAATTTGGTGCAGTAATACATACTAAATTTGATATTATAAACTAACAAATAATATTTGTTTGAATAGCCTCAATACAAGGTGAAAATTAAATTTTTTCTCTTAGCCAGCCACTATTATTTATGGTGCTTCTGCTTCTACCAGAAGCAAAAATAACTGCTCCACTTGATAGCTTATGCTCACAGAGTATTCGTGTTTGTCTAAAGCCTATTGTTGCTTTAAGTGATTTGTTTTAAATATGATATTAGGTTAGTAAATTAATTGTTTACATGTTTAATTGATATATTGCTTCTCCTGTTTATTGAAGTGCCCCCCCTACTCAGATTGGATTTATAGATTTTTCCTTCTCACTTGAGTCATCCTGAAGCAACACTCCTGACTTCAAATCAAGTGTTGAATGGTCATCTTTTACATGGTTTATTATTGGTGAAAATAAATTATCTGGGTGGCTCTTAGCCCTGCCATTAGGTGCCTGCAGATAAAAATTTTGCATGCTGGCTATAAGATGTCTTTGCAGCCTGCAGGCTCTAAGATATGAATGTTTTGAAGGCATATATATCTTTTTTGGTTTTCCAGACCATCCTCCTGCCCACTGGATGAGAGACTAATTTTTCGAGATACTGTTAAGTGCTGAAGCGGAGACCCCTCCCAAGAATATTTGATCTGTGCGAAATCAAACCTCTACCACTGAGTTTGATCCTTAGGAAGCATATATATCTGACAGTGAGTAGGAATTTCTTGGAAAGGGTTTTATGCCCTTTGGTTACCCATCTTCTAGACATTGTGTGCTTATTTCATAATCTATAGCAGTCAAGCACTTAATGTTGATATGTTACCTTATATCTTGTGTTTGTTTAGCAAAAGTTTTGGGGCTGTTTCAAAGTTTCTGATGCAGAGACCCACCGAATTACAGGCAAAATGGAAGAGCATATGAAAATATTGAAAGGTGCTCTTGACGTAGTTCCAAGTCAAGGAAATAAAACTGGGGGGGGGGGGGGGGGGGGGGGGGATAATAAGCAGTACATATATGAGCTGCCAAACACCAAACCAATTTTGGTGCATGTTATAATTCCAATTGATTTATGGTAATGAATTCATTTGAGAGAATGCAACTTTAGTTGTCAATTCATTCATGAGAAATTTTACAAGAAAAGTTCTACAGCCTTTGCCCTGCTGCACATAAGATGTACTTTCTTTGTGGCTATTTCATTCAACAGTCTTTTCTCTGCCCTGATGAATATTCGAGTTGGGGATATTATCAATTTTTTTTAAACCTATAGTAATAAATAATATTGGTTGTCAATTAGTTCAGATGAGTCCAGGTTAGAATGTCAGCAACGATGAAAAATATAGTTATAAGCACAATAGAAAAAAGTTTTTGTCCCATAATGTAAATAAATATTTAAGTATAAGTTGTTACATGAATAAAATTAAGAAACGTATACGAGAAACATTTCTACTGTCTTGTTCTTACTTTTCTATCAAGAGTTTCTCACATACTTTTTTGTCTTGATTATTAGTAATTTTGAATTATTGGATACTTTTTTAGTTTGACAAAAAATTTACATTTGAACACTTACATGTGTTGTTAGAAAAATTACCAGTTTTTTTTTTATATATATAAGTGAAAGTTTCCATGTAAATTTTATCAACAAATGTATAAATTCTGTACTTTTTGAACAATCTTTTAAACTATGTTTCTCAAAATAGCACAATTTTCCATAAAATCAATTTCTGCATCATAGCAAAAACCTAGGAGGAATTTTAAGTTTCCAGAAGAGGGAAAGAAATCATTTTACCGAATGAAAGCAAATATGAGTACCATGAAAATGCAGCTTGACTTAACATAAATGAATGACCCTGATCTCTTTATTTATTGGGTCAAGACAATGCTATCAGAATTCTACACAATCATACAAAACACTCTTGACCACTCATCTGGATGGCTGGATTTCTAAGAACCCATGCTCTAACTCACCAAATTTCTCAGTTCTGAGAGTGGGAAAGGGAATTAAGAATCAAACTTTCCATGAAAATACATGTAAAAGAAGGCATTGACCTAAGAATGGATAATTAAGCGGCAGCAGTGATGCACTGGATTGCCTGTTTGCATATACCAGTCATTGTTGCTTCAGGTCCATAAACCTGAAAAGAGACCCAAAAAGTTCAGAAAGTTCCTCAAAACAAATTTATGATCAGCATTAGTTGGTTGGTTAATACTATCAATACAGGCATCAGTTATATAACCTCAATAGGGATGCCAATCTCCTCTCCAAGTGCCCGCATTTTCGCTAGACCTTTCTGATAGTTGGGACCTCCTCTTCTCACATAAATGTGCATCCTTGCTGCTTTTAGCTTTGACTCCTGGTTTGTAAAAGCTCACAATCAATTAACTGTACTACAAGCAAATTATCATCATGCAATTAAGCAAAGCTCCATGATCGTAGGCTTACTTTCTCCTTCAATGCTCGAATTATGCCACTGAATGTAGCAGCAACATCAGTGAAGTTAGCTATTCCTCCCCCTATCACAAGGGCTCTCTTTTTACCATCAGGATTTGCAGTTGCACACTGCAAAGAAATTATCATAGAGGTATAGAGTAACTGTAGTATCAGTTGCAAAGTTAGCATGCATTTGATAAGCCAGCTTTAGACACTCCAAACAAGAACCGGCTGATCATGTATAGCAACAATGTTGAACTCCAAATTGATAAGTAGATCAAAAATAATGTAGAGGTAAGAATTAATTACATCAATTACAACTCTGGCATAATGCAAGACCTCATCTTCCTTGGGTGCACCACTATATTCTGCATAATTTCCTAGCTCAGGTGCATAACCAAGATCTCCTACCTGTTTTAATAATTTTGGCATATCCACAGTTGGTTACTTAATGCTACAAGAGAATAGAATTTTGCAATGAATTTGGTTTTAAAATAAGAGAAACACACCGTATCAGCATAGATGACACTAGCACCTCCCCCAGCTACCATTGTCCAAATTCGGCCCACTGGGTTTAACACTGTGAATTTTAAAGATGCACTTGTCTGGAAGCAACAAATAAGTGAACAAACATCATAAGCTTTTCACAGTAAAAAATTTATAACACCATGTTAACTAGAAGCAATAGTATATTGATGACTTATTAACAGATTAGTACACGGAAAGGAAATTAATTGACATTGAAGATCTGGAGACCAGGAGTTAACATATAACTGGCACTACTTACTAAGAAGCAAAAAGGATTAAGATCTGCAGCATTTCTAATTACCCAAGATGAGATATCCTCTAGGAGGATTTCAGAATCAATACTGGAACATTACTTGGAGCAAAAGAAATAAAATTCTTAACTATTAGTAAGAATATATGTGTTCGCAGTGTGTGTGTGTGTGTGTGTATGCATGTCTGCATTTTTGTCTTCTTACAGATAGAGTTATAACTGAATTGAATAAGATTGTAGATACAATTGAAAGATATATTTGTTCACCTTTTCATCTAATCCATGAATGACAGCCTCTGTGGAACTCATAACCCTTCCAAATGGCATTGGAAATTCAATGTTTCCCCATCTGCAAATAATAAGAACATGCATACGCATTAAAAGATATTGATTATGAAATATTATTAAATTTTACATGATAAATTGGAGATATGGTATTCATCCTTGAAATAACAGTTGTTATTTATTAGACAGAAGTAACCCACTTCCTGAAGTTCTTGAAAGCAGCAGTGTCATCTAGCTCGCCTCTCATATCCAAAGGATAAGGTTTTCCATTGACCAATGTGAAAGGATTCATCTCTAAGAAAGTGAAATCCAGGTCTAACACAAAAGAAAACAAAAAAAGAAAAAGTTAAAATTTAAATAAAACTGTCAATGAATTTGTCTGCACAAGCCCATCCAGTAGGATGTAAATATATATTTTTGTAATATACCTTGAAATAGAGTGAAAATCACTTTGAGAAATTCCTCAATTTCTGCCTTGATCTGTGAGCATGAACAAAGTAATTATAAGTTATAAATAATTGAAAATTAAGTATCCACCAACAAAAAAGTAGCAAAGTTGACCTGTTCATAAAATAACAAATTATTAAGTGAAGTGAATATACCTCCAAGGGAAGGGTTGCAACAAGTGGGGCAATATTCTCTGATGTTAAGGACACACTTGTTGGAACAAATACAGTCTTGACCTGGCATATGAACAAATCATTTTGTAGCTTATGGGATAATAAGGGAAGATATGAGCTGAACTTATACTAAGTAATTAATCTGTTCGGTAAAAATCCATATTGTAGTACCTTATCCCAGTTCTCTTCAATCTCAATTCCTCCACACTCTGAAAAGCTTATACTGTTCCCTAGTCTCTCTGAGACAATGTTAAGGTAAAACTCTTCATTGTGTGGGATGAAAGGTTCAACAATGAAAGTTGTTATGGGTCCTCTGCATCCACTCATCTCAACCTATATATTAGAGAAAGATATGACCAAACACTTCAAGGGTAGAAAGGAAAGTACTAAGAAAAAATGATATAAAAAGGGAACACCATGTGAGTAAGGTTGGGAGGGACAAGGGAGATAAAGCACCTCTTTGCCGAGACGCTCTTTCACAAAAGAAGCAACCTGTGCCAAATCCAGATTTAAAGCAACCAAACCACTTTTGCCACGCTTTCCAAATAACATGTCAGGTTTCACAACCAATTTTGAAGATGAAAGCCAGGGTTCCTTCTCGACTAGCTCATTGAAATCAGTGGACTCTGTAACCTATGTAATAAAACACACAACAAATTTATATTATTATTATTCAAGTTTAATATGCATGCTACACCAATTGACGGGTAAGATGGTGCAGATTATTGATTTACCAAAATTGGAACTCTTTCACGGTTATATACATTACAGAGTAACATGGTTTAAAAGACTAATTAAATTTTCATATTGAAGAAAGACTGCATTGGCTGGACTAACAAATTTTAGTTGACAGAGTCTCAGATCAGATGTTTTCAGATATAAACTTGTATGCATAATATGCACATCATAACGTGATAACAATCATCATGTTTATACTCACTCATCCAGGGTGGCAAAGCAAATACGATAACGTAGTTTACAATAAGCTAGTAAAATAAACCCAGATGCAAGATTTGAAGTTTGTTATCTGACTACTGCAATGTAATGAGGTGATTGATGGACAAGCAAGACATGTTAGAATTTCAATCCCTCAAGGCATGCACCGGATTTACTTGATGTCTTGATCTAGGACAAAACTTAAATGCTGTTGAGAGATTATATTTGCTTCAAATAAATATGGGGTTCTATTTTCAAACAGAACCTAACAAAATTTCCAGCATAATTTGAATGCTAGCCTGACCCAACAGAGTTGGGAGGTACAAGATTCACAGCCCAGCCAACTGAGGAACTACTTGGAAAATTAAATTAAATGACAACCGTCACAACCCCGTGATGAGAATGCTTACTTGTGCAGACTTAATGGGCAACTCCTGGCCAGAGAGCCTCTTAAAGTGCTCCTTCAACAACCTCTTAGAGTCGTACTCTCTGATCTTCTTGCGCGCCATTGCTTCTCAAACGTGCAATAAATTCACAAGCAAAAACTCCTACTTCTAGCCAACACAGGAAAAACCCAGGTCAAATCAGCTTCAGGGACCTCAAAATTTCAATCAAAATTCGATTTTTAAAGATTCAGCAGAATGAAAATGTTAATGTTATATGCGACAAAGTTAAACAGAAGAAAATGGACGAAATTAAACGTGAAAATGGGAAATGGCGGGTAGAGGGAGAAGAGTGCAGTTACCGTTAGAGAGAGAAAGGGCTCAAAGGGGAAGAAGGCGAGGCAGGTGGGTGTGTAGCAGGTAGATCCAACGGAGGGGTGAAGTGATGTGAGCGTTTTGCTCGTTGCCTGACTCCAGTGCCATTTATATGTAGCTTAGGAGAAAAGAACAAACGAACGAGAAAACGAGGGGTGCGTTGCGTATTATTTTATTATTATTCTATATTAGTATAATAGCCCCTCGTGCATCGCACGGGAGCACGAGTGGTTTCACCAAATTTCAACAATTTTTTTAAGAAAAAATCTCTAATTGTATCACTCAAATATTATATCGATGTTATTTTAATATTTTAAAAATATTATATTAATTTAATTTTTAAATCATAACAAATAATATTGAAATTATCTTTATATATATAAATAGAGATTAAATTAATATAATTTTTATAAATAGAGAGGTTAAATTGATATTAATTTTGTATAATTAAAGGATTAAATTGATAATATTTTTTAATAATTGAAGAACTAAATTGATATAATTTATTTTAAAAAATTAAAATAATATCACCTTTAATTATTCAATGACTAAATTAATATCGATATTTTTTAGAAGACCAAAGTGATATCGATCTTATATTTGAAGGATTAAATTAAGAGTTTATTCTTTTTTTTTTACTTTCTTATATTTTGGAGCAATACTGCACAATTCAAAAAAAATAATGAGATGCATGGGAGCACGAGAGGTTTCACCAAATCCAGGATAAGACATTTGTTAAGAGGACTTCCTAGTCGTAATAATACCCGAAGAGTTACTCTTATAGTAATACCTATAGGGATATTTTGGTCAAAGATAAAAAATTTTAACAAATTTTTTTTTATTTTCGTATTTTTAAAAGTAATTTACATTGTTAAAAAAAACAATAAGACTTTTTTGAAAGAATTCGGTTATATTTAAAAGTAGTTATTGGATAGAATAAAGTAATAGAAATTACTCATTTATTCAAGAGTTAATAAGTATATCAAATTACTTTATCAAAAAAATTTGATAAAATTTTTTTATTATATAATATTTTCTTACTTTTATTTAAAAAAATTAATGACAAAAGTAATATTAGTAGTATGATAATACTCTCCAAAACTCATAATTCCGACATCACTTATTTGTTTGATTTAAATATTAATTGAATTTATTTTAAAAGAATTAACGTTGAAAGAATTATTTTTAAAAGAATTGATGTTAATACAATTGATTTATATTTAAAAATAATATTTTAAAAGTTAATTTAGAAAAACTGATTTTGTTTGAATAATGAAATGGAACACTTTTGAAATATAATTGTATATATGCTTTTAAAAGTTTTACAAGTCACACTCTTATAATTGAGAAAAAGATTTCGCTTCTCTCAAAATCAATTCAATAACATATAAATTTATGAGAATTAATTTTTTAATAGTAATCAAGCACGTCAAGAATCAATTATTTTCATTTGAGAGATGTTATATCTCACGAAACTTTTTTCAGGAAAGATTGTACAAAATTTGTGTGAGGAACACCAATCATAAGAAATAATACGGCTTCAAGGACTCGCTGCATGTGAACAAATTGATTCCTATACTATTTCATATAAAAAAAATCTTGACATTTGACATTTCTCTTTTCATTATCACTATAATTTTGGTGACAAAAGAAACAAACATTACGTTTTATTAATGGAAAATATTATATAATTAAAATTATTTATTAGAATTTTTGAAAGAATAATTTGATATATTTATTAATTCTTATATAGGAGTGGTCCTTATAATTTTATTTTATTCAATAACTCTTTTTAATTTTAACTGAATTATGTTAAAAATCACAATTATTTATTTTGACTGTTTAACATTATTCTTTATTAATATCATTTAGACTGTTTTAACTTAACTTTATAACTTCTCATGTACCGAATCAAACCGAGTTAAATATTTTTGTATCTAATGTTATGGTCCGTGATAACAAAATAAAGAATATTTTTTTATGAATTTTATTAATGTGTGTCTTAAAGACACAAATTAAACAATAAAAAATAAAAGACATTAAATAAAAAATATAAATATTAAATGTCTTCAAAATTTAAAATATATTTAATATCTTTTTAAAAAATTAATTATTTAATATAAAAATAATCAATATTATTTTTTAATTCTTCAAATCACATGTCAACAAAAAATTTTTTATTTCAATCTTCCAACTGAGAAAGCAATTAATGAGATTTTCACGTGACTTTATCAATTTGCCTTGTTTTGGCAAAAGAGTTGCTTTCGTTGTGGTTGTCTTGTCCCCATCTCATCTTGCTGCGTGACATAAGCACCCTATAACTCCTATACTCTATCCTTACTGAAGTTTTATGTATAGCCTGGGCAATTTGAAAAAAAAAAGAAGAAATTGCAGGGCCTGGCAGTGTCATTTGAAGTAAAATTGGAGCATATCAAAACAGAAGCTTGGCGTTGTTTGGTTTGACGGAGCAGTTTGTTGCTTGGTTTATATTTCCACCACCTACACTACACACCAGATAGAGTATTTTTTTCGGTTTGTTCTGTAGGGTTAGTGGGCGTGATATAACTCCTGCTTCTGGTTGTCAAGCCACTGTCATTGACTTTGTTTATGAGTAATTAGTGCAGCTATATTTGTCTCCTCTGAAATTTTCTTCCCTCTTGGTTAAGTCATTTGCAACGATGGATGTCTAAATTTACTCTGATCAGAACAGTTTCTTTTTTTTTTTTTTGGGTAGTTGTTGTACTCTTAAAAACATGGAAGAAATGAGTTAGACTCTAAAAGATCAATATATGTTTCGATGAGTAATGCATCCTGTTTTAGTTATGGAATTTGGCATTGAGCATATTGACTGGTTCAATATCTCAGTCATCCATTAGTGTACCTCTTAATTCAGAATTTCTGTCGCTGGCATTGAATTTCAATTCCTGTAACAATGCAATAGCCCTATCTTGCTTATATTTATTGCAAGAGAGAAAGTGAAAGTGTAGTTTCACCCGACTTGCTCGCACATCAATCACTCTTATCCAGGGTGGCATCTTTTTATTTCTCTGCAACTGCATCTGCCTCTGGTCTCTCACATACAAGAGACAAATGAAAAGTTGCCACAATCGAAGAATAATGTGTGCAGGTGGCGTGTCACTAGACGTGTGCGTTCTTGGTTAAAGCCAATGTCCCAAGAAGTTGGTGTCCTCCAAATTGTGATTAGACTTGTTTCTCTGAACAAAAAGCAAGAGCTATTAATTTTTTTAATAAAAAAGCTTAGGCGGCCAAGTTTACCTTATTTCGTCAAGGCGAGACAAGTCATAAGTCTCAACAATTACTAATAATATTACTTACATATTATCTATAATTAAAAACTCTAACAAGATTCGGACCAAAAATTTATAATTTGCATGTTGATGCTACCAGAAGTATTATTGTATAGTGTATACACGTGATCCACGATTTTGGCACAGCATCATATGTATGCAAGAGCCAAGAATTAGCAATTCAAGGAACATGTTATTAAATTCTGCCTCATAATTGGGTTATAGATGGGCTATTGCCTCTTAGGTGGGAACTCTTACCATTCGTAGAGCAATAAGCAAAGAGGGGTCGGTATATTTGTTCGGTAGCACACAAACTACAGAGATTGGTTTGTCTAGAACCATGTCAGTATATTCATTACTTATAGATTGGTTTCTCAACATTCAACAATTATGTGAGTGCACCTGAATTAAACATACCACCATAACTTTGATGAGATTAATTAAAACTGAGTTTTTTAAGTGATCAACTAGTTCAGCAAGAAAAATACAAACTTTTCTTTTCACAAAATTTTATGTTTTTTTATTATTAAAATTATCTCTAAAATTACATAAATTATGAAAATTTCTCTTACACATTTGTAGATGGTCTAATTACTTTGCCATGGGCTGGCTCATGTGGGGTTGAACTCTCTCACCAGAAGTGGAGGTCATGAGTTCAAATCTCATTTCCCCAATCTCAGCTGAAACTATATCTCAGCTGGCTTACAAATATTTACTGACAAAAAAAGATCTAACATTTGTTTTTCGGTTTTATGATAAGAGATTTATTAGTTTTGCTCAATACTCTGCTTCCTAAATCAGTCCAAACAGATATTTTCTTCTACATGTAGTTTATTAAATTTATACAACTTTTCGCAATCTTTTAGCATATGCAAACTCAAGGCAACAAGTGAGAAATTAGTCAAATAACCCTTACAATGTAGTTTTACACGCATAAAAAATTCGAAATTTTGTCAATTTAAATATATCCAAAAATTCATGTGCCGAAAAAAAATATATCCAAAAATTCTAAAAAAAAATTTCTCCGGAAATCAAATAGAACCATATTGTAATTGTAATATACGATTGTGTAAATATCATTTTCTTTTTTGACTTGGTAAATATCATTTTCAATTGTATAGGCTTACACACATCTCAATGAACTATAAATTAAGTCAATAAATATTTGATGGAGCCCACACAAATCTCACCTTGTGGGTTTTACTTTTCACACTACTCTGTCTGAACCTTTTGCCCATTCGTTGTTTACTGCGAGCTTCTTCTTCATCTTCCCTGCAAGTCTGCAACTGCCAGCCAGCGACAGTGAAAGGGTTCATTGAAAACTTGAGCAAAGTGGAGCTTGGGGCTGCTTCAGTACAAGTCCCACATCGTCCAAGAACACAGTTCCTAACGACCTTATATAATCCATCCTAACAGCATAGGATCGTCCCTTCGGGGACATCCGATAAAATTGGAACGATACAGAGAAGATTAGCATGGCCCCTGCGCAAGGATGACACGCACAAATCGAGAAATGGTCCAAATTTTTTTTTCTCTTTCTTGGTGGTGAGCTACAATTTTCAGCTTCCATTCATTTGGGGTTTTTCAGAGTGTTCTTTCTTCTCCTTGATGGTCATTAGCTTTAGCACCACAAAACTTGATAGTCCCTCCAATTTCATTGGAGTTTTTGAATTTGTGTTCTTTCTTGTTGTTGATGGTGATTAGCTTTAGCAAACTTGATAAACCCTCCGATTTTGTGATGTAAGGAAAGCCATCAACATGACCGCCGAGCTCGCTGTCTCTGTTGAAAACATCAAGGTTCAAGGTCATATGTTTTCTAGGTTCTAGTTTGTCGAATAGAATGCCATTTCTTCTTGTTGATCATTGATGTCACTGTCTCGATGATCATTAATGTACATATGTGTTGCTTTCTGTTGCATATTTGTGGTTCATTTAGACAGTAATAGTTAAATGCTATAAATATAATTTAGTTAATTGCCATTAGAAAAATGGAAAATTATCCCCGAAAACCTGCAGAAACACTCTCGGTTAGTTTAAAATATCACACGACCTCCCTTGTTTTGAATTTCTTAACACAAAGACCTCTCATATGTAAATTTCTTTTAGACAATGACACCCCCTCCATACAAGTCTGTACAAGTGAAATAACACTACACTACCAAGGGAGATCAGTATGATATCCAAAACTAAAGGGGCTGTCTCTGCAGGTTTTTAAACCTCAAGTAATTTACTTCTGAAAATTTCATTTGCCTTGCTTTTATGTGCATTAGTAAAGTAAGTCGCGGGGAATACAAATCCTGTGCTGAAGCGGCTGAAGGAATGACTGTTATATTTGTTTGCCGTATATGTGGTTTGATATAGCTGTAGTCTTGGCTGCATCTGCTGATATGTATAGATTGAGAAGTTTTTTAGTATATGATGGAAGTGTGTAGAGTGTTAGGTATTTTACTAGCAAATGAATCCTAGAATTGTCTGGGCAGACAACTTATACAATCTTGAAAACAATAAAGAAGAAAGTCAAGTCCAGAACATTATTCATAACTAAAAAATTGGATTTTAAATCTTTTTTTTTCTCTCCTAGTTATTGCTTAGTAAAACTATTTTACAGTATCTAGAGATATTTCAAATCACAAATGTAACTTACTAGGGCTATGAATATGATACTATCTTCAAAGCTCGAAAATTGACTCATGATGAGGTGAATTATCGAAGTGATAACTGAGAAAGTTACATCAACATCAGAAATCTAAACTTACCATAATTTTTGCTCTCCTTTGAACATTTTATATTACTCTGCGACAGTACCCCTTGTTTATTATAGTAGTAGTGGTGGTGGAGGTGGTGGAGGTGGTGGTGGAATGTGCAAGTGCCAGGCACAAGCTTGTCTTTGCCCATTTTACTCTGTCTGTTTGAAACAGTATGTAATTCAGGTGTCTGCAAAAAAAAAAATGGTTCCTTTACATAACTATACGTAGAACGTAAGGTTCTGAAAACCAAATCGGTCATTAAACCAGTGAAGGGACTAATTTATGGTTTAATGGTACATGACAAATGATAATATATCCACCTTGCCCTGATTTATGTCAAGTAGTATGGGGAGTTTCCTTGACTGCAGGAATGACTATAATATCTGTTTGCCATATTTGTGGTTTAACAAAGCTGTAATCTTGGCTGCATCTAATGGAATGGCTGTAATACAAAACAAAGTTTTATTTCATTCAACTGAGAAAGCAATTAATGAGATTTTCACATGACAACAGTTAGATGATATGTATGTCATTGAGCTGGTCAGCCATTTTTTTATGCTCTTTTGATTTATCAATTTGCCTTGTTTAGTCAAAACAATTGCTTTCATTGTGGTTGTCCCCCATTTCATCTTGCGTGTGACGTAGGCACCCTAGAACTCCTATACTCTCTCCTTACTAAAGTTTTATATAGGTTGGCCAATTTGAATAGTTTACCAAGATCCGAGAAACCAAGAAATAAAAGAAGAAATTGCAAGGTCCAGCACCAGCAGTGTTTTGAAGTTCAATTGGAGTATATCCAAACAAAAGCTTGGTGTTGTTTGGTTTGTTGGAGCAGTCTGTTACCTGGTTTATGTTTCCACTAACACACCAAATGGATATTTTTACTGTATGTTCTGCAGCGTTTGTGAGTGTCATATAAATCCTACATCTGGTTATCAAGCCACTATCATTGACTTTCGCTTATGAGTAATAGTGCGATTGTATTTGTCTACGTTTTTTTTTTTTTTTGAGGGATATACACCCTTTGAAAATTTCTTCCCTTTTGGGTAATTCATTTGCAACAGCGATTGACTAAATTTACTCTGATCAGTTGCTTTTTCTGCAGATGTTATACTCTCAAAAATATGGAAGCAATGAGTAAGACTCTTGAAAGATCAATATATGTTTGGATTAGTCATGCATCCTGCTTAAGTTATGGAATTTGGTTCTGTATCTAGGTCATCCATTAGTGTATCTCTTAATTCGGATTATCAGTGACTGGCATTGAATTTTAATTTTAGTAACATTGCAATAGTCCTATCTTTCAATCTCCTCCCATCAATAAAAAAAAAATGACAACTAAACCAAAAAGAAAAGAAAAAAAAATACCTCTTAGTTGGCAGTATGGTCTCTCTCAAATGGCAGTTTTTTTTTCCTACTTTGTTGTCAAATATCTTATTGAGGGACAAGATTGAAGATAGAAAATTAGGACAGAATATTTAATTTTATTTCTCTACAACAAGTAATAAAAAGATGACTAATTTTCATGTACTATTAAAGTAATACACATAGCACATAAAATATATTTGTATAGTTAGGTTAACTTTATACTAAACTGTTAGGTTTTTTACTCAGAATAACTAAGTATTTTTCTGCTTATACCTGGACAAATGAAAAGTTTTGGCGAGGTAGGATTGTGCAAGTGGTGTGTAATAACTACATGTGTTCTTAGTAAAAACCAGTATTCCTAGAAGTTGGTTTCCTCTAAAATGTGATTAGACTTATTTCTCTAAACAAAAAGCAAGAGGTATTATTGCATACACATTGTCCCCAATCTTGGCAGTGCAACATGTGTACCCAAGGGCCAAGAATTCTAATGAAGCTTTAAAATTGCATACACAATTTAAGTTTTCACTTTAAAATTCACAAAATGTTTCGGCACACAGTCACATGCTAACATGCTATTGCAAAAGCATTACTATTTAAAGAGCAATATAAGCCAAGAGGAGTGTGTGTATTTGTTCAGAGGAGACAAAATATAGAGATTGGCTTCTCTAAAATGACGGCACTATATTCATGAATGTGTATTTCGGCTTCAGAGAGCTCTCGAAACTGGAAAATAATGGAATGTGTTTGCAGCAAACAGTATGAAGTCATTAAATGTTCTTTCTAGGTTTCTTGTTTATTTGACCCTGACGAAGCATTACTCCTGGTCAATATGTTTAGTAAATTTATCAAACTTTTACTCCCCACAATCGCATAACAGATTCAAATTCAAGAAAGCAAAATATAAAATAATTCTCACAATCTAATCATTTTGAAAAAAAGAAAAAAAAAAGACCCACAATTTAAAATTCACGTAAAAAAATATTTATCCCAAAATCAAATAGATGGATATGGTAACCTATGAACGTGTAAATGAACAATATATTATTTTAAAGAATATATTTGATGGAGCCCACACGAATCTAACCTTTTGGTTTTTACTTTTTTTTCTCTAATGACCTTTTAGTTTTTACGCTACTCTCTATCTGTGCCATTCCTTGTTTACTGGGAGCGTCTTCTTCATCTTCTCTGCAAGACTGCAAGCCAGTGACGGTGAAAGGGTTCATTGAAAACTTGAGCAAGGTGGAGCTTGGGGTTGCTTTAGTACAAGACCCACATCGTCCAATAACGTAGTACCTAACGACTTTATATAGTCCAGACCAAGAACATTTGAGTGTCCCTTCGGGGACATCCGATAAAATTGGAACGATACAGAGAAGATTAGCATGGCCCCTGCGCAAGGATGACACGCACAAATCGAGAAATGGTCCAAATTTTTTTTTCTCTTTCTTCGTGGTGAGCTACAATTTTCAGCTTCCATTCATTTGGGGTTTTTCAGAGTGTTCTTTCTTCTCCTTGATGGTCATTAGCTTTAGCACCACAAAACTTGATAAACCCAGCTACAATTTCCAGCTTTCATTCATTGGGCTTTTTCAAAACTTGATAAACCCTGCAATTTTGTGATGTAAGTAACGCCATGACCACTGAGCGTACTGGTTCTATTGAAAACTTCAAGTTTCAAGCCATATGTCTTCTTCTAGCAACTTCTCCTACCCCATTTCCATTCGAGACTCTGATTCTTATCTATTATCAAAGGAAAAGGTTTTTTTTTTTTTGGTTGCAAGTTCCAAAGATTATTACTTGGAGTATATAGAACACTTTTTCCTTTCTTTCCTTGGGGGGACCACAGGGTCGGGGTGGGGACTGGGTTAAACAAAAATTTGGACGTGGAGAAGGGGGAAGGAGTAACAAGGAAAAGTTGGAGGCATGTTTTACTTAAAATGCAAAGCTGCTAATGATAGATGACAATATATCCTCCTTGACCTGATTTATGTGAAGTTAGCATGGGGAGTTTAAGTCCTTGACTGTAGGAATGACCCTAGTATCTGTTTGCCATATTTGTGGTTGAACATGGCTGTAAGTCTGTAACCTTGGCTGCATATAACGGTATGGGGGTGATACCAAAGAAGTTTTTTATTTCATTCTTCAGCTGAGAAAGCAATTAGTGAGATTTTCACATGACAACTGTTAGATGATATGTGTGTCATTGAACTGGACAGCCATTTTCTCATCCTCTTTCAATTTATCAATTTTCCTTTGTTTAGTCAAAAGAATTGCTTTCCTTGAGGTTTTTCCATTTCATCTTGCTGTGACATAGGCACCCCGGAACTTCTATACTCTGTCCTTACTAAAGTTTTTATAGCTTGGCCAATTTGAATACTTTGCCAAGATCCAAGAAACCAAGAAACAAAAGAAGAAATTGCAAGGTCTGGCAGTGTTTTGAAGTAAAATTGGAGTACATCAAAACGAAAGATTGGGGATGTTTGGTTTATTGGAGTAGTCTGTTGCCTGGTTTATATTGCCACCAACACACCAAATGGAGTATTGTATTGTATGTTCTGCTGTGTTTGAGTGTCATATAAATCCTGCTTCTGGTTGTCAAGCCACTGTCATTGACTTTGATTATGAGTATCAGTGCAACTATATTTGTAGACGTTTTTTCGAGGAATACGCACTTTGAAATTTTCTTCCTCTTTGGTTAATTCACCTTCATCAATGATTGACTAAATTTACTCTGATCAGTACAGTTTTTTGTGATTGTCATACTCTTATGGAAGGAATGAGTTAGACTCTAAAAAGGTCAATATATGTTTCGATTAGTCATGCATACTGTTTTTGTTACGGAATTTGGTATTGACTGGTTCAATGTCTAGGTCCATGAGTGTATCTCTTAATTCAGAATATCTGTGGCTGGTATTGAATTTCAATTTTTGCATCATTGCAGTAGTCCTATCTTTCTTAATTATAAAACAGGGAAAGTATAGTTGCACGCCATTTGCTCACACATCACTCACTCTTATGCAGGGTGGCGACTTTTTATTTCTCTGCAATTGGCCTCACTTTCATAGACAAATGAAAAGTTGACACAAAGTATGAATAATATGTGTGCAAGTGGTGTGGAACTAGACGTGTTCTTAGTTAAAGCTAATGTCTCAAGAAGTTGGTGTCCTCCAAAATGTGATTAGACTTGTTTCTCCAAACAAAAAGCAAGAGGTATTATTACATACACATGATCCACAGTTTTGGCAGAGCATGCCAAGAATCAGCAATTCGGTTATAGAAGGGCTATTGCCCCTCTGGTGGGAATTCTGCCTTGGAGCAATGAACCATGGGGGTTCTATATATTTGTTCAGAGGAGACAAACTACATAGATTGATTTATCTAGAATCATGGAAATCTATTAATCAATTATATTCGTCTCCAGAGAGCTCTCAAAACTGGAAAATGATGGAATGTGTTTACAACCTAACAAAAACATGGGAGAGGAAGAGTCGGTGGGGAGGGTATTTGAATATTTGGTAGATGAAGTTATTCAATGTGCTTTTTAGGCTTCTTATAATTTGATCATGTTGCTGAATCATTGGCTCCTCAATCAATGATTTCTTAATTGTCCATGATGAAGCATTACTTACATTTTGTCTTTACATCTGCCTGGTCAAAGCAAAGTACGCATGTATTGCTTTCTGTAGCATATTTGTGGTTCAACATCATTTAGACAGTTAAATGCTATAATTTCTTACAATTATCAGTGGAAGAGGTAAAAGAAAATGGGGATGGCATTGAATTCTTAATATTCTCCTGATGGAAGAAATTTCAAGAAACCGCAGTCCATCAGCACTCATTCATCTAGATAATTGGCCATTAAGTTAACGATATATTGAGTCATATTACAGTATGAATGCAAGATGATTATGCTTAATATAAATATAGTAATTGCATCCAACAAGACAAGATTTACCCTTTTTTTCCACCTAAGAAACACTGCGAGCTATTTACTGAACATCCCAGAAAATGACTTTACCGATGATATTGGACTTTTGAAAACTTGAGCAATCAGCTTAAGCAAATATCTTTTCTTTCGTTTTTTTTTTTGTGTTCTCCTAGATAAATAGGCATTCCCTCATCAAGAACTAAACAAATAACTTTTGCAGCAACTGTCGGCAAATATGGATTTTATACTTTGAATGTAAATATATTCTATATATTGGTTATGTATCATATTTTAACTCAGATTAGATTGGATTCAAAAGCAACTAAGCTGCTTTTCATTCTTCCAAGAGCAATTACACTAAACTTAGTTCACCCAAATAGTGCCAGTGCAAGAACAATCCACAATTGTAAGAATTTTATTATAGTTCCACCGTTCCGAATGCAAAACTTTCAGTAAACAGGCCAAAACCCATTATGAAACAATTAAATAACTAAATCTAAAAGATAAAGTTTCCATGAATATGTCAACAACAAAATTTTACTTGGACTCAAAATCGAACTACAAGTAAAAGATGTTTATTTCCTAAAAATAATCTGGGAAGAGTAACAGTACACGATCAAAATATCTTGGTCAAAACTAATCCCAGCCAGTAGCAGAAACAGTTTCGATTGCAGGAACAGAAACTTGTGGAGCTGGAACAGACTCACCCCAATCTCCTGTAAGAGGAACTTCGGTCAAACAAATTGTGATTACATAACTTTCAACAAGAACTATTTAAACTGCTAATTGCTAATAGAACACGCACATGTGCATTGTCATCTACCAATGTGAGATATTCCGTTATTGTTGGCTAGAGAATGGGGGTGGGGGGGGGTCATCTGTTGAAACATTAGAATGGAGGGATTGACTAGCACATAGCAAAATTGGAAACCAGTAACACTTTCGCATATAATTTATAAAAAGAGGGAGTTGCTATGGTACCCTTTATGAGTTGTCAAGTATTTATTAGTTGTTACTTTTCACAATAAATGCTTGAAGTCCATAAAATATAACCAACAACAAATATTTACTTCACAACTCATCAAGGGTACCAGTGCCCTGGAAAAAAAAAGGGTTCCATAGTAATCCCCATAAAAAGAAGAAAGGAAGAACAACAAAATCCATTTTGCCAAATTCAAATCCAGAGTTCCAGACATAAATAGAATTGCAAGACCAATAACTGGCCAAATGCTAAAGCTAAAGCAGAACTTAGTCGAGCTTTATCAAAAGAACCACACACATTAAAACTAAGTCTAGCATTATCAAGGATCCAAAATTAATTCATAATTCTTACCAGTTTCTGGGGCCCAGTTACCAGGAACTGCTGGGATAGGTTGTGGAACTTCCTCAGTCCAAGGTTGTTCAGTTGCAGCAGGCCAATGGCCATCGGCAGTGATGCTGCCAATACCAGCAGCATTAAAGTCAGCAATGGCATAATCCTGGGCAGGAGGTGCTTCATCTTCCTCTTGTTGCTTGGTCTCCTCAGGTTCTCTATAGAAGAATAAATCCACCTGCACAAAAGAACAATTGAGATAATTGATCTAAGAACTCAAAGGAAACCCCCAAATAAGACTACTTTCTTACAAGAAAATGGAAAATTTTAAGACTCTTGCAGAGAGGGAATTGCGTGGAAATAAAACGTGTTCCTACTGAATGGAAGATGAGACATTGGCAATAACAGACATCTAGCAACATAATGCATCTATAGTAGCTATAAAACAACAACCTTCTATTCATAAGAGTAGCCAATATTTTACCATCACATCCCACTTATGCCCTGGACGAATAGTACCCCGCATCTGCAGTACCATCCTTGCTAATAGCCAAAAGAGACAACCAATGCTATGCTTCCCCTTATTATTGGCAGGAATCCCAATGTCAACATACCGCATTGGAGAATCAGTGTCACAAAAAGCAATAGTTGGTATATTTCCAAGAGCACCTTCCTTGATGGGCTGCACATAAATCAATAACATAAGAAAAGTTCCAGCTCAAGTGAAAAATAACTAAATGAGATCAATTACTACCAGAAATTCAAACCCCAGAACCCAACAAAAACATCTTGAATAGTTAAAACACATTTATCCTCAATATACTGGCAGTACTCTAGTAGTTCTAACGAGGTAATAAACCTGATGATCTGTTCTTGGATCAGTTAGAATGAGAAGGCGGGGCTCATTATAGGATGTCTGCAGCTGATTAGTGAATGTTCCTGGAGTGTGCCTTCCTGCAATTGCATGAGCGCCAGTGTATTGAGCAAACTTAAGTACTGCTCTCTGACCATAAGGCCTGGCAGACTGAACAATGATATCCTGAGGGTTCTCAATGGCAAGAATAACCCTAGCAGCAAGGTGAAGCTTCTCCCATGTCTTGCCAAGGTTAATTATGTATATACCTGGTAACCAGAAATACTAAAATCAACAAAACTCTAAAATGTTATATTTCAGTAGCAAGAAAACTCCGTAATCAAGAAAACCACTGACAAGAAAACTCCGTAATCAAGAAAACCACTGATACACCAATATGATCTTCTGAAAGATTAACATAGGGGTTTGGAATTCTATGACGTAAAACGGAAAATAAGTAAATAACAATTTAGTGTTAGTTAGCCGATGTCACTATTAATAGGATTCCAAGTTAGTTGTAATGCAGGCAAGTTGTTAAGTCTGTTTTGGTTGGAGGTTTTGCTCCACCTCAAGGCTCAAGTAAGAGCTACTCTCATGTTCCTCAGTAATATCACAGATTCATCATTCCTCCTTCTATTGGATTATCTCACATTTTCCCTCTCTTTCTCTCATTTTCTGTTGCACCATCAGACAGACTACATTTATCAAAATTCTGATTAGTAAATAAATTGAGTCATTTGAATCACAACACATCTTAAATCAAGTAAAATTATGAAACCACTAGTCAATTTACACCTATACCAGGGCCATGCCTAGCTCACATCCCTTCATCACTTAATCCTACACACTGGAGAAAATACATAATGAATTGAATATTAAAGAAAAGGGAATATATGTATAATTAACCAAAAGTACAGATCATTGGTCTCTTTATTAGTTTTCAAGTTTTGGACCACCTTATTAATAAAAAAATGGACAGTGAGAAACCACGCGTCTGAAAATTTTACTCGCTATTCTGAGGCTTCTGTTTTTTTTTTCCCCAGTTACAGAGGAGACTCCTCTCCTTGCAGACCAGGGAAAGGGATGAAACCAATCAGATCAAGCACACCACGGCTATTAGTTCATTGACACTATGATGGGGCTTCTTAGTTACTTACTATTCTATATTTGAGTGATTTTCTATCCACTGTTTTTCCTTTTGCAATAACATGAATATATTATCCTCACAAGAATACAAATTAAAAGAAAAACAAAACAAGTTCAGGCAGTGAAGTAACTGCAATGTGAAAATAATATGGCTTCTAATTTACCACAAGGGTTCAATGAAATTTTGTCAATTTGCATACTTGACATATGCTCATTCATCATCCCAGGAAGTACCCAAATATGCATTTGTCACATTATGAACATAGCTACTCAGAATTCAAATGGGGTCTTTCAAAAAGAGGAAACGAAGAACTTGGAATGCGACACTGACCATCGGTGCGGCGTTTGAAGACATAGCGCTCCATTTGAAAGTCACAGTTTTTCGTGCCAAGGTGAATGTTGGCGGCCAACATCATCTGGATGTCCGCCTCCTTCTGCGACAGCTGGCCCGAGGGAGCGGCGGCGGCGGCGGCGGCCATGGCTCCGGTAAGCAGGAGAGCTGCTGCTGCTACTATGCCCTCTGAAGAATTGAGACGCCGAACGCTCGGAGGGCAGTGTGAAGGAGAAGCCGAGAAGCCTTCAAAATGAGGGCGTTAGGGTTTTCTATACGTTCTCTGCAAATGCTAATGGCGAGAAAACCCTAGTCTCTGAAATGACATCAATGCCCCTGCAACATGTCCCTTATTTTGGTTAGCAGGAATGTTATTTCCACATCATTGCATCAAAACCTATTTTTGGCTATGGAATTGATTTTGAGGAGAAGTAATATTGAAACAAATTTTTAAGTTACAGAATTAATTTTAAAAAAATAATTTTTTTTGCTTTTGTAATAAATAAAATTGATTTTAGGTGTGAAATCTAAAAAATGTTTTAAAAATATAATTATAATTATATTTTAAAAATAAATTTACTTTACAATTAACATAATTTAAATAAATTAATTGTTTTAAATTAATTTTTAAAATATTATTTTAAAAAATAAATTAATTTTATTATTAGTAATTTTTTAAAAATCAATTGATCTAAAATATATATCAATTGGTACTTAGTGTGCTATGCTTTTTTTATGATACAAGTTCACGAGAAGTCCATTTAATATTATGTCTCACATTAAAATTCTCACTAGAATGTTCTCTAATTATCTCTGAGATAGGTGTACCTATTAATTGGTACTTTTATTAAGAGTTGAAATAGAAAGGGTAACCTGAAAAATGTGACATAGATGATGATATTAGTATTACAGTGTTAATTAGAGATTAGTCGAAGAATGTTAGTGTATAGCCAGCTCGTGTGATACATCTAGAGTTAGTCATTGCGAACACCGACTTTGAAAGGAATAATGTTATATTTCATATTAAATAAAAAAATATTTAATATAACACTTAAATTATAAGACACTCCTACCTTTAGCTTCTCTTTTGCTATGTTTTAGCGTAGTTTTCCACTTTTCCGCATGTTTGGATATATTTTCTTGAATTTGTTAATTTTTTAAAAAAAAAAAAGGAATAGATGTCATGATTTTAAACTTTGACAGTTGTGAACATAATATATTAGGCTTTCTGCCTGGCTTCAATCATTTGATTCCTGCATATGATGATTAGAATTTTGACATGATGTTTATTTTTTATTAAAAAAAAAGTTATTAAGACGCAAAGAAAAAAATCAAGAAAAATTAAAAGATAAGAGATCTTTCATATAAAAAAAGGAAAATAAAATAATAAAAAAGGGAAACATCAACATTTAATTAAATTTTCTAAGAGTAGGTCTCTGAATTTGCATATAAAATTTTTTGAGTTGGATAAATATTCAAATGCCACATATTTTCTTATTGGTTTATAAGTTTGAAAAAATGTTTTGCTTACCCAAAATTGTGTTAGTGTTGAACGGGAACCTAACTTTACTTTAAGCTATTACCAACAACTAAAGTTAGGTAGTTTTAAAAAAAAAAAAAATTGTCGGTAGACATTGAATAACTAGATGTCTGGAGGTGTAGTGGAACTTAGAACCCGAGTCTTCTCCCTTGAACTATTGTGATGTGCGTGCAAGTGCTAACATTATGTATTTAGTATTTACCTTCATTCATTAATTACATCTTTTTATTTGGTAAAGTACGGGAGACACTTTTTTTTTTTTGGTTAGTGTAACCCCTACTACTATCACCAAAGTTCTAGAACTATTCTATTTTTTATTTTGGTACAAAATAAGTTTTTTTTTTAATGAGTTTAGAAATTGAATTAGCAGAAAATGATTTATTTTATCAACTTTTTGCTTATAATAATTGTATGAACTAAATTTGAATTTTAGAATTATTTATTAGTAGATTTAAGTTAATGGTTTACCAAAACTTTTAAAATGAAAAAAGTTTGATTCTTGTAAGTAAGGCATTAATAACTTAATGAATGTATTGTATATATTTTAGCTTTTCTTTTAAACACTATTTATGTAAAAAAGATGATATAATTTGTAAACCATGTGCAAATTATTTTTACAAACAAAAATACTGAAACTTCCAACATTGTTAACGTCTTCTCTCCTTTTGTTTTGTCATCCCATCTAAGAGTGAGATATAATATTTTGTTTCTAAATATACAAATTTGCTTATATATGTTAATTACAAAATTAACCTTTGATTTTTTGTACAAGATTTTATTAATAATATAATATATTGGCACATTTTTATTTATTATTATTATTATTATATTTCTATCTTCTTTCTGTAGGCTAGCAGATAAACCCTGGTCGCCCTCCCGAAACATGCACCGCGCAGGGTAAAGAGAAGAGCTTCGAAACTGTGTGAGAGGAGGCATACCCAACTTCCTCAGCCACAAATTAGGACACCCAAATTTGAAGACAAAAGAGAAGAGCCTTGCTCCAGATTGGGGTGGTAGCAACAGGTTTCTCACGTCTCTTCACAGAGACAGGCAAAAAGGTTTCGATTTTCGACCAGGAGTGAGGTATTTTCTTTACCCGCTGCCTCTAAATTTGTCTGAGAATGTTTGGATTTTGTGGGTTTATTTGGGTTTTTTTATTGTTCTTATCTGTAGCAGATTTCAAAGTTTGTTTGATGGAAATTTTGTTTGAAACGGTTTTAGCAGCCATTGTCTTGTCCCATTTGAAGGAGTGACGGGGATTAAGTTTTTATTTGTAGAAAAAGATGCCAGCTTTGATCTCAGCGCGGTTTCTCCTGCTCGTTGGAGAGTCATTGCCCATGCGAAGGGCTTTGGCCACTTCTAGGACAGCTTGGTTGCACAGCAGCGTCCGTTCTCTGAGCCAGGTGGACCCCCGTTATACTTCCCTCACTCTTTCAAGCGTTGGCTTCAAAAGTGAGATTGAAACCAGGAACAAAAACAAATCAAATAAGCTTAAGCCATTGAGTTCCTCCTCTGAAGCCCTCAGGAAGAAAGGAAAGCCCATTGGCATCAATGAAAATAAAGCAGTTGGGGATACAAAGAAACAGCAAATAGAGTCTGCCCCATTTGCTGCTGAGTCATTTTCAGAACTTGGCCTCCCACATTTGTTGATTGAGAGGCTAGAAAATGAGGGATTCACAGTTCCAACAGAAGTTCAGTCTGCAGCAATTCCTACTATTCTGAAGAGTCATGATGTCATAATTCAATCTTACACAGGTTCAGGGAAAACATTGGCTTATCTCCTTCCTATACTCTCTGTTGTTGGCCCACTAAGGAGCAAACTTTCTGAAGGCAGTAGTGATGGTGAGCCTGGGAGGAAAATGGGAATAGAAGCAGTAATTGTTGCTCCCTCTAGGGAGCTTGGCATGCAAATAGTGAGGGAGTTTGAGAAGATATTAGGAATCGCCAACAAGAAAGGAGTTCAGCAGCTTGTGGGAGGTGCAAACAGAACTAGGCAGGAAGAAGCTCTCAAGAAAAATAAACCTGCCATTGTTGTTGGTACACCTGGTAGAATAGCAGAGCTCAGTGCAGCCGGGAAACTTCACACCCATCGATGTCGTTATTTGGTATTAGATGAAGTTGATGAACTCCTGTCATTTAATTTCCGGGAGGACATGCACCGGATATTGGAGCACGTAGGGAGGAGATCAGGTGCAGACCCACGTGGACCAAAACGCCCAGATGCTAGAAGGGCTGAGCGTCAGTTAATTATGGTATCTGCAACTGTGCCATTTTCTGTTGTAAGGGCAGCTAGGAGCTGGGGGAGTGACCCACTTCTTGTCCACGCAAAGAAAGTTGTCCTACTTGAAACCGTCTCTCCTTCTGAGCCTGTCAATTTGTCGAGGTCTTCACTCGGCTCAGATCCTAACTCGTCTAAGCTGTCTCAGGCTGCAGTAGAGAGTCTACCACCTGCATTGGAACACTATTACTGTGTAGCAAAGTTACAGCACAAAGTTGATACATTGAGAAGATGTATTCATGCACTTGATGCCAAATTTGTAATAGCTTTCATGAACCATTCTAAGCAGCTAAAGGATGTTGTCTTCAAGCTGGAGGCCCGCGGGATGAAAGCTGCAGAGTTACATGGGGATCTTGGGAAGCTTGCTAG
Source organism: Castanospermum australe (assembly GCA_019955255.1). Taxonomy (NCBI): domain Eukaryota; kingdom Viridiplantae; phylum Streptophyta; class Magnoliopsida; order Fabales; family Fabaceae; genus Castanospermum; species Castanospermum australe. The sequence goes on from NSJW01000812.1 coordinate 225,365, forward strand.
GTCAACGACACTGAAAAAATTCAAGAATGGTGAGGTGAGAGTTCTGGTTACAAATGAATTATCAGCAAGGGGTTTGGATGTGGCAGAATGTGATCTTGTGGTTAATCTGGACTTACCCACAGATTCGACCCACTATGCACACCGAGCTGGCCGAACTGGTCGGCTTGGTAGGAATGGTACAGTGCTAACAATATGTGAAGAGCCAGAAGTGTTTGTTGTGAAGAAACTGCAGAAGCAACTTGGAATACCAGTAATGAGCTGTGATTTTGCAGAAGGAAAGTTGCTTGTCATTGAAGAAGAGAAAACACACAGCACTTTCAGAAGATGAGGTGTTATATTTTTGTAACTTGTTTAGTTGACAATGCAGTTTCCGTGGTTTTTGTGTATTCTTCATTGAGGTTTCCTTCCTCTCTTTTCTCTTTTATTTTTACTAATTGGCAACTGCTAGTTAAGTGCACATTAGAAAGATGCGTTTTAGTTTACATTTTAAATTGAATGTAAGAAATATATACTGATAAGAATAGCCACTATCTGTTTCACAACTACAGCTATAGGGTCAATTCTCCTACTGGTTATTGAATTCTTACCTGAGTGGTGGTAATTAACAATTTAGGCACAAATTATTTTGAAAAACATGATTTCTAGGAAATTGTTTTTCTCACTTGGATATTTCTTTTTCACATTGCTGATAGCTGCTATCAAGGTCGCAATTGAATTTTTCTTTTTAAGGTCTCAACTTCTCAATTGAATTTTGCTTTCTATTTTTTGTTTCATTGTATCTTTAATTTTTGTGATCTGGAAGTAATTTGAGTGTCAAATTCTAAATCTGGTTTAAAATCTGCCTGAAGCAATGGGAGAAAATGACTAGTTTTGCATTGTCAGATTTTCGTAAGTGGCTTATGCTGAAGTTCTGGGTTAAAACTTGAGGAACGGGTTACAGGATATTCATATTTGAATTGCTAAGGAAGTATGCAACACTATGTATATAGTGTTTAAAACGAAGATTTTCACATGGTAAAGTTAGCTATTATGGCCTTAGTCTTCAATGCAGTTAATCCTAGCCTCTGTTATAACTTCTGCAATGCTGTTTCATCTCTAGATTTTATTGTGTTGTTCAGTCTCTGAAATGGATTTATCCTCAATTTTGAGAAGTAGAAAATAAAATTTGTCATCTGCTTTTGTAGCTGGGTGTGTTTCCTTTCCACTTTCTCATCAGTAATCATCGGTGGTTGAGCTTCATCTGAAGCTGGTATGGTGTGAGCCATTAATATGCCTTATAACCTCTACAAGTGTTCACTCTGTTTTTACTTTTTACATAAGCATCTGGGTTTGTTTTAATGCTTGATTCTTACCCAGCTTTTTATGGTAAATGGGTTGCTTTGTAGTGGATGCATTTGGAATTATGATAGATATGGAATCATGGTTATCAGGAATTCAAGAATTAAGAAATGATTATTATTGCATGGTAATCTCATTCATGTAGTGCTTATGCAAAGAATGGTCTACATTTGAAATCTGGTTAATGGAATCTCTAAATGAGTCAATAATCATATATATTAGTGAAGGTGCATTGTTATTTCTTGGTTCAATTAATTCTGTGGTTTGGTATCGTAAATATCTGTTGCAATTAGAACAGTTCAAATAAGACATGCTTTTTTTTAGTACTTAAGTGCCCAGATGATTTTGTTTTAATATCAAAAGTACCCTGATAGTGTTCACCTACCATTGGACCTGACTTTATTACCTTGAGCACCGTGAGTTTTACTGCTAAATATACCTTTAGCTACTTATTCTTGAATATAAAACGGCCTTCTTATGTATTTATGCTTCTATCTAGAATCTGTAAGATACTTGTACGTTTATGATAATATTATCTTGTTATCTGTTGTGGAGGTTGAAAATTTGATTACACTGTGCGTGTGACTACTTTCTACAAGAGTAGGAAACTTGAACACTGATACTGTGTTTTTGGTTTGTTGACCAATTGATTGTAGATATACATTTGATTATGCTTTCTGTGAAGGAGAGTGCTGCTTAGTTTTGTCATCTGGTTTGTCGATCAATTAGGTAGATGATTGACAGAACTTGAACACCGGTGCTCTTGATTTTCTCTGTAAATTGAATTTAAATGCTTCAGACTCAATCACTAGTGATTCCTTTTTTTTTTTTTTTATCAAGTTCTTCATGATGTGCATGGATGGTTTTGAACACAAGGAAAGTCAGTAATGTTCTGCCAATCATCTACCAAATTCTCTGCAAAAATGTAGGACTGAATATATGAATTCCATATCCCCTTGGGAAGTATTGGATATTTGAATCACGCACGAGAGTTATATTCTTCCTTCTTTTTTTTTACTTGCTGCTGAAATTCAATGATTTAATTGGGTAGATTTATTAGCCATCCCATTTTCTACCTTTGCCTGCCATATCTTGAGAGCAACCAATCTGAACCACATGAATGTTTAGATGCAAGTTTTCAGCTGCCAGCTGCATAATCTGTGACAAGTTCAAGTTGCATGACTCAAATAATTTATATAGCTTGTGGCTGTGGACTTTGAAGTGTTAATGAGTTGCAAGTGATGAGCTTGATGAGTGTTTTCTTTAGGTTGTCTCTGACTGCTTCTGTTTGCATTGATTGAGAGATGTTAGAAATGGGTCATGAAGGACATATGAACATCATCAATAGGGATTCATTCCAATGGCAATGGGTGTTGAGTGGCGTCAATAAGCAGAGCAGCATCAACTTGTAATCTGTTGGTATCCAAAGCACTTATTATTAGTTTCAAATTTTGGTAACCTTCATAGAATTTTTTGTTTTTTTTTTTTGTTTTTTGAAGTGGGATTTTAATCATCGAATAAAAAGATTTAATAAGAGCTTCTGTAATTTTATGGAGAGGTGTGATTGTGTTTCTGAAAGCAACCAACCGATATTGAAGATATGTGGAGGGAAAATGAAGAGCATGTATTAGTGGAAGCAAACATTGCAAAACAAGCTAATAACATCTTCGGCTATAGCTACACAAAGTGCCATTATTCGCTTCGCACAATTCTGCATTTATCACCACAATAGAGATTATCTGAAAAAAAATTGTCCTATTGAGACTAAAATTGAGGCTCGAATATAATTCCGGATTTTCAGTTTAGCCCAATTAAAGCCTGGGCTTAACTAAAATAAATTTGGGCCCGTATAATATAAAAATATAACCAATATATTGCTCTTTATAATAATTATGGGATCAAAAATAAATTTGCTCAAACCTATCAAATATATACCAATATATATATATATATATATATAGACACACACACACTATTGCCATTCATTAATAATAATAATAATAATAATAATGAATAGGTTTTTTGGTTTGGTAAAGAAAAATTTATAAGGTTAGGACAGGCTTCCAATTGACTGGAACAGATATTGAACTTACGATTGTTAAACTATGAACTCACTCACTTATCATTTAACTTATCTCTTGGTGGCATGGATAAGTTTCTTTATAATTAAGGAATAAGCATATATATGGCTGGCTTAAGAGAGAAGAATATTGTTTACTAATAGGGTTTTGCCTGGGAGTGTTAAAAGATGAAGAATGTTTCTGGAAATTCAAACATGGATTGGTTGTGCTAGATTAGATAGCCTTGGCTTGCACGCCATTCTCCATATCCTCCTTGAGCAGCATAGGCTGCTCCGGCGAAGTTAAATAATGAGATGGGATGGTTGTTGCGTAGGAGCGGGTACTTGTTGAATTTATTACTTGGAAGAGTTGCTGTTGCAGGAGATGTATTGACCAATCATATCTGAGATCATGCCTGCACGCACCCATGTGCTCTCTCGCTATTTTTCCGTAGCCAACCTGCCTGTGTTGCCGCGTGCCACATCCTTTATGTATAGATTCCCTCCAATTTTTCCATTCGAATCTATAAATAAAGCATTCTTCTTTCTTAAACAATCTAAAACAAATAAAAATAAAAATAAAAATAGGATAAATATTTAGATTCATTACAAATTGAATTTGATATATCAAATTATTCAAAATACTTTAAAAGAAAGTCGGTCGCACTAATCAAACTACAAAGTCATTAACAATACTATTTTATATTTTACTAGACATTTTTTTTTTCACATATACTCCTTTAGATAGATCATTTTTAAGGTGTAACCTTTAACCATAATTGTAAAAGAAAAAGTCAAATGACAATTCGAATTAAAAAATTGAAACTATCATAATAATGAATATGTTCGTAAAATAAGATAGGGAGATAAATTATTCTTGCACAAGAAATATGATATGTGCCAGAAGGTCAGGATTTTGTGAAAACGATATCGATAGTAAAATAAAACTTTTAAAGAGCGTTAGAGTTTTTTTATTGTTGAAGGTTTTTTTTTTAGTAAAAATAAAGTTAAAAGAGATGAAAGTACCACAGATCATGCTATAAGTTTCTAAAATTTACAATGGTACTTGTGTAAGAAATCAAACCCAAAATCTTTGGATTAGCACAATTCGATCTTATTAATTGAACAAATCCTTATTAGATGTATTAATTTATTTGTCTAATATCAAAGTAATTATAGTTTATATGACATGTTAAAAATCACATTGGCTATCAATTTGTCTTTTTTTTTTTGTCTTTGATTGAGATATCCTCATAGTAATATGTTTCAAGTAAGTCATGATTGATTTTTGACAAAAAGATCATTTCAATAAATATTTAATTTAATGCTCAAATCTTGACCATTTATTTATAAGTATGACTCGCTTATATTGTGCTCAACCCTTATTGATATCAATTTATCTTTCTATATGCATCAAAAAGCACCTAGCTACGCCTTCCCCCCAAAAAACACAATGGTGTATAGGAGTGTAAGAATATATATATAATGAATCTAACTATTGAATCTAAACGTGGGAACTGGGGTGAGAGAAAGAGCTCAAGATGATGTGGTAGTTGGATTTCATGTAATGTAATGGTGAGCTTAAGACTAAGTTCGTATTTACCAAAAAAAAAAAAAACTGAGTTCGTAGTGCACCGCACCTTGCCCAATTGCCCCTGCCACGGTGCCAAAGTCAATCGGTTACTACAACACTAACATATCCACTTGCGACGAAACTTAATTAACCGCGTAGCTGAGTCAATTCAACCAGACAATTACATTCTCGCAGCAACACCGTTGTCTTCCACGAACTCCTTTTTGCTTTTGTGCATGAGACCAAATTTACACAATCTCACAGCAAAGAATGCATGTGTTTCTTTGCCCATGACAGCTCAACAAAGGTCCCACTCGCTCAGCTCCTCCATTGTTTAGTTGAATACGCAGATAAATATTATGATATCAATCATTAAACATGTTGCAAACCAGTTAGCATAAAATTGTTAAATTAATTTGAAGAAGCATGTAAATTAAATATTGCTCCATAACATTAAAGTATTAATGCTAATTACTGTAAAATCGGTGCATGCTGACATAAGGCATAGACACAGCACCTGCAATATTGGTTCTTAGGTGTGTCTCACCTGTCAGTAATATTATTTTGGAAACATTGGTGAAAAGTCACATATTAGTATTTTAAAACAAAAGTGAAAATACTTTTAAAAAATAATTTCAAATATATTCATCATGTAGCGTGCAGGTGGTTGTAGACATATATAAATTGAATTTAATTTTAATTTATAGTCAAGGTATAATTTTTTTTATATTATTATTTAATCATGTATTATTATATGATTATTATAGTTTCATTTATATATCAAGTAATTATTAATTACCATAATCAAGCTTTTTAGAAATGTAACAATACATTGATTAAATGATATAGTGTAAAAAAAATTTTATGAAATAAAATTATGTCCTATGCAATGTTCTGGTTTTTTCGTCTATAAACACTACTTGTGTAACAGCATCATAGCTATATTAATGACTAATTAAGCTGAATGCTACATATCCTCACGTAATAATTTTTTTTTTTCAAAAATTTGTTCTTGTCATGCAATTGAACCTCAAATTAAGATTGTGTATCCCTAAAATGTGGGTTTTAGGTCTTTGACTTTGCATGTTTATGTAACGCGGTTCTAAATTTGATGCCGAAACCGAATCAAGTCAGAATGGGCCGTTCGCTATGATCTGTTGGGATAGAGTTATTGAATAATATCATCTACTTGCACTATTAAAATGAGCAAGAGGCAGCAGCTATACATAATACGGTTTAATTCTTTTGTACATGCTAGCTAGCTAGTATGGAAAAAATAATTAATTAATTAATTAATCAATTAATACAAGTTTACTTTTTTTTATATGGAAAAAAACTAGAGTAGGATAGGTTGCTCCACAATGAAAGCATGATGTACAATTAGTGAATTTCTACTGATAAAGAATTACAAAGAATAAAACCCAAAAATTTTACATCAATTCAATTCTACCTTACCAATATTGCAAAATTAGCTAACCATCAATACAAAACTATCTAATCATGCATGAATGAAAAAAAATGTATGTTTATATCTGGCAACCCTCCTTGCATAAATAAATGTATAATTTTTAGATGATCAAAATGAGCAGTGTCATTAATATGAGATTTTTTTTATTTATTTTTTATGATGTGTAATCTTGGTCTAAGGTGTTTTTCAGTATAAGATTCGAACCTTTGACATTTCATGTAAAGCTTGACCTAGTAAAACTCTAACTTATTTATCATTAAGTCATGCTTTTGTAGGTCATTAATTAATACAGGACTATACATAATGATGTGTCTACATTTTTTTTTTCATTCTTATGCAAAAACAAAGTGTATTTAATATTTGTATCATGAAAGAAAATGGGCTTTCTTTGGGAATATTACGGCCTTTTCATATTTTTTAATTTTTTTAGTAAGTTAATTAAAATATATGTGGTTTTAATAAAAAAAAACATAAATACATTATCTTAGAAAGCTACAGCCTATAATTTTTTTTTATTCTTTCTTTTTTTACTTTCTCTCATTCTATCACTTTTTTATTTTTACAATTTGCATACACAAAAAACTAATGAAATAGAACAAAAGTAGCCTAACCCATCTCGAGGCTTAACCGGAAAAAAGACATCATCGAAATTCCACAACAATAAAAACGTAGATAACAAGGGCTTAAGGGAAAAAGACCATGGAAATTCCACAACAATTTAAAAAAAGTAGATAACAAAATGCATAATGAAATAAGGAAGGAGAAATATTAGGGTGCCTTTAATATCATACAAATTATAATTGAATTGAATTAATTTGAGTTATATTAAATTAAATTAAATTAGAAATTAATTCTTATATTTAGAATTCATTATAAAAATTATGAATTAGATTGATTTAGAAATTAAATTTTATGTTTGGAATATAAAAACTAAAAATTAAATTGATTTTATTTTAAAAAGTTTATATTTTTACCCTTTTTTTAATAAATATTCTTTTTTATTTCTAAATAAATGATTAAAGGTAGAAGAATAAATTTAAATAAATTCTCCTCAAATCTACTCAAATTTTTTCATTTTTAATAGAATTTTAAAAATAACTTAATTAAAATTCATGAGATTTCTAAGAATTTCTAAATCTTATCAATTCATATTTTATAATTTTTTAAAAAAAAATTTATTTTTTAAATGAAATCAAATCATAAAATTATTAATTTTAAATGCACCCTTAATGTTAATGAAAAACTCATTTAGAAGATGTGAGGCATGAGAAACTAATTGGATTTGGGTCCTTTTTTGACACTGGACTATTTGTTAGAAAGAAATAGACACAAATATTTTATATGTAGAGATTATCATAATAAGTTATAAATTTCTTATTTAGATTTAAATTTTTTTTTATCAATCTCACGTTAATGTAGAAGATGATTCGAAGATACCATTCCCTCCAACTAAAAAACAGTTATATATAAATGTTTAAGCATTACAAGCTTGCCAAAGTTGCCACAGCATAAAAGCCACCCAAAAAAAGTTTTGTTTGGATATTACTTCTTTGCTTTAGGGCTCCCACGTTCCACAACCACCACTCCCATATTAAAGTAATTTCGAGGCTCGTAGAAATCAAGTATACATAAAACATATATAGATGCTCAAAACATAGATATCTTAATTTTCTAGATATCGTAATTTATTTTCATGTTTGAATACGATATAATGTTGATGTACTAAGCACAGACGTCCTATGTAGACATTTTAAAATATTTTTTTTTGGGTTCCTCTCTTAATAAAAATATGGTCAATGCAAATTATTTAGATTAACGCGTATGTTGTTTTCTTGTCAACTATTCAATTTCAGCCAACTGGCCCTGTTAAGCAAGTCAAACTGTGCTTCTTTTCTAAGGTCTTGCTGCCTATATTCCCCCACTCTTTCCCCCTAATCTTTTGCTAATAGATTCATGGCTTTTTCAATGCAAAAAAGTTGACACACTTTTCGCCTCTGGGATCTTCCTTTTATCTCAGGGAGTAATCTTTGACATAACATGATTTCATAAAATTATTTTAGCCCTTGGGAATGGGAAGTATATATTCTACGGACATCTAGTAAATTTCATTTTCAAGATATATTGGTCTATAACCATTGCCAAAACTGTCACTGAAGTGTAGAATTTTTTTTTTTGGGTGTATTTTTATGAATAGTGTTACTTATGTAACTCTTACCATTTGGATCATGTACACGAATTATACTTGCTTTTTCTTTTAAATCTATATCAAAAAAATTAAATTAGATCACGGAAATTTAGATTAAATTATAGTCTTATAGATATTTATTATAATGTTAGAATAGAAACCACCTTCTCCGTTAAAAAAAAAAAAAAGAAGCCACGTGCATTACATTACATGTACTGGATCATATCTCGATGATTTTCCTTTCACTTTTTTCCCTTTGGGTGGACATTATAAATGATTTCTCTTACCTATTAGGTCTCCCAAAAAGTCGGCACACAAACACAACACAATTTCTTTTCAAATAATAATAATAATAATAATAATAAACTTTAAATTCAAAGCTAAATGAATTATGGGTGTCGGGTCAAATTCACAACACCCGGCTTAAAATATAAATTACGAATTAAGTTAAGTGATTGGGTTGATTTGAATTTAAAATTTGTTAACTCGATTTCATTAATTCGAATATCAAGTTTTGATCTTTTGAACTCAATGAAATTTAGACTTAATCATGCAAATTTATATACTTTTTATTATATAAATTTAATGTAAAAAAATATTTTGGGTTTAATACCAAATAAGACGTGAATTTGATTATACAATTTTAAACTTTTATTTTTTGATATAGAATAATTTTTAACTTTTTAATGTAAAAGATATCATTTTAAGTTTTTAATGTGTAATAAAATACTATTTTGATAAAAAAAAACAAATACAAAAAATAAAAACCCATCAACCCAACTCCAACTAAACCAAGCCGATCAAGTTGAGCTGGTTAATGATCAACATAACAAAATCTTAAATATGACCCGATCAACATAATATTTTTCCATGAACCTGACCCAACCAAATCTTCATACCCGACCCGGTTACAGCCTTAAATGAAACCATAAATGAGAGAGATAGACATTAATAACATTATCATCACAAAGACAATTAAGTAACTAAAAATGCAGCACAAAAAAGCAAAACCCACATAAAAATACTATTAATATCTAGGGTGGGGGTGGGGGACAAAGCAAGCATCCAAAATAGTTAAGGCAAGGGAGTGAACAATTATGGAAGAGAAACAAGACAAATTTGAAAACAAAGACGTGGAGGGTGAGATAGAGAGAGGCCCCAACGAGCTGAACAAAACGAAAGTAATACCAAATATTATATATATATAGAGAACAGCCTCAACCTCAGAGCGAAAACTAAGGCCCTACCCTTCTCTTCTGTTCCTCTCAAAATCTCCTATCTCTGTTTGCTTCGCCTTCTCAACCCCTCTCTCTCTCCCTCCCTTCCCCCTCCATCCCTCCCTCCCTACCTCTCTCCGTTTCGTAGTAACAATGGACCCAGCTGCACAACCAGCTCAAGCTCCCTCCTTTTTCTAGGCCCTGCTCTGTTTTCTCCTCTGTTTTTCCTTGCTCTGCTTCCGAACCCATTTTTGCACCCCTTACTTTGTTCCATTCCGTTTCACTTTGGGAGGGCTGTAGAAAACGATGCAGATGAGGAGGACCGTGCAATGGAGTCCAATCCTCATCTCCCTCCTCTTGATTCCCATCGTTGTTCGCGGGTTCGAGGACGAGGGGGAGGAGGGCCCGCACAGAATGAGCCTGGAATTGGTGCACAGGCACGACGCTCGCCTCGCAGGGATCGCCGAGCAGAGCAGCGATCAGCTCGAGAGCATCAGGGACTTCATTCGCAGGGACTCCCTTCGCCGCCGGAGGTTCAACCGGAGATGGGGCCTCGGCACCAGCAGGAGCCACAGAAGGGAAGATTGGGAAACGTTGGAAATGCCAATGCATTCGGGCAGGGACTATGGACTCGGAGAGTACTTTGTGCAAGTTGAGGTTGGAACCCCGCTGCAGAAGTTCTGGCTCGTTGCGGACACAGGGAACGAGTTGACATGGTTTAACTGCAGACACAGACCTGACAGAACCCGTGGTGGCCACAAACACAAGGGAAGGTCCGGGTCCGGGTCCGGGTCCGGTTCCGGGTCAAGAACCAGACCCAGGACCAGGACCAGGTCTAACCCCTGCACCAGGGTGTTCTGCCCTCACCGCTCTCGATCATTTCAAACAGTGGCGTGTTCTTCTCACAAGTGCAAGGTTGAGCTCAGCGACCTCTTTTCTCTCAGTTATTGTCCTAAACCTTCTGATCCCTGCCTATATGATATCAGGTTGGTAACTGTTCTTTGTCATTTATCATTTTTTGGCCTATTTTTCTTTTTTTTTTTTCATTTTTGTGTTTTCCTTCTTCTTGTTAGCTCTTTGCTGCAAACAGATTAATGGGGTTTGTTCCGAAACAAGAAAACATTAGCAGAATAGGAAAACAAAATATCAGGAAAAAAAAAGAAAAAAAACCCAGTTTGTACCAAGCTTTCACGCCAATTAAAGCCCCTTTTATTTTTTCAATTTTGGCCATGTGTTTCTAACTAGTTGGGTGAGAGACAAGATGCAGAGAGAGGAGAAATTAAAGGCTATCTTTTTGCATCTCTAATTTAGTTTTTCTGTTGTGGGCTAGGAGGGTGACCAATAAGGCAGTTGGGAGTATGTCCTTTAAATAAGTAGTCAAGTTCCGTTTTAAAAGCCAGCCAAAAATATTGGCAACATGTCTCTTTTAAAACAGGGTTGAGTTTGGTTGTAGTTGTTTGATTAAGGTTCAAGTGATATTATTAAATTTATTTCTTGTCATATTAATAATTTTTTGTTCAAATTTACATAAAATTTAACATATTAATTATATTTCTTTGTATTTATCAAAAAAAAAAATCTCAGTTTTTCACTTAGCATTAATGGCCTTTCAAGATGTGCTAAAAAAAAAACATTTTTAGTCATTCAAAGCATTGATAATAAGCTTGCTTATCCCCATCATAGTCAAAGATCTTTATCCTATAGATTATATGGAATATGTGCTTGGTATTCAAAAAATACCCTGCTGGGACTGATTAACAGATAAAGGTAGCCCTCAGAGTCACACACAAGCACAAAAGGTGGCCTGCTCCTGCTGGTGACCCTGCAACCATTCTTTCCAGCATCCAACAATGGTTATAAATGAGAATTAATGTTAGTAGGTGAGCATCACATGACCCACATTTCTGCATCCAACGCATGCGGGGGAACATAAACCTCTGGTTTTAGTCTCTTCCTGCAAATAAGCCATCCCTTAGTTTACTAATGAGGCTTATCAGCTTCACCTAGAAAACCCCACCTGCATAATTTTTCACATAAATTTTTCCCATCAAAGTCAAACCCATTTCAAATCTGATAAGTTTCACTTGCACAGAACATGAACTTCTTGTCCACAATGTCCAATTTTTGACTTTTCTTATCTTATCTGTAACAGCTACGTTGATGGGTCATCTGCAAAGGGATTCTTTGGCAGTGACATTATCACAGTACACCTCACAAATGGAAAGAAGGGGAAACTGCATAATGTGACAATTGGGTGCACAGAATCCATGCTTAATGGCATAACCTTCAACGAAGACACTGGTGGCATACTGGGGCTAGGCTATGCCAAAGAGTCCTTCATTGATAAAGCAGCTTCACAATATGGTGGCAAGTTCTCCTATTGTCTGGTTGACCATCTGAGCCATAAAAACGTTTCCAGTTATCTAACTTTTGGTAGCCCCAAAGTCACATTGTTGAGTGAAATCCGACAAGCCGAACTTGTTTTGGCTGCTCCATTTTATGGTGTGAATGTGGCTGGCATCTCTGTTGGGGGCCAAATGCTGAAAATCCCACCTGAGGTTTGGGATTTCAATGCCCATGGAGGCACTCTAATTGACTCAGGGGCAACCTTGACAAGCCTAGCCCTTCCTGCTTATGAGCCAGTCCTTCAGGCTCTCAGCAAGTCCCTAACCAAAGTCAAGAGGCTTTTGGGGGATTTTGGAGGGTTAGGGTATTGCTTTTCTGCTGAAGGGTTTAATGAGAGTGCAGTGCCTAGACTAGTGTTTCATTTTGCAGGGGGAGCTAGGTTTGAGCCCCCAGTGAAGAGCTACATCATTGATGTGGCACCCCAAGTGAAGTGCATTGGAGTTGTTGCAGCAAATGGGCCTGGTACCTCTGTCATAGGTAATATTATGCAGCAAAACCATCTGTGGGAATTTGACTTCTCTCAAAATACTGTGAAGTTTGCTTCTTCTACCTGCACCTAGTTATTCTTATGTTTTTATTTTTTAATTTTTTAGTTTAACTCTCTACATCCCCCATTCCCTTTCGGAGATGAACTAGTCACATTTGGTGCTTGTTTTGTTTCAATTGGATTATTATTCTTTCAATTTTCTTTCTTTTTTCTCCTTTTCAATTTGCTTTGTAAAATATTACATACAAGCGTATCATAAATCTAGTGCAGTTCTTATCATGTTTATGATATGTGGCTGGGCCACAGATTCCTTCGAACATATAAAATTTCATCATAATATTTCTTTTTTTATCCACAATAATAATTTTATTATGCCATATGTTCACATTTTTTAAAAAAAAGCTTTTTGTGCAGGATTCATATAAGTATGTAGAAAATGAATCAATCTCAGTATAAAAAAAAGATTATGAAATAATTGATATAAAAAGTTAAATATGAGGAGCAAATGTCAACACTTGTGGAAATATCATTTCTCAACCAAAAAAAAAAAAAGGGTTAAAAAGAGACATCGACATAGAAGACTGAATTAATTTTTTGTAGTAAAGCCATTCATGCCTCGTGCCCTACAAGTATTGCTCCTAGCTTTGAATGATGGAGCAAATGTCACAATCAAATGCTAATTTATGGCTTGTGTTAATCGAATAAAGGTAAACTATAGCGTCCGCATCATATATTATCATATTATATATGTCATGACGAAGAGTACATGTTTTTTTTATTTTTCTCTTTATCTCGAAGGAATGACAAAGAGTACTGTACCTGATACCTACTAATCAAAAGCATACATGTTTTGTCTACAACATCATGTTCGAGTCCTTATCTTAAAAACCATGTCTATATTAAGCATTGATCTGAAATCATAGCTTTCAGCTAATTAATTTATTTTTTGCATCATAGAAATATTTAGAAAATCAGGATAATTAATTAAGCAAAGGCCAAAAAGGTTAGGATATTTATTAGTTTTTCTCTCATGATATTAAACTCAGATTTCAGATGTGTAGAAGTTCATCAAGCTGAAATCACAGAAGCTTTCCTTATCAACAATCTTCTGTCGACAAGAATACCTGTCACCAAAATGGACGCGACAATGAAAAATCACATCTATGGAGAAAAAAATGTAATGGCCTATTTGTTTCAAATTCTCTGCACCTCAGAGGTGTTTTGAAGGAAAAAAAGAGTTAAGTTACTTTTAGTAAATGTTTTTTTAAATATATTTAAATGCCAAAATACGATTGGAAAAATCTAAAACATATAAGTTGTAAATATGCTGAGAAAATTAATTTTAAGTTAGTGCATGTTTGGATTGAATTAATTTATTTTAGGTTCAAAATAATTTATAAATAAAATTTTATTGAAATTTTTTTTAAAAAATAATTTTTTTTTAAAATTAAACTGAATCAAACATATTATAAATCATTTGATATAATATATAGGTTACAGAAGCATCTTAAAGCATAGTTTATGTATATATTGAATGATCAAATATCAACTAAATTAACAGAAACCTTTTTTTATCAACAATATATGGGGTTTTTGTTAAGTGATCAAATAGATATATGTCTTTAAACTTATTTTCATTTCGTGTTAACTAAGTCATACCTTGAAAATTCAATATGTTCATGAAATGGCAACAAAAATCATATATATATATATATATATATATATATATGTATATGTGTGTGTGCGCGCGTATAATCATTTACGTGCACGCCTATATCTCATAATGAGAGAAACCCATAATAGAGGTGAGGAAGGATGATTGATGATGCTAAATTGTTACAAGGCACAAGGAACCTAAAAGGAAATCATTTGAATAAAGCGGAAACGTAGTTAATTAGCTTTATAATTTATACGTACTATTCATTTTGAGATCATATCTGACAACTAAGCCAAGAACTTTATAGATATTTGCATGTTATTTTATATCATTGACCGATTAAAATATGCCTCCTAGACCCAACCAATCAATCGTCAATAAGACAAATGATACGTAGCAGTTAATTAAGTTTCTTGTTATCGTGCTGTGACAAAGAACGCATATGAAATCTAATCTTTCTTCTTTCTTCTTTCTATTCCTTCTTTTCTTTTATTTTCTCGAAGAACATGAAATCTAATCATCATTCACCACGTGCAATGTTTGGAGGCTGTGGAATAATGTCATCTGCTTCACCTATTTAATAAGATTAGTTGGGGCTCTCTTTCGGAGAATATAGAGAAAAACTAAAATAAGATTAAAAATAGGGGCTTCAACTATAATATGTAAATTGTTTGGGAAGTACAAAGACAGACCTATATTATTATATGTAATTAGCTATGAATTTTGGTCAACACCAGTAATTTTTTTCAATGATTTATTGGTAAATATTGGAAGTTGTTGTTATAATTTAAACAATTTTTATTTAAATTTTATACATGACCAATTAAAAAAAGTTATCATTTATGATACACGAAATAAATCATCATAAAACCATCAGATTTGGGGTCTTATTTTCTAACTAAGTATTATTAAATTTTAATTTTTTTAATCTAAATTCGACAAAAATTCTTGCATACATTACTCGAAACACACACATATATATATATATATATATATATATATATATATATATATATATATATATATATATATATAATAATAGAAATAATCATATATCAGATTTGGGGTCTTATTTTCTAACTAAGTAATTAAATTTTAATTTTTAATCTAAATTCGAAAAAGTTCTTGCAACATCTCCAAACATATATATATATATATATCATTATGATACACGAAATATCATAAAATCATAATTATAAGTATATTAAATTTTAATTTTTTTAATCTAAATTCGAAAAAGTTCTTGCAACATTATCGAAACATATATATATATATATATATATATATATATATATATATATATATATATATAATTAAATTAATAAAAAGAACTATCTCAAGTAAATTGAAATCTAAAAGTTAACAAAAAAAATTAATTAGTAGCAATTAATGATATCTAGATGTATAAAATCTTAGGTTTTTTTTTCTAAATATAATTGGTCCCCCATATATATTTATTTTTCATTAATTCAACTCATAAGATGCATGTATCAGTTAATGATTAAATATATGTATGCAATAATTGTATATATAATAATTTTACCAAGTAGAAGTATCACTAATAAAAGATAGATGTCATATAATTCCTCTGTTCGTAATAGTTTCAAGTAACATAAAGTCACCTTGACATTTTCTATCTACTTAGAATACACGCTTATTACTTAATTATTAGTAATGCGTGCATGTTTAAGTTGACCCCTTTTTTTAATACCAAAAAAAAAAAATAAAGGTTTACCTTTTTAAAAGGTTTGCATCATATATAGTTTAAAAGCTAAGTATTATAACTATGTATGAGTTACGATAACATATGTTATATTTTATTTTTTATTTTTTATTTTCGGTTAGAACATATGTTATATTTAAATATGACGTGCAAGTTAAATCTGAAATTCAGGGGCGGTGAGGCATGATCCATTTTTTTTAATTTAATTTCATTTTTACATGTGTTTTTTAAAATTAATTTTTTTAATTTTGCTCTCAAATATTCTGGTTGAAATTAATGATATGGCATTTTTATTTTAATAATATAATTTAACGCTTACATGCAGCAAAATAAAATTTAAACTCGTCAAACAACAGTTTCATATTATTTAAAATATTTAATAAAATTGGTTGAATATTTAGTGAAGTATTTGAATTTCTCAATTAAAAATTTGCCGTCTTCTTCAGAAACACTCCTTACACATGAATAATTTGTCTAATATACTTGGAGTAAATCATGTGGGTGCATGGGCAAGACTAATATTTATCGCTTCTTTCTTTGATCAAACGTTCAAAAGGGACAATATTCACTGAGCTTGTGGAGAAAGTAAAGATCAAAGAATAGCAGGTTGGAAAGAAAAGTTACTTTCAAAAGGCATGAGATGAAAGTCCTCATCAATTAATCATTAGCTTTAGCCATTGCTATATTTGCTATACATTACTTGATTCAATTCTTCCGTCTCTTCCTTTTATCTTTATTTATGTTCATTTAATAAAATATTATTAATTAAAAAAATATACCTCCTTTTTATAGTTAACAACTTAACAATATTTATTTATTTATTTATTTCGAGAGAACAAGCAAGATTGAAGATATAAATTAACAAGATTAGAGACAAAAAATAGAGCCAAAGAATTTGAGTCTCTTTGCATGTAGCGGTTTTGGTAGGGTAACATTGGTTGAAAAGTTGGGTAAGCATGTGCTTTGACAAAAGGATGGAGGAAGTATTTTCCTCGCTCATCTTCCATAGATAGCAAGTTATCTCCAAGTTGTTCTTTTGGACTTGAGAAGTAGCATTTTGGAAGATAAAGAAGGTGCTCACTACTAAAGGACGGCATGCATGAGATGAAGAATAGTCAATGGTCAACAGATCGATACAATGCACTTGAAACCCAGATGGATCCCTGCTTAATTTCCCTGGCTTTATAATCCCACATGATGCATTGTTGGATGATTCTTTTGGGCTGGTTACTTTCACTATTCCTTGTATATATATGTCCAAGAAAAGAATGCAACGTTGATCAACCAAATCCGTAGGGTTGAGTTTGAGTAAATACACCGCAATGCCACTGTTTCCACAGGACATTAGCTTTTAGAGCCTAAAGCATATCCCAACATCAGAGGTTTCTGGGACAGGTTTTGGAAGTTGAAGGTCCACAAAGATTCTAACTTTTTCCTCTGGAAGATGTTGCACAAACTTCCCCCCCTACTAGAAGCAACTTGGTTGGCAAGCATATCCAACTAAATACAAATACAATATATGTCCCATGTGCGAATTGGAACAGGAAAATGATCTACATAACCTCTTTAATTTTGTACGAAGGATGCTGTTATATGGTTTCAATCACTGTTGCCAATCAGATCCACCTATATACATGTTTTTTTCTCAAAAATTATTGTATACTCCTGTAATAAATATTTTTTTAATTTCATGATGTTAAATGTTAAATAAATAATATATAAATAATATTAAATTTGATATTATATTTTTATTTATCTTTATATATATTTTTATAAAATAAAAAAAATCCTTACTTGAAGAAAATATAAGAATTTCCCGTTTTTCCATGCTAGATTCATGGAAACTAGCCACAACCTTGACTGAAAGATCTCGAACTAATAAAAAGCAATGCGAGTAGGCTGCTAGAGTATTAATACTACCTTTTACTTTTGAAAAAAAATAAATTATTTATTTAAAATTGAAAAATATTTAATGATGCAAATTAAGTGTATACATCCGGCATAAGGAAATAATAATCAAAAGTAGTAGTTGAAAAATGACAACTAGCATTAGCTAAAACAATATATATTATTGTTATTAATAATAATTAATGAATAGGTAACTTTATTTGACACATAAACTCATTATATAGGCACTGAAATCTTATAAGAATTAAAAAAATGTACAAGCGTGAAATTAACTAAAAAAGAATAATATGAGAGTAAAGGAAAATGGCAGCACAGGGGAGGAGGACCACCATTTGACGCAAATGATTGGAGTGAGTTTTACATAAATCAAGGCGCTTTACCCGGCCGCAACCATATATTATCTATACCCACTCCCTCCTACTCTTGTAAGTATGTACCTCTCTTTCTTTTCTATCCCATTTTTTTTTAAAGCATTTGGCATGTGTAGATAGGAAACTTCTATTCATAATTTTTGAAGATCCAAAAAAATAAAATTATTTATATGTGTGAAATTGGGTAAAAAAATTGACATAAATGAAAGAAAATAATTTTGATGGACTAAAATAAAAGTAAGTAAATATATATACAAAAGATCAAAATAAAATAAAATAAATCTTGATATATTTGACTCAAGCAAGAATGGAATGAAAAAAAGAGAGGAAGGGGAAATGTTCATTTCTAAATTGCAATGATTTTAAAATATTTATAAAAATAAATAAAATATTATTTTAAAAAATTAAATGAAATTATTATAATTATAAAAATTTTAATATTATATTATAAATTAACTATCTCACAAATTTAAAATATTAAATAAAAATATATGAATAATTTTATATTTTTTAATCATTTTATTCATTACATTCAATTCATTTGATAGGGGCAAATGTCAAAGGAATGAGTGGACAAATACAACACGGATAAACACGAAGGAAAGGAAAAGCCTATGAACCTTTGTCTTATATTGGCAACTTTTGTTATTCCTAATCTGTTTTTTCTTTTTTCTTGTGGTACTACCTACGTCCTATATAAACTGAGAAAGGGTTTCCTAGGGAAGTTTGACATTGTACGTATTTTCTTATAGATATTTCTGTTGTTGTTTATCAATAATGATATAATTTGGAAGGAATTGTTGTTTAGGACATATACATGCGACAGTACTCAGGATCTATGTTTGTTGATCAATGTTACATGAAAGACGTGATGAAAATTGATAAAGAAGAACCCAAAGCAGCAACTGCTTCATGAATCTTACAATGTTCCTTCCAACATTTCTTGATCTCACAAATGATGAACTTTGAGAGGAAATATCAAAACTCAAATTACCTCTAGGACTTGACAAAATTGTTTGCATGCATGCATGCATGAGCTAATTGGGGTTGCATTGGGTATTGGTGAAATTGAAAATTGAGCAAACAATTTCGTGCTTCTCATTGATCAGACAAGAGACCAACAGTATTCTAGTCTTTGAGAGTTACGACAAATACTTTCCAAAATGAAAGAAAAAATGTCCTTGGGAGAATTTATAACCCATTATTTTGTTTTTTTAATTCATTTATTCTTTGGTTTTTTTTTCCCCCATGAAGATAAGGGAATAGATTTTTTTTTTGGTCTTCAAGGGAGTAGGATTTTATAGCGATCGGAACAAATATTCACTTTTCACTTGCGGGCCATCAGAATGAAGCATTTGTGATCTGGTCAGATATGCTCCTGAACCAAGGCCCATGGGCCAGGGCTAATACACTCAGTTCATATTGTCTAAGTCAAGACCCACATACAAGATATTTTTTAGTTTTAAAAAAATTGTAAAAATTTCTTTTTTGGAGAAACAAAATTTTTTCATAATTTTTTTTTTCATATTTTTAGTTAATCCAGGATTTAAAAAAAAAAACCAAAATACTTTTAAGATTTTGATTAAAAATGATCATTAAAAAAGGAGACTCAAATTTAATAAAGACTAAAGCATACCTTTTGTCCCTTAAATCTAAGTTTATTTTATTTTGATCTCATAATTATATTTTATTTCAAATATTTCTTTTATCTTACAAAATATCATTAATTTTTCTCAATAATGAAAAATGCCGAAAATGACATCTATGTGTTATTCTATGTGTTTAAGCTTACCAAAATTGTAAATGTTTCAATCATTTAAGAAATAATTTACTTTTTATACACGGTTAGTCCAAGTTATTTTTAAACTATTATCAAAGTATGAGACAAATTTATGGTTTTGAATTCAATTCCTTCCAATGATCTTTTATTGACTGACAATCTCTAAGTATTATTGTAAACTTGAAATTTTATAGTGCATTAGCCTTGGATTGGGACAACATTCCTTCTCGTAAAATTTTTATCACATTAAAAAAATTATGTGTTAGCACATTATTAAAAAAATTTAACTTCTTAAGTAATTATCATTATAATCAAAACTCATTTAATAATATGATATGACAATACATAATTAACTGTCAATATTTACAGTATTTTTCTTAGTATTAGTCGCCTAATAAGTTTTTAAATATATATTATAAAAATTAATAATAATAATAATATTTGATAATTTATTAGAGATATCATACCTAATAAACACCACCCCTAGAAACTCCCCACTTTACCTCTTCTCTCCCTCACCACTTCCACCTTCGGGATGCTGGACACTTTTGGTGACGGTAACTACTGCTAGAGAAATGTTTGTTGACGTGGTCATTGCAAGACAAAAGGATTTTCTGCACCATTTGTTGGAATTGACCATCAAAACTCACTTTCATGGTGATGGTTGGTTTCTGAATAAGAATGTGTGGGACTAAAAATCGCCCATTTGGATCAAAGATCAGAGCACTGTGATGTCTTAGTGAGAGTTAGATGCAGGCCCGTGAGATTATATGACTTGAAAAATTGAAATAGAAACCGAGAATGAAGTGGCTAATGAAGGTCCAAACTTGGGTCAATGACTGCTTTTTTTTTAATTTTTTTCTTTCTTGTATTTTTATGTTCTTTAAACGTGAGATTAATCTTATTTTAAATATTAAAAAAATCTCTTTTAATAATATATTTTTACTAATTTAAAATTAAAATATTATAAAAACTTCTTAACTGTTTAACTCAAATGTACATAAATGAGGGCTCTGCCGGGCTCTGCCACTTCCAACAATTTGCTTCTCTCTAAGAATCTTAGTTGTATTTGTGTTTGGAGCTTAGAGAGATTTCAAAAAGAGGGGTAGTCCGGCCCGAAGAGTAAAGGCATGTTTGCTTTTGGTTTGAAGAGTCCAATAATCCGTTTTGAGTCATAAAAATGATGTCAATCACATTCACGATGCAAAATCGGGTTTGGTTATTTCAACGTGATTTTATGGATAAATGTTGGTTGCTTTTCCCACTTGCAAAAATGATGTCAATGACATTCACGATGCAAAATGGGTTTATTTATTTCAACGTGATTTTGTGTACAAATGTTGGTTGCTTTTCCCACTTTTGGGCATACAGTTTACAAAAGAAAAGATTTTTAATTCTTTTTATACAATTTAAACTAATTCGAATCTTGTTAATGATATCTCATTTGATAAATAATTTATAATTACTACTATGAAAACAGTTACAGTGACATATGATATGTCTAGATTTTAAATTGAGACAACGTCACCTCCTTTTAACCTTACATTAAAAAAAGAAAAATGAATTAGATACTCATTAAAAGATAATTTCAACGTACTAATAATCTAGTAATCAAATTCTAATCAAGTAATATTTATAAAAAGCTAATAACACTGTAATTTGAAAAAAAAAATTAAGCTGCATGCAAGAACGTACGGATTCAGAAAATGCAATCAATATATATATTATATGAATTATCCCAAATTCTGCAGTTCAATGTTAATAAAGCTGTACACGTGCACTCATTATGAAGGCCTAACGTGGCAAGCAATGCTCCGTGGCTTTTATAATAGTAATAATAAATAAATAAATAATATATGTGAAGAAGAAAATGAATCCGAATCTGAATAAATAATTTATAAAATAAAATAAAAAAGATAGTGCTGAAGGCTGATGGCCAGTACACCACGCGAGTTCCCCACGGAGAGATTGCTTAGCCATTAAGCCGAACACCCTGACTTTGACGATTTCTAACAAACAAACAGACAAACGCATTAATTATATCAAATCAAAATATAAAATAATTTCAGTTTCTTCTGCTCAACTGTTCTATTCGACAATTCCTTTCTTCTTTCCTTCCCTCGCCCGCCCCTTTTTTTTTCTTTTTCTTTTTTCTTTGTCTTTGTTTTCGATCTTCTAGTGGATTCCTAATCCAATTTGTCTTCTTTCCAACCACATATCCAAAAACAAAAACATGACTTCTGACCAAACAGGCAGAACAAAATAAGCGTTGAAATTGGCAACAATGTTTAGGGGGGGGGGGGGGGGTGGGGAAGTGCCCAGGTCCCTTGTAATTGCTGGTGATTCATTACTGGCATGAGTGCTATAGCGTAGTTAAAAGAAATAATGTTATATGATTAATACTAAAAATACAATAAATATATAAAATTGTTAGATTATATGTAAATTTGTATGAAAATATTTGATGTGATATTGCACAGAATCAAACACAAATATAATGATATAGAAATATATATATGAGTTTTTGTATATATATATAAAGTGTTATTTATACAATATTATTCAATTAAAAAACAATTTGGTCAGTTAATTAGTTAGATTAGCACCAATAAAAAAAGAGGAAAAAAATAATTATTTAGTAAATAATTATTTCATATACATATATGAATAATCCTCATATAATTTACTGTTTTATTGGATTAAGCAAAATTGGCATGAGGATCAATTCCTTCCTGTAATGGACAATGGTATTATATATTCATATTCCCTTCGTATCACAAATTAAAATATAATTAAAATGAATAATATTTCCATGTCAATATCTTTTTATGTATGTGTTTTTTTTAAAAATTTTTTTTACAAGAGAGGTCCCACAGGGTAGAACCTAAGGGTAGGTTCCCTAGTAGAGCTCTCCAAGTAGTCTTAGGTGGGACTCAAGGGGGAGGAAAAATTAGGAAAGAATATTGAGAGAATTGAACTCTCACTCTAAATAATATAGGAGTATCCTTCTTATTAGGCTATAACTTTATGATTGTATGTGTTTTTTTTATTAATCAAGATTTGAATGTAATACAAATTTGTTTCTTGTGTGGATAATACATATTTGAGTAATATTATATCTTTTTAATTTGTATTTAATAATTTAAAAATATTTAATAAGATAAGTATTAAATAAAAAATAAATTATTCAATATTTTAAAAATATAAAAAATATTTAATACTTATTTTATTTAATAATTATAAAAATTATTAGAAGTATAAATTAAGAAGAATTCTGCATAGTTTTTTGACTTGTAAAGAAAAGAAAAACTTATTTGTCAGCAAAGGAAGAGAACCGAAAGGAATAATGTGCTTGTCTTCACCAAACACTGATAGGAACGTATATGAAAAAAAAGTTGCGGAGAGTTGAATTAAGACATGCACAGCTATACAGCTAGGTTGCGTAATAGCATACTCTTTCCTTTATTTTTTTTTTTAACATAATAGCATCGTCTTTCCAAGTAGTTTCTTCAATTCCTTCACTTAATTTATGACAAAAATTATATGGAATACAAAAACAAGGGAATATTCTGTGAAACTTCCCTGCTTGAAATCAAGGGTTTTTCCATGACATCAACAAAACCATTTATCTTCAACTTTTAAGTTGCAAATTTTTTTTTTATTATAAAATCATGTCATTTGAAAAGGACTATAGTAGCTTCTAGAGTTTGCTACACTTGGTCGTGAAGCTTCTGGTCGTGCAAGGACGAAGAACCACCAATTATTGCATTTAGAATGCTTAGTTAATTTGTTATTTACCACTTTGTCATTAATAACTATTGTTTTCGCTAATTTGTCTTCATATTTTCAAGTGTTTTTAGAGAATAAAAATAACATAAAACATCTTTTAGATGTTCTCTGTGTTTTTTCTTTTTTCGAGCACAACAAAATAATTTCTTTTTAATTTATACAATGAAAACAAATTGTCAAACTCGTAGGAAAATATAAAAGAAAATTTTAAAAATAATTTCAAACTCGTCCTTAATATAGACTTAGATGGACAATATGGAAATAACCTTAGGAGGCAAAAAAACATAGTTTGCACATTCATATTTGTAATTGTCACATACCTAATTAGTCTAATATTTGTATCCCAATTGGAAGCAAAAGCGTTTTGGTTTTTTGAGATGTTTGACTTAGACTAAATAATTGTAAGTGGACAAGAAAAAAACCAATGATTTGTTGAAAGCAAAATTATTTATTGTTAACTTAGTTTTCAAAATTTTTATTTAATTCAGAATAATTTTATAAATAAAAAATAAAAACTTTATATTTTTATATTATTAGATTTATCTCGCAATCTGTGTAGCATCTTATCAAAAGAGAATTTCTACAAATTGATGTGATATTTAATGGCTCTGCACACTTCTTATCTTATTTAATTTTATTTAAATATCATTAACTTGCATCTAATTACTCACTTCTTTTTTTCAAGTGAAAACGACTTGGGTTTGCACCCTATGAAGCCTGCGGTTTGCGTACGGTTTTTCTTGGCTAAAATTGGACAAAGTTGCATAGCCAATATTATGACTGTGGTAATTGTATCCTAATGAAAACAAATAAATATGCTATAGTGGCTGATAAGAAAAGTTAAAAAAAATTTACTCTCTTTTCTAGAAAAAAAAATCCTCTATATTTATAAAAATAAAATAAAAAATATTAGAAAAATTATTATTAGATGTCACTTAATACTCTAGTTTGTTGTGTATTTTATTTTATTTTTAAAATCAATTCTCGAATTATTATTATTTTTTCTACTAGAGAGATTTTATGAAGAGAAGTAATTTCAATATTTAAAATGAGATTACATTTGATAAGAAACAAAAAAAAAACTTTTCACAGCATAATATTCATAAAAATATTAATTGTTTATTATGAAACATAAGCATTTTATCAAAAAAATTATATAGAAAAATAATAATAGAACAATTACTCTTTCAAACATAACTATTTATTTATTTTAATATACTTATTGTATTGTAAAAATTAATTATTCAAACAAATTAAATTAAAATAAATCTATGAAATCAAGTATGAAATTAAGAGAAATTCTTGCCTACATACATTACACAGAATATACGACGATATTGTATCAATGCACGGTTTTTTCTTTTTGACAAAAATCTACTATTGATTAAAAAATTTGTATCATACACATCTCATATTCAATTCATCGAAACATTTTAAGATTAACATATCATATACTTTTTAAATAAATTAAAATATGAACAACAGAATCATATATTTATGATTGTGTAAATTTTCTCAAATTTAGTGTGCTAAATCTACGTAATAATTTGTCATAATTTTAATGATTAGATAAATCACAATCACTTTCTAAAAGAAAACGTCATTCAAACCATAAAAATTAATTTACTTAATTAACATTATGAATTGAGGCAATTAGTTAGTGAGTTTAGCATTACAAATTAGGTTTGGAACAGACAGACAGACAGACACTAATTGAAGAAACCACAAGAGGAAAGCTGGTCCAGATATCGTTTTCATCGGAAGAATGGAATAGTTTGACGCAATAATGATAAAAATTATTATTTGTTTTAATTTTATAAATAAATTTGTGCATTAAATTAAATAAAATGACGTGGAGCTCTCTCCACCGTCCCTTTTTCCTATTTTATGAGATGCCATTTTCTTCTTCGGCTGCTTCTTCTTCTTCTCCTTTCTCTCTCTATCTTTCTCTGAGTCTCTCTCCTTCGCCTTCGTTTCGGCCTCCTTTAAATAGGCTCTCTATTCAAAACCATATCTTGCATGCATAAAAGATCGTCTTTTTGAGGATATAGACGCAAGCTCGCACCGTGCTTCTCGCCCCTTTCCCATCTCCTATTCACACGCTAGCTGGATATTTTTCTTGTGATTTTTTTTTTCTCTCACAACCCAGAAATCTAGAGAGAAAAGAAGAAAGAGAAAAAAAAAATCCTAACCCAGAATTTCTTTGTCTGGAAATTTCTTGTGGGGTTTCGCTATACTGTCTCCTTCTGTTTCTGTTTTTTTTTTGTTCTATTTTCCTCCCAGTTCGAGAAGATATATATAAAGCTGCTCTCAGTGTCTGTCTGTCTTGGATGGATCCGCTTGAAGTGGGCTTTTTGGATTACACTAAGGGGTTTTGAGATTTTTTTTGTTGAAGTTGTATAGCTGAGAGTTTCTGGTCAAGTGCTGCTCCCATGGCTGCTCAATTTCAAAAACGTATTCCCTTCTCTGTTCTACTTAGTTCTTCTGTTTTCTGGGTGTTATGGTTTGACATGGTTTAATTTGTTTTTCCTTTTTTCTCCGTCTCTTTTATGCAAATCAACGCTTACTTGTGCATGTATGAATCTGGGTCTTGTGGGTGAGAGGGGAAATGGGAATATGTAGGTAGATATTGGTTATACCGTACAAAGTAGGATGAAAAAGAAGGAAAAAAAGATGAGATTTTTACTGGTTTGATTTTGCTGCGTTTAACAGCTGCGGACGAATTGATGCGGAAGAAGCTTCATGGTGATTCTTCAACGGCGGAACTCAATAATTCCAATATAGTAATTCCCATTTCAACCCCATCTGTTTCTTTCTGTTGCATGTGACATGTAAAGTATCAGTTGGCTTTGGCTTTTCTGAAATTTTTGTTTCTTGTGGTTTAATTTGAAATAAACTGTTTCATTGGTTATGAAACATGGAAAATTACATTTTTTGTATTCATTCAATCCCCCCCCCCCCCCCCTTTCTTTCTATTTTTTTTTATCCTTGCAAACCGAACCAATTGGTGTGCATCTGGATGTGTTTGTTCAGGTTCCTTCTAGTTCTAAGGGTGCAACCTCCCCTTCTGATGCAACATCCTGTGTATCATCTGTAGGAGATGCATCTGGTAGTGTTAAAGAAGGCGATATAGATCATGAGTACCTGTCCTCAGATCAGGGTTTTCCCTATCCTGCTGGTGGCTATTATGGGTACTACTATCCAGGTTAGCTGCTGCTGGTCAAAGGCCCTCCTCCGGCTCCCTATTCATGTCAATTGATAGTATATTTATGTTTTCTCATCTTACGGTAGAATGATCACAGGTTATGGTGGCTTCTTTGGAGAGTCAGACAACCAAGGATATTATGTTGGTGCTGATGCGGTGGATCTTCAATATCCTGTAAGTCTTTTAAGCTGATTCGTGGATGGTCATGCTGTTGCTGTTATTGTTGACTGTTGAGTCTTTTCTACGTGGTTGACTTGTTACATATCTGGTCAATTCAGGCCCTGGTTGTGATGCAGTGTTGCCTGTGTAAATTAATTGATATTCTACTTGAATTTGATAATTTGTCTTGTATTAGGCAATATAGAAGAAGAAGACGAAGAAGAAAAAGATGATACTTATGTTCATTTATCAAGCATTTGAACTTCCTCAAGTTTTGGAGTAGTAAGCATGGTTCTCCAAGAATCATCTTCTTAAGAAAGGGTTGAATGGAAGAAATTAATATACGTTTTGGCAACTTGTTGATTTGATTTCTGCTTGAATGTTACAAGTGTAGTTTGTTTTCTTTTTCATATATTATCAAACATGGATATCTTAATATTTTAAACTACTACTTTTGTGTGATATAACGACATCCTTCTTAAACAACTCTTGGATTCAGGGCAAATGAGGCAAATAAATGTAAGTTTCCTGAAATAATAAGGAATTTACTGTGTAGCTCTTATTCCCTTGTTGGTTTTAGGTCTTGGAAGGAGATAATTGAATCTTTTTGTGTTCTGTGATTTATAAGAAATGTCTCAATACATAATTTTCTTTTTGTTGCTTTATTTAGGTCATGCAAGCAGATAATGGATCTTATGTCTATCTCATGCCAGGATTTCAGACTGGCTACTCTTCATACTTTCCTCTGAATACAGCTGCTGTTGATGGACAGTATGTTGGCCATCATGTGTATCCCCCCAGCTCCATCTTTCAACAACCCATTGGTTCACCTGGGTATTATTCAGCTTCTGTACCTTATGGGGAGTTACTTCCATCACCGCACTCATGGGATTCATCTCTAACCATACAAGACATGTCCCAAGGAAGTGGTTATAATGAATTGGCCGGGAAAACAAGTGGTAGACCTAATTTGAGTCATGCAGGTGGTATTGTATCAAAGTCTGTGCCCCCACCTAACTTGAGCAACTCATTAGAAGTGAAGGGTTCCATGCCATTGTTAGATGTCTCATCATCAGCTCATGTTAAGCATAACCAACCAAAACAAGTAAACAAGGTGAACCTTCCTTCTGTCTCGTGGTTTATCTATACTTCTAAGACTATTTTAATGAGCTTGTAATGATTTTCAGGCACCCATTTGTGGCTCAGTCCTCCATTCAGATGTAATGGCAAAGAGTTGTTTGCCTATCACCAAGTTCCCCACATACAATCAAGGAAAGAGTGGATTCCTCTATCCAAACAACTTGCTTAATGTGAAGGAAAATACAAAGGGTTGGGTTAGCACCGAAAAGTTAAAACCGAGAAGCAAGGCTACTGGTTCACTCAATGAGCAGAATCAGGGTCCTAGAACAGCTAATGCAAAAGGAGCATTAGTGTCTGGAGGTAATTCTGTGGGAACCTTGGCTACAGACGTGAGTGGAAATGATAACAGCAAAATCAGGACAGATCAATATAACCTTCTCGATTTCCCAACCAAATATGATCATGTACTTTTCTTTGTCATCAAATCTTACAGTGAAGATGATATTCATAAGAGCATCAAGTACAATGTGTGGGCTAGTACTCCTAATGGGAATAAGAGGCTGGATAGTGCATTTCAGGATGCACAGAAGCGGGTGGCAGAGAAAGGAAGCAAGTGCCCTGTGTTCCTTTTCTTTTCGGTATGCTGTAGAGTTCAATCTTGATTCTGTTACAAAAACTTAAGATTCCTCACCTCCAAGCTTTATTTTCTTATTTAATTATTTTCAGATTGATAATATAGTGTGTGTCAATTTTTTCTGGTAATTGTTTGACTCAGGTCAATGCTAGTGGTCAATTTTGTGGAGTAGCTGAGATGATTGGGAGAGTTGATTTCAATAAAAATATGGATTTCTGGCAACAAGACAAATGGAATGGATATTTCCCTGTCAAGTGGCACATTATAAAGGATGTTCCAAATCCTCAGCTACGGCATATAATACTTGAGAATAATGATCACAAGCCTGTAACAAATAGTAGAGACACACAAGAGGTCTGCATTTTTCATGTCTTAGTAAAGCAATTGTTTACTGATAATGTCTTAGTTATTTCTTCTGTTTTTTTTTCCCTGCATGCTTACTGTTGTCTTGTATCATTGTATGTTTCCAGGTGAGTTTTCCCCAAGGTGTCGAAATGCTCAACATTTTTAAGAACTATGTGGCAAGAACTTCCATATTGGATGACTTTGAATTTTACGAAAGCCGTCAGAAGGTTTTGCAGGAGAAGAAAATAAGGCAATCCATGCCCCAAACCAATATGCAGGTTTGGTTTTTCACCCCTTTTCACCCCTACCTTCTTCCAAGGTTCTTACCAATAATAGAACACATCCGATTCCCACTTTTCCTTTTTGACATCTTTGATATTGGCATCTCTGAATGAGTGCATGTGACAATGGCATAATTGCATTTGGAGTAGGAATTCTTTTGCAATATCTGATAAATGCCTAGTTGATAAAAGATTCTAAAGTTGATACTCTTTTTCTCTACAGAATAATTTGGAGTAGGGATATTTCATAAACAAATATCTCTTTAGACTTTGGTGCATGTTATGCTATTCTTGACTTCAGTATTTCTCAATTTATTAATGGCAATTTATTCTCAGTTCTTTATTTATTTTTTGTTTCCTCTTTTGTGCATGCGCTGAAGTGTCTGCTATCATATTATTGATTTGAGATGCTTTGATCTCTTATTGTTTTATATATGTAATTTTGTTGGCAGCACATAGATGAATTAACCACTGCTCTTGGGTCAGTGGTCCTATCAACTGTGAAGAACATTGAGGATCCTAAATTAGTTGACAAAGTGAGAGACTGAAGAAAATGTTGGGATGATGCTTTTCATGGGGATACCTGCCACGTCGGCATGCCGATAAAGATTACCACAACAGTGCAGTTGACACTGCCAACTGGACGTAAAAAGTCAAAGCTCAAGAATTCAAGTGGAAGTTCTAAACAAAAATTCTCGCTGATGCTGCAGAATGAAACAAATAATTCATCCGGGGAATAGATGGCTGGATTCCAAATTACACAATGGAAGGAGTTTCGAAATGGATGCACCCGATGATTGAAGTTACAGGGTGCTATGAAGGCCTGTGCCATTTACTTCATTTTCTTTTTGTTTTTCACATATTTGGTTCCTTTGTACTTGGTATTTACATTCTTCCTCATTGACGAATTTAACAGTATAAAAGATGCCACGATTAGTAAAACGCACCAGTAAAATCTGTTGAAAAAGATGGTTATCAATGTACAATAGTTATAATTATTGGCATTGGGAAATCTCTTACTCTGCATTATTACTAGTGGCCGTGAAGGCAGTGTATTATTATATGATGAAATTGAGTGCAGTCTGTTTATAAAATCAAAAGGGTTAAAAAAAGATTGAAGAATAAAAATAAAGTAGACATTATGCTTAGAATTTCAAGTGTATTCGACCTCCAACAATTTCGATGGATTCGGTGCTGACATATGCTTTCTGAAAAGCATAGAAATCAAAACTGCATTCTCATTCATCAAATGGCACTATGAAATTATCAAGGTTTTGGAAATTAAATTGATCATTGAATGAGTAAAAAAATTAATTTATGATTTAATAATTTAACTATGATCAAATTGGTTGAATTAATATATATTATATTTTAAAATATAATATTTATATTAATTTAAAATTATATATATATTTTAAATATAATAATATACTATATGTTATAGATATACTGAAACAGTAACAATATTTATTTTATTTGATCTCTTATTTTAAATTCAAACTAAGAATTTTTTGTTAAAAATTAAAACTGTCTTTATTTTATATTAAATATATAATAAAATTAAGTAATGAAAGATCACTTGGTATAATAACATAATAGTTGGCTAATTAATCCCATGGCCACAATTCGAATATAGGTGAGAAACTTTTTTATTCAGTTCATAATGAAGTGCTAAACCGAACCGGCGAACAATTAAACCGTGACCGATTTAAGCGGTTTACATCCGGTTCAACGATTCTGTAATCAATTTTCAACACACCGATCACAGAGACTCGATCAAACCAGCCAATAGTTCGGTTCCTGGTTGAACCGGTCCAACGGACCAGTCCGTTCCAGTTTTCATAACTCTAAAAATTACTAGAAAATTAGGGTGCAAAATGAGAGAAGTATTATTTCGCCAACGATTGGGTACAGTTTCTCTATCTTGTATAACTCGTACAATTACAAGTGAAAAACACACATCAACCCTTGGACAATAAATCCTTTACTTAGATGTACCACTGAATGACTGGTGGTTATAAAGCTGTGGCCAATATCCAACCAAACTAGTTCAACATTCAGGTGGGATATTTCAAAGATATGAAGGCAAAATTGGAAAGGAACGAGCAGAGAAATTGTATTTACATGAGAACTGATCGCCCGTTGACAAGTACTCGCATTAGTCTACGTCATTGTCAGACTTAGGCTAGCTCAAAAGACCGACGCCAAATTAAATAATTTCTTTAAGCGTCCAATTCCAGTCGTTGGTGAATTTGTTGAATCAGGCTTCACCAGATGAGGGCCGGCGTCCGCCGCGACCTCGGACAGCTCGACCACGGGGAGATGCTCTTCCACGACCTCTACCAAGTGAAGAAACCACCCCAGCCTGTCTCAATTGAGCCCTCTCCCGGGCTCGCTCCGATAAATTTATAGTTGTTGACGTACTACTTATAGGCGATGCCTGCTTTGTCTCTTCTGTTTCAGCGGTGACACTGGTAGTCCCTTGCTTTGGAACAGGTAAATTAATTTTTGAGGAATTAGATTCTGCAACACTGCTTGTCAAAGTACTCTCACTTGCAACTGGTGCAGGCTCAGCCACTTGATCACTCTCAACTGCAATTGGGTCATTAACATCATTTGACTTGTCAGAACCATCAGCAGCCTCGTCACCCACATCACCCTCATCATTCTTATCATCACTCGAAAGCTCAGGAGAATGAATTTCACCAGCCTCTAGAGCTTCCTCATCAACCCTAGCTGGGGAAGGTTCAGGGGTTGCCGCAGGTTCAGATTGACCTTCCCGAGATTCTTGGTTTTCCACAATGTTAGATATATCACTACCACCCTCAAGATCTGCAGTCTCTGGCACCAATTCTCCCTCTTCTCTCTCAGTGACTGCTAATGTTGACTGCTGGTTGTCTGACTCACCGTGATCCCTCTGCATATCATCAGAAACCACTTTTGTTTCAACTGGTTGATCCAAATTCTCTTCCAACATGCTGGTCTTGTCACCTTGTAATTCCTCTTGACTTGTACCATCCAAATGTTGTGGATTTTTGGACTCCTCATCCTTCCCAGCAGTCTCAACATCTTCATTATGAGCTTCGCTGTCTTCCTCATTTTGGCCTTGTGGCAACTCACCACTATCAAATGATTCTTCAGTGACCGGATGACTTCCAGTAAATTCTGGAGTTGCAGCAGGTTGTTCTTCAGCACTCTCTTCTGGGGACTCTGATCCTTTTGACTTCTTCAACACAGGTGCAACTACATCAGAGCTCTTCTCGCTGGGTGTGACTGATTCTTCACGTAACTCGGAAGATGAGGTAGGAGCAACACGTTTACGAGCCAATGGTTGAGACGATAGAGCAACATTGCTTTGAGTTTCTGTGTCACTAGAAGGCCCAAGCTTGCCCCCAGTTCCTTCTGCATCAGACATTTCTATGTCACCTTGTGGCTCCTCAGGTTTTACCAGACGCGGCCTAACCAATTTCCTACCTGTTTTACGGGTTTCAACAGTAGCTTTGGGCAATGCAAGTCTTTTCTCACTTTCTCCAGCGGCTTTAGGTGGTAAACTGCTTGCTCCAGAGGCCACCAAGGAGATACCGCTAGGGGGTTGAACATGGACCAGAGAACCTGCCATGTGTAGTCGTTATATCAGTATAAGCAGAGGTATAGGTCAGCTTACGTAGAGAACCATTCTATGTAATTAGTAAAAACTCTGTTCTCTCGGTCTCACATAATTTGTGTACACTTTCTCTCTAAAATTCTGGTTTTTAACTATAAATAAGGAGAAGAAAAAGGACCTGTAGCAGCTGCTGAACTATCTGTAATTGATGTTGCATCAACCAAGATTGCCACGACCTCCAAGCTCACAGAATACTGAATGAGCTTCCTTCTCAAAATTTTCAACAGCAGATAGGTAAGGAGCAGCAAGCTCATCGACATTGGATCCAGAAAGAAGTTGAACCACATTTGTTCCCTAAGAAAAAGTTATACAAAAATTAATAATTCAATAGCAGAATCAAAGCAGGTTTGCTTAAAAACAATTTAATGTTAAAGCAAGCAGTTAGGGCTCATGAAAAGTAATTCCTGCAAACTAAAGATATCCACTCAACATCAGTTAGTTTCCACAATAAACCATTGTTTTACATCATTACCTCAGGGATACTGCCAACGACAATCTTAAGCTTTTCAACTTCATCGGTTAACCGTTTCAGAGCCTCCTTATGCCTCTCAAGTTCATTAATAAACTTAGTTTTCTCCTGAAAGTAAATAAATTATTAAAAGAAGGGAGTGCAAGAAAAATATATCAAGTATAGCACTTAAAATAATGATGTACGTTAGGTAAGAACCAAAGCGCCAAAGAGGAATCCTTACATAGCATTGTAACAAGCAAAAAACAAAACTAGCGTTCTTTCAATTATGTTACTATAAAGCATTGTGTATAAGCTCTCAAGATGCAACAATGAAAGTGCTTAAGAATGAATAGCAGTATACATACACCGCAAACACATTGAACACTCCACCAAGTCATAAAATTTCAAGAAAAAAGAGATTCTAAGGAGAAAAAGATTCTAATAATTCCATTCAAATGAGCAGTCTTACTAACTACTATCATGAGAAACTTTTATCTGAATTTATGGTTGAACGTCTTCGATCACCAAGGCCAGTCAGTTTCCAACATATGATCATGACTTCCATCAGCGAAAAAGCACTAGAATTGACGAGTGGATAAGGCATGAAGAGAAAGAGATCCACAAAATGCTTTAAATCCATTCAAAGAGTATTTTAGTCATAGAAATGAAAATACTACAAAACAGAGGACAAGATAATCATCATATATATTAGCAAGGTTGTCAAAATTGCTCTTTGGAATGTAAGATCGCACAATGTGTTGAAGCCCCTTGGCCGTGCTGGATGGTATGTGGGAACTCACAAGTGGTGGAATTGAGTGGGATAGTTTGCAAGATAGTAGTAGGACCATATGAGCTTAACGAGCCTGAATATTTTTATTTGTATCGTTGCTCCTCTTGTGGGTTTCAAAATCCCCAATTTTCCAGTTTCTCACCTCAGACATTTGCGCCCCCCGCCTTGGAGTTTTGAATCCTTTCTGCATTGAACTAAGGGCAATTTGAACTCTGGACTGGATCAGCTTCTCTGTTACGATCTGGGTTGCTTTGGTGTCTGATAAGACCCCTAGAGTGTACATAAGGAGGCGATTCAAGAAAAGCAGGGAATCAGAACCCTGCAACGACCCTGGAGATCCGGCAACTAAGAGAACGGATAACTAACTCACACCACATGGCTGGGTGAGCAGTTTTTCCGCGTGTACCTAGAGGAGGATGGTAAGTGTGACGGGATGAGTTCCCGCGTGAGTTCAAAGGAGCATGGAGGGTGTGACGGGGTGAGTTCCTGCGTAAATTCAAAGGAGCATGGAGGGTAAGGAGCATGGAGGGTGTGACGGGGTGGGTTACTCTATAAATAGGTATGTAAGCAACTGGGAGAAGCAGAGAAGAACTCAGAAAGGCTTATGGTGGAAGGAGCCGAGCACCCTCGAATTTGCTCGGATAGCTGTACTATCTTCTTTCCTTTCTTTCCTTTATATAGCAAGAATTGCATTAGCCAATGCCCCTCTACTCAATTTCCCTACTGGTGATTGAGTAGCAGAGGAGATAAACACTCCATTTTCTATCTAAATCTCTAAGTTCTGAACCAGTCTTATCAGTGTCCAACTCTGTTTCTACTCTATACTTAAATATATATCTATGTTTCATGGTACTATTCGTCTTCCAGCTGTTTAGCTTGACTGAGCTCTATTTCTGTTCTCTATATTATTAACTACTATATATGTCAAGAAAACTATTTTATCCCCAAATTATTTGTAGTGGCAAAAAATTGATCCTTTAAAGCTATAGCAATATTTTCCAAACAAACACAGGACTACTAATGGTGACACTTACGCCACTTCTCCATATAAGTATGTTCACTATGCCACTATGGTTACTTCTCCCACATAATAATCATACAAAATATTTATTAGTTCACATCACCCACCTTTCTCCTCCTAACTTAACCATACCATATTAATTATTCTTTGAAAAATTCAAGTCAGTAAAACAAGGTTGTAAAATTTTCATTTCTTCAACAAATATGGTAGTAGAGCATCTAATTAGTATAAGAAATTATAAGAATAAATAACCAAAAAATACAAGACACAAAAGCAATTCGAGGAGGGGGAAAAATACCTGCTCAACATTGTTGTAAGAGTCCTTTATAGCCTTTTCAGTCTTCAGTCGTCTGCTTCTCTCTATACGATTGTCTTCCTTCTCCTTCTTTAATTCATCTCTCAGTCTCTCAATATGTTTTTCCAGAATCTGGCAATCAGAAAATAACAAGTAAATTTAAGAGAGTGGATCTCCCTTCCCAAAAAGAAAGAAGAAAAAAATTCCCAATCACAGTTTAATTTTAAATGAACCTGTATTCTTGTGTCCTTTTCCTCCTTCATTGCCTGCTCACCACTGGTATCACTTGTTAACCTTTTCCCTGATATGCACCATCAAATTTTAAAAAAGACATTTCAACAACAAATTGAGCAAAAGGTAGTAAATCTGGAAAGGAGAAGGGTGGGGGAGAGGGGGGAGATTAGGGGAACAACAGGATTACCTTGTTTGATTTCGTCCAATTGCCTAGAAAGTTGCTGATTCTCTTTCCCCAGGTCTTCCTTTTCCCTAGACAAAACCTCTATCTTCTTCTGTAAGGATGGAAAAGGATGGGAAGGATGAATAAAATGCTATGTGAAACCAATATGCAGTTATCAATTTGTGAAAGCAATAAAATTCAGGAATATGCAGTTATCAATAAGGAAAACTATTTGTTTTTCTAAACAAGAACATGTATAGACCTTAAACTGAGCCAGTAGTTTCCTATGCTTCTCCACATCCAGTTTTAGGTTAGCCTGTTCAATGAACCACAACACAAGAAACGTTTATAAAGAACAGAAAAATAATGTCCCAAACTTTTAAGATAGAGAATATATCCCACACCTCAGTATGCAAAATGTCGTTAATTCTCTTCTCTCTCTCTGTAAGTTCCAGTCTGCAGTTTGAAAGGTCTTGCTCAAGGTGTGAAATTGAATCTTGCTTTTCCGAAAGAATTTTACCAATTTCCTCTATCTGAGCATCCCTATCTTTTAGTTTATCCTGATGAGATAAAGTAAAAAAGTAAACAAATCTAAGAAATAAAGATGACATCTCCCTTCAAATATGACAGAGAATAGATATGCAGTTGAGGGATAATCATGTAGACAAAATATAGTAAAATAAAATAGAAAATCTAACAAGTGTATATAAACAGAACACCGCTTACAAGCCAAATATCTTGTGTGTGTGACTAAGTAGCACTAGACATAAATAGAAGTAAACTTGAAATTTCTTTCCCTTTTCCAATGGAAGTCTAATTAATAATCCTTGATGATGAAATTATCAAAACTCATGCTGTATCGTGGTTTCACTTTATAGCTATTTCCTATTGGATTTCAGACATTAAAACTAGCAAATCCCAAGCTAGCAACCAGTGATAGGGTCTAGTATCTTCTTTCATAAGCTACAGCAATATCAAGTTTCTCAAGAACAAAGCAAAGCAAGAATTGCTCACAACAACCTCACCTATCGCGTCCCCAAAAAAATATTTAAAAAAAATAAAAGGATAAACGACAAAAAAAGTATGTTTTATTCCATTCTACTATAAAAAAATAATAATAATTAAGGGAGAGAGACACAGAAAGGGGCTGAATTAGAGAAGGGGGAAAGTAGACTAAGGAGGGAAAAACAGAGGTTTAGGAACGGTTTCAATCTCAATTCAAGCCCAAGTCTCCAAAACTAAAGGACATAGCAGTCCTTAAAGAGTTAAACCTAGTTTGATAACCAAGCAATCTTGAATTACAAAAATACCAAATAACCAAATAACCCTAATATATTTAAAATACCCTAATAATAGCCAAATAAAACCAATATCCTAATCAATACAAATATATCCCATTATTCCTAATCTATTCCCTTTTCTTTCCTTATTCCATACTCCATAACCATTCCAACAACCAAGCGCAACATAATCAATAGAAGATGTAGTACCCTTCAATTCTTATTTACTTTAAAAATTTATAAATTACTATTTTTGACCATAAGACAAGCAGTACAAACTTGAATTGGAGAGCATCTACACCCTGCCTCTGTAACTTAAATCTAACTAGTATTCTAGCATTACCAGTAAAAATTGTTATCAAAGTGTTTCTTTGAAACATATTTTAAGCAAATCAATAAATCATGCAAATTGTAAGGAGAGATCCATAACCATCTATCCAATTATTTGTGTTCAGAGTTATGAACACGTCAAGAGTTATATGCTACACAATAATCACAAGAATAATCACACCAGAAAGAGAAATCCATGACAAGATAACATAATTTGCACACTGATGGTGAAAATAGAGAACTGCAAGAGGAACATTAGAAGTTTCAAAGATATATGATAAGAAGATAGAAAGATTACATTAGGCAATTGATTTTAAGAGTGTTTTGAACAGAACCCAAGACAACCAGTCAGGTAGAATTAGAAAGAAGAATAAGAAGAAAAGGAACACGTTAAGGATCAATAGCTAGACAAGTGCAAGGCTGAGATAGAGGAAACAAAAAAGAACTAAAATAACCAAAAAAGAACAAGTATTATAACAACCTGCATATCTCTAACAAGTTTCTTCACCCGATCATAATCCTCCACGTCAATATTTTTACACCTTTCAAGCAACTGAAGAGAAAACAATGAAAATATTTAGAAAAGAAAAAAGGGAAACAAGAACACATTAAAACAAAGTAATAAACTTTATTTTCAGTATTCGAAAGGCAATACCTCAGAAACCTTGTGATTGAGTTGGTCTTTCTCCATTTTTAGTGTTTCAATTTCATTCTTATGACCTTCCAACTCAATTTCTCTTGCCTTCAGAAGATTCTCTATATTCTCTGTCTCAGCCCTTGCCTTTTGCGCTAGTTCATGCAATTTCTAATACGAATTCAAGATAGTTATGTTTATTAGTAATAGGAAAACACTACACCACCCAACAGATGTTATCAAAATAAACAAGTTGACTTCCATAAAGCACATATGTTATTTTGAAAAGTCGCCACAGATCAGGTGGTGGTGGTGATATGTGCAACACATTTTGTTGGAAATTGTAATCAGTAAAATGGGGACTAGTGGCAGAGATAGGAGGACTACTGAGTCATAGATTGTCAAACTCGATAGTTTGGATAAACTCGTAACGCCCTCCTAAACTCACCATGTAAACTTGAACCATAAACTCGTAAGAGTTACATATCTTCAAAAATAATTTTAGAAAAACATATCATAATACTTAAACATAATTTAATAGCATATCCATAATCAATATTCAACATTTCAACTTCCATCACAAAGCAAACAAAAGTAATAATGCAAAAACATAACTCAATACCTGATCCAACTGTTGGATTATACCTAGCCCAGCCACTTACAGTACTTTGTAGTTTACCAAAACAGAATAAGAAAATAAAACATAAAATCAGCTTCATAAACCCAATACATACCACAAAACATAGGCAACTCAACCCAAGTATCCAACAAAATCAATCAGTTGTTGTTTTGAGTCCAAAACCATGTGCAAATCCAGCCTCATAAACTTGCTAGCATAATCGAGAGTTCATAGATTGTATCAGAGTTTTCTACTCGTAAAAGTTTACCAAAAAGAGAGTTTACTTACATGCAATTGAACTCATTTTTGTGTTTTAGGATCATCAACTTGTAAGTGTTTAAAAGAGTTAACTTGAGAGTTTGACAACCATATGAGATAAACTATTTAGTTGCTAGCTCATCAGCAAGCAACAAAATGGAAGTAGTTAATTTCACATATCCATATACCTGGCACTCCTCAAAATTGTGCTTATTTTCTTCCCTAAGCTGCATGTTGCTCTCACGAAGTAGGTTCATTTCCCTAACCTGTAAATAATTTTCAAAAAGTAGCTCATGAATTGATTGATCACATAACTTCATTAGGAAACACTTTAGTTGAAACAGATCACATCATCATGAACCATGTCATGTATTGAATACAACAATTATTTATGCCATAGATAATGAGAAAAAGTAGATCCTGACAATAGGATTCTCAACCTGAAGCCGCAATGATTTGAACTCTTCTTCAGTGAACAAAAATGATCTTGATTTTAAACGCTCAGCTTCTAGTGATGCTTGCGCAGACTCTGCTGCCTTCAGAGCACTCTCAAGCTAGAGAACCAAGAGATTCAAGAACAATATGCCATTACATACACAATATAAGTTGAGAAGATAGTCACAATAAACTGAAGACAAAAATAAGTCTATTAGTTAGGACCCTTCACATGAACAGTGTTACCCTTCACCATAAATATTCTACACCCAATGGAATTTCAAACACATGTTGCATACAATATGAATAAGCAAAAGACTATTTACGTACAATTGATTTGTTATAACATCACAACATAATAGCTCTTCTTGGCGCAGAACAGTAGAAGGGGAGGTGGATGACAGAAAGATATCAGCTGTTAGAAGAGTCTCAGAATACAAAACATACAAACATATCCACATCCAGAGTGTCAGGATGCCAGTAACAGTAAAGCTCTTCAGTCTCTTTGAAACCAGAGTGAAGAAATTGTTGAAAAAGGGAGCAGTTAAAGGGAAAAAGGAGAGATAATACAATGGAAGAATTTCCCCCAGCTACAAATCCTTACAAAACCAAGCACCAAATTATCACCCACTTTAACTTTACCAGAGAAATTAACAAAGAAAGATCCACTAAAACTATTGTCATGAGATGAGACAATCAAACCAATGATTAAGATAAAGATAGTTCGATTAACAAAGATAATTATATGAAGATTGGAAAAGAAATTAGTATTACTCATGTCAGACAACAGGGGGGACTCAAGACGACGAGAGATTTGGTAATTCCATGTAACATGAAGATTGGAATAATGTAATATAAAATATTAAATATATGAGTACTTGCTAAATTTCCTGTTTCTTTCACCATGTAATATGAAGATTGGAAGAATTAGGTATTACTCACAGAAGTCTGATGTTCATATATCATGATATGAAAAAAACAGCAAAAAAGAAGCTATGTGTATACAAGAGTTTACCTGTGACTGTAATCGCAGCTTTTCCTGTTTTAACAATGAAACTTCTGTTTCTGCCTGTGAAAGTAGAAAACAGTATAAGATAACCAAGAGATGAACATGTAAATGCAAGAAAGAGAAAATTAGCAAGACAAAGGCATTTACAATTTCTTTTGAACGTCGGAGATAATTAATCACATTCTGAAGGCCAGCATCACCAATTGTATCTGCACTACTACTTCCAGATGAAATACCAGCAGAATTACGCTCCTTCTCCGCCCATTGAATATGCAAAGCCTCTAGTCGGCTATGCAGTATTTTATTCTGAAGAATGTTGACGACATTGTTCATGTAAATAAAATGATAGCATGGTACAATATAAGACAAGTAAAAAGATTACACCAACAAAGATGTGATGTCACCAGGAGTTCTATATGGCAAAAAGCCTCAATATACAAGTCAGCATGGGTCTCATGCCATGGTATCAGGAGTATGAACCAGAAATTTATTCATTCAACTACCTAGCCAGCCAAAACATATGAAATTGAACAAATGAAACAAGAATTCTAAAACAATATCTATAATAGTTACATATTAGAAAACAACCCATTTCCAGAATGAATAAAATTGCAAATAAAAAAATGTGACCATAAGTAAGCAAATATGTAACGTTCCAAATATTCTATAATCTATATTTTTGTTTCCTTAAACATTTCTGCACATAACCCTTATAAATAAGTTCAGAAAAAGTTCCCTTTTGTATTGAAACACATTAGAAACAATTTTTAGTTCTTACAAGTCCACAAAACTATTTCTCATAATCAATTTGTTTTAAAATATTTGTAGCCAAGAATTTCTTTTTCTGCAAGCTTACTCCATTTCACAAACACAAACATTATGCATAACAAGAAAGTAATCAAAATATCAACAGTTACAAAAGATATTCTGTAAACTCAATGACCTGTTCATTGATTTCATCGTATTTCTTCTCAGCATCATTCTTAGACTTCTCTAGTACTGCCTTCCCCTCCTCCCACTTAGCCTTTAGCACATTCTGTCAAACATGATAAGTGCTGTGAATTGTAACCTAAGATTTAAAATTTACTATATTTCTATTTACTACATGCAAAGCAATCAATAACAAATGATGTGTCATGACTCATGACAAGAACAATTGGAATAAATCCAAAAATAATACAAAGAAAAAGGGAAAATAAAGAAAGAATAGAAGTACTCAAGGTGAAAGACAAAATGACAACTGCACAACCAACATAAATAAATGACAATTCCCTTCGTCACACATCAAGTATTTCAGATGACCTAAATACGGTGGGATAAGTTCTGTCAAAACATGCCCGGCCCACCAAGCCAGCCTGTGTAACGTGTAGGTTAGGGAGAGTTAGGATTTTAGATTTATAGGCCCATTAGCCCCAGGCCAAACTAGCCCAGCCCATTTTGATCCACAGGCTCGCAAAAGTTGGGCAGGTTGGCCCTTTTTCTTAAATTGGAAAGACAAAAAAAAATTCATAAATGCTTTAATTTGGGGGGTTAGGCTTGAATACAAATCAACACCCTACAGTCCCACACCAGCCACACAGTAATCTCCTTTCTCAACCTCATTCGCCCCAGCCAGTAATCACCATGACACCAGCACCTCCAATGTCGACGAACCTACATCTGGCACAAGCAGAAGCTTCACCTGACAGACACAAATCAGGACCCTTAAACCACAAACATACCCTTCCCTCCTGCAACTGCAGCAGCAGATTGTCTCCCTGTCTACTCCGTCATT
Source organism: Castanospermum australe (assembly GCA_019955255.1). Lineage (NCBI taxonomy): Eukaryota > Viridiplantae > Streptophyta > Magnoliopsida > Fabales > Fabaceae > Castanospermum > Castanospermum australe. The sequence goes on from NSJW01000812.1 coordinate 267,987, forward strand.
GTTGTGTCATCTATCAGGATTAAAGGATGGCTTGTTAAAAGATCACCCGCTTCGAACAACTTTCTTTTTTCTTTCTCAAATTTGTATTTGTTTCTTTTTTCAGAATCCACTTTAATGTTGAAGAGTCCGGATCTGTAAAATCTGTCAAGCCCCCTCAATTTTTCTTGCTTTCCTCATTTACCCCCGACCCAAAGCTTCTCATCTTTGCTGTTTAAAGTTTCCAGTTGTAGGAGAGGCAAAGTGGCAAACACAGGCTTCCACAAGGGAAGTACAGTAACCCCTCTTTACAATTACAATGCATTTGGTTTAGACTGGGATTTTGTTTTTCAGTCACTTTATGTAGTGCTTCATTCGGATTGATATGTATAATCCTGGGATTTGCAGAGGAAACATTAATTCATCTCTGTATCGTGGCTATGACTCTGATCAGGATATCGATATGATGTGAAGATGATGGATTTTTCTTTCTGTATTTTGTTTTTCTGAACTTTTGTAAACTTTGACTTTTAGGCGAGTTAAACAGGCCCTAAAGGAGTGGATCAGGATCAAGATTTTCTAGGCCGGCCTAAAAAAGGGCTCCCTATTAATCCTGTCCATTTTTGCTCAGCCTGTGAAATGCTACGACAGGACACAGGAGAGGAAAGGAATATTAAGAGTATGGTATATATGGATTGAGAATTTAATATGACTTGTGGTTACCAGGTAATTTTAATAAATTGGGATTATTCGGGATTTTTAGTAATTTAGGACTTCTTGGTTATCAATTTAGGTTTGCCTATTTAAAATTGCTACATGTTTTGATTTTGGAAACTTAAATTTGGATTTGAGAAAGTTATCCATTCCCTCTCTAAATTCTCTCCCTTTTTTTCCCCAAATCTCCTCAACCCTACATTGTTTATCCAACATCATTCAGTTAACAATATAAAGCAGGCTGCAGGGATCTAATAGTTTTATAATCATTATTAACTTCACTTACAAATTTGAAATATCTCATTTCTTTTTATTGATCAAAGTTTACAAGTTAAAGTTTGAATCAAATACCAATCTAATTCTATGTATTCTAATTGAGTCAACTGAGGCAACTAATGTAAAATAAAACTACCTAAATAAACTATTAATCAATTATGATCCCATCTTTTGGACTCCTAATCAAATTAATGATTTTCAATGAATCAGGTTATGTTGACTACCATAGTGCAATCAAGCTATCAGCCTATCACAGTAGTACACATCAAAGAAATAGTTGGAACTAATGGTAACGAGAACATAAATTCATAACATTCAAACTATTTTTTTTGTTGGTGCACCTCTTATAGTGATTCAATATCTTTCATAACATGGCCACTCATAACTAATGGCAAGGACAATGTATCTTTAATTCTTGGCCAATATATGTCTACGTCTGAAACCTGAAGTAGCGATTACTCAAAACAATTGATGGAGAAAAATCACTAGGATTTAAGCTGTGTCTTTCTTTTAAAACTGCATAACAGCCAAGAAGCAAAGCAGAAGAAGATAAGGTAAATTGATCTGATGATAAACCATTAGAACAGTATATGTCAAACCAACTGAGATATCATCAAGTGTCTCCAATGAACACCTAGGGAATTTTTCAAGACACTCCAGATTGGTACTTAAGCTAAAAAATATACACGCAGAAACAATAAATGTATCAGATACTAAAGAATTGGAAAAGAAGCAGATAATATAGATGCAAAGAATAGGAAATTTTACATTTTCAATTTTCTGAGCATCAGCTAGTTTACGTAATTCAGATGCCTCCTCTTGCAGCAAGGCTAGTGCTTCAGATGTTTTTGTCAACTCCTGAATTGTCTCAGATTGGAGAATAACCTGAGCAATAGGACATGTCTTCCAAGATTAGAAACACTGAAAAAGGAACCAAAGAGCATGCAATATCTCCAACGTTTGGCAAAATGATAATAAAACAAAAGATGTTTACATAACAAAAGATTAACTATCTAAACAACAGAAATAGAGCATGCATACTAGATAACAGAATAAATTTGTCACTGAAACAGAGCACAAGATCATGGGGGATGACCGATGCTTCTTGAAACCAAAGAAAACAAAACAAAACAAAACAAAATTCAAAGAAATCAATTAAGATATCTTTAAGCATGCTGAATTCTAAACAAGATATCCCCCTGAAGACACCGCCACACCAGTAGTGTGAAACCATATTGATGCCCAAAAGACTATCCAATCTAATGCTATATGTATTAGCAAGATAAAACCTCTATACTTTCATTTTTGTTTTCAGTCTGCTCCAACCACATATGCCATAAAGTTGCAATCCAAACGCATACCAAAAGGGCTTGCCCTCCTTTCTCCAAAAAACCTCCAATGGATCAACATAAATATATGCTGTCAACATCCTTCTATCAACATCAGATTAACCATTCATATAGCAAATGAGGGAGTTCACAACAAAACTTTCACTTTCATGAGCACATCAAGCAGCAAAATTTATTTAGTGATGGCCATTTTGACAGCTTTGTAAAGAAAATTTGAAATGAACACTGCTGATTGTTCTGCATCCCTTGGAAACAAACATTTAAGATAACAAAAGAAAAGGAAAGATCAGCATAAATATTTTCCAGCTACTTGGATCTAATAATTAGAGTCCTAATTAAATTAAAAATTGAAATCAAATAGCATGGTAACTTCAGCTTACAAAACAAGATTCATGCAAAAATGAATAATCTACTCAAACAAACAAAATTTACTACATAAACAAACATGTTTCAACCTGTCTTTCATAATTGGTTTGAGCCGCACGCCATCTCTGATGCTCCTTGTCCAGATCTTCTTTTAAACCAGAGATCTGAACTTCCATTGCTGAAATTTGAGAACTATAGGCAGAAAAAAATGTTAGAGACGCATAAAACCAAATTAGCAGTAAATTTCACACTGCAGTACTTAGATACAACTCACGTTTTGGATAAAATTTCTTCTTTTAGATTTGTGATTTCAGCCAAAGCATATGTAAGAGCCTCTTCCTTTCCCGCAGTTGCAGAAGCTACTTCTTCAGATTTCAAACTAGATTCATTTTCAAGCTCTGAAACCTTCTCTCTAAGTGAATGAAGTTCAGCTTCTAGTGCTTTCTTTGCATTGTCAGCCTAAATGTATTAATGAAGATGACAAAATACATTTAATACAATAGTATATGGCTTGGAAAATAGCTTTCAAGATTAACCTATGCTATAATACCTCAGTCTTAAAGTTCTCATGTGCAAGTTGTATCTGTTTCAGTGCATCTTCATTCACCTCAGCAATGCTCTTATACTGCAATGTAAAATGTAAACAAACGGTTTGTTTGAAGTACAAATTAGATATCATTTGTTTGAAGGAATAAATTATAACCTGCAGCATGTGAGATTTGTTAGCATGCACTTCCTCTTTCAATTTTTCAATCTCCTCCTTTGCTGTTTGCAATTCAGCAACAACAACCTACATCAAGATAGAAAAAAAAATGTCATGCACAAATGCGATATTGCAATAACACAGCAACGAATTGCAAAATAACTTAAATGTAAGACACGAAATAAGTAGGGGTGGTCATGGCCAGTCAAGTTCAATTGGAGCCTCAACCTTGAACCAAACCATACTTTACAGTCATGAATTTTAGATATCAAACCAAACCATGAGTGCTTACATAACCAACCGAACCAAACAATTGCCAATACTTATACAATTAAGAATAATAACACATTCGAAGGTTATGTGCAATACTCCAATAGCAACAAAGAAGTAACATAACATCAATTATGATACAATAGTACATATACAGTTTGGATTGGTTCATATGGTTTGAGCTCAACCCTCAAACCTACAACCAGTGTTGTCAGAACGGGACTAGACCGGATGGTTCAACTATGAACCGAAACACTAAGTGGGTTATGGTTTAGCCTTACAACCAGATTTACAGTCAGACTATTTTAAACCAATTAAAACCATGGTTCAACTAGCCGGTCATCAATTTTTTTCCCCAAAATATTCAAAATTTTTCACATTTTATAAATGTTTTCATAGATTTCATATTCTTGTGTGCAAATTTTTTTTTTACGTCATCTAGTTTGACCTGTCAATGGAACTAGTTGAACCTGAATTGGAAGTATTGTCCAGTTCATTGTCCAGTCTGGTTTTAACAACATTGCTTGCAACGAAATTATTCAAAACAAGTTGTTGTAAACATAACTAAACCAAACAACAAGAAGAAAACCTAACCAAGCCGATAAGCTAATAGCTCACATGGACAACGGCCTTTACAATGATGTGCTTGATATCATTGGTCCAATCCCCACCGTGTCCCCTTACCTTCCCCATTTCCCATGTTTGCAGGGCCTCCTATAACCAAAAGAAAAAGAAAAAGGGAAAGCCTAACAAAACCATGGTTTAGTTCCATTTAACCAATTTGGCTCGCTTATCTTTAACACCTATCAAAATAAGTCTTACCAGATACATAGCAATGAGTACCACAAAGGATACCAAATGTGCATATTCATGGGCCAGATTCTATAGGAAAGTGATTTACTTGAGAGGTCAGTTGTCCATATTCATGGACCAAGGTATTTATGATTTTTGGAGAACATTGGACCTTTCCCACAACTCAATTTTTTCTTCTCCAACAGTTGTCAAGGTTTCAGGAGAAGAAAAGAGGGAAAGGGCAGTAAGGCACAGAAAAGTTGTGCCCTTTTTGCTGGAGTATGGGACAATTGGCCAGGGTACATATGCTAAAATTTTCAGCCAGAGTCCTTGTCCAAGTATCTTTGGTATAGGATAGTTTTTCTTGCCTCTATCAGTTTCAGCTCATGGTTGTTTAAGAGGAATATAATTTTCAGCATATATGGAGAGGGATTGATGATGCACTTCTTTTCTTTATATGATATATCACCTGTTCTTTAGGCGGATCCGGGATACTCCAGACAAGAATATGAGGAAAGGTGTCGTGCAGAAATAAGCCATTGAAGTATTTGGATCTGCAATTGTTTTCCATCACAGAGACAAATCTATACTGCTGGATCTTACAGTGAAGAGACAAAGTAATATTTAATTTTTAGATCTAACTTATTGAGAATGATTGATTTTTTTTTTTTGACTTGAGAATGATTGATTGATTATTGGCAATATAGACCAATCACAATAAAGGGGTGAGCGGCATTGGGATTGGGAATAATTTGGATTGATCACTTCTTGGTCAAGTGTTTATCCCCCACCACTTCTTTTGTAGGGGCAATTCTAGAATGCCGCAAAAGTAATTTTTACTGAAAACTGTGTACTTGGGTTATGCCCCCATATTGGTATATTTCATTTATTAAGTAACATATAGCATAGGCACATCCCTAGCACCAGCAATACAAGTAAAATTAAGATATAAAAATGTACACCTACCTCATCACCAGACAAAGTGGTAGCTCCACTCACACCATCCATTTCAACAAGCTGCATTCAATCATACAATAAATTAGAATCAACAGAGTCAATAACATAACTGCAGGGAAGCTTTATATGATTATTTGTAAAAGAAACCACCACTCAAAGACCAAATTAACAGTCTAACAGTCCAGCAATTATATAACAAAGAATTTATGCATGTGCAATCAACAATATACTTGACCAATAGGAGTGGCATGTACGTACTATATAGGATAGGATTTTTTTATGCATGTGTTTTTTATCAGCACAGACTTTATTCAGAGTGTTTCCTTGGTAGGTTGTAGACATGAAGAGGGATTAGAGTGCTATTTAATATTGAAATCCTTTGTCTATGTTTCTGTGGTTTTTGTTTAGTGCTCTTTCGCTGCAGTTGTTTATAAGGATATATTGTCCTCCTTCATATTCCATCTTTCCATCTGATAAATTTCTTCTACAAATATATTAAAAAAAAAAGAGCTCTGAAAATTTACAATGTCCCCAAACATTTGAATTCAGTGCTATTCATAAATAAATTCTACAAACTAATGCTTTTAGGAGTGCAATGCAAAAGAGTTCTAAAAAGACAACTATCAGCAACATACTTCGCAAACCTTATCATCCGAAGGAACTCATTTTTCTTTGAAGACTGGAGAGTTTTGCCTGTGGATAAGGATCAAAAGTTAGTCTTTACAACAGTTTGTTAAGAATAAGGCATGCAGAGGACAACAATCTAAAGCAAGAACCTCAGCAACAGCAGCCCTAGATTCAGCAGATACAACCACACGCAATGCATTAGCTAACTCTTTGCTCATATCCTCAACCTGTCTCATAGAATTTTTTATGGTCTGGTCACGGTCTGCTGTGAATCTCCGCACATTTTCACGCTCTTCTTGTAACTCTTTCTTGGCCTCAGCCCATTCCCTCTGAAAATTGCACCATTTATAATAGCCACAACAATAAATCATTAAGAAAAATCAATATCATTAAAAATAAAGATGCCAGACATGCACTTCTATAAGAAAAAAAAATCATGATTCACCAGTCAATAGGAAGTATTCACAAGGAAACAAAGAAAACTAACCTCCAATTTCTTTATATATTCTTCTTGTTTTCCCCTCTCTGCAGCTCTCGCTTCCTATAGTTTGGAAAATAAATGAGATACCCAGGTAGAAATAATTAAAGCAAAATGAAACATATGCATTGATAGTGATAACCTACCCCTCGAACTTCCTCAGCACTCTGTATGGTACCCAAACTAGCCTGCAACATAAAGTGTAAGAATATACACTAGTTATAAAATATAAAAAATAAAAAACAATCCTGACCTGCAGGCGCTGCACCCTTTCAGATAAACTGCGAACCTCATCAGATGCTCTCTTTTCAGCATTTGATATGACTTCCTTTTCTTGTTTTAATACAGACAACTGAAAAATAAAGGTAAGGAATGAGTACATAAAAGAAACAGGTACATCTCAAGTTTACAAATTTCAAAAAGCCCAAAATTTAAATCAATTAAAATCTTAACCTCCATAGAAAGCTTCCGAGAAAGCTCCTCAGCAGCATTCAATGACTCAGAACTTTGACGCAGTTTTCGTTGGTAGTCAACAATTAGCTGAGAAAACTCCACATTTCTTGCTAAAATGTGATTGGCTTCAGTTTTCTAAAATGTCATCGGACATACCAGACAAAAGCATAAACAAAATCCATAAATCAGTACAATACAGACATGCAGGGAGAGAGCATTTATTATTACAGACATCTAATTACCTGGTGTTCAAATTCTTTCACAAAGCTATCAAGTCTCTCTCTAGCAAAATTTGCTTCGAGAGCCATCTTATCATGTTCTGATCTTAATAAAATGATCTCACTCCTGAAGATATACAGAAGTTCAGAATGATAAACCAATTATGCTATACAGAAAGCATGTAGTAAGAGGACCTCTTAAAATGTTTAATTATCCACAGATCATTCATCTAATATGCATTAAGGTTACATGGTTGCAATTGCTTTAAAAAATAAAATGGAAAAATATGAATGAAAAAGAAAAAGGGTATTATCTATATACATGCATGAAAATTTTTGAAATAAGGGATAAACAATGATAGTTTGAAATTTGAAAATTCATTGTTACATCTACTAATCACACATAAATAAAACCTTTTAAGAGTTCCTAGAAAAAAAATTTAAATTACTTCTCCTTAACAAGTATGGGGGATCTAAAAATATAAAGAACAGTTGAGGGTATTTTATAGAACCAGTTAGCAACATAACTTCTACTGTTTAATTCAGTAGTATATCTGCTGATTATAATCTTCCTTTTCCAGCCAATTAGACACACTAAATCACTACATAAGAAAAGCATAGCCCATTCAAAATTTGAAGAAGTTCACTATTTCATAAGAAATCTGGGATTATTGAAAGAAAGCATATTTATATGCACAAATTAAGAACAGCTAGACTATGTATATGCATTTTCACAAATTAAATCTAATGTTATTTCATTTACCTATTACATTAACCACAAATCATAAAAAATGGTAATTTTTAGTAGAAAAGTTGAGTAATAATAATTATAATTACTGCTAAGATCCAAACAATAAGGAGGTAGCAGTAGGTCTATACCAGTTTTTTTGGTTTGAGTGACTCACTATTAAAACTTGCTTCCTATTTAGCATCACTTCAAATTATGAGGTAATAACTAGAAGTAACCATATACCAAACACAAATTATGATGCATCATAATTCATAAACAACAAGAACAACACATAGCAACTTTACCTAGACTTTGTTAAATCATCTTCAAGGCATCTCACACGCTCAGAAGCCTTTTCCAGGGACTTCTTAGCAGTTTCCTATAATAATGTAAACAACAACATGAATTAGAAGTATGAAATGGGAAATGAGACGTGATTGTTTCGAAGAGTCCCAACATCATCTATACCTGTGAACTTTCAATCGAAGTCTTTAGGTTGTTTCTACCAACTTCTGCGACAGCTGAAAAATTCAGAATCAATAAATGTATGGTTGTTTCTACCAACAGTCTATGTATGAGGCGCAGAGACTTATTTGACAATAATCAACCAAAGGGCAGTACAGCTAAAGTACTAGATGGTTACAGAATACAGATCTAACAGGATATTGATATTCCGTGCATACATATTTTGCAATATACCAAAAATACTAAAGTCATAAACAACCAATCTAACATGCCAAAACTTTTCATGTAATTGACTTTGAGGAAGTTAAACCAGAAGCACCTTATCAACGCACAAATGCAAGACACAGAGGGTGAGAGAAATGGGAGAAATCATTCATCCATCAATGTCACTTCTTTGGCAGGAGGTTATATCCATGTGACTTGGACTAATTATATAGTCTGAAGACAAAATATACATGCCGGTTAGCAATTTCATTTGGCCAACATTATTACATCCTATAGGACATCTTTCATCTCATTGATTGTTAACATGCAGAAGTGAATAACACTACTACTCATTAGAACTATTTCTAGATTCTTAGCCTTACAACTTGTACACAAGATTTTTTTTTAATGTTTGCTTGTCTTCTTCAGATGGTTCCTTTGTTTCATGGACCTACAGAGGGATTTGAGAGCTCCTGTGACCTAGTGTTCTTTATATTGTTAGTTTTTCCTGCATTATTGCTGTTCTAGGAGGCTATCCTACCCTATGATTTTGTATCCTCTTCTATCCTCTATAAATGAAATCTTCTTTCACCAAAAAAAAAAAGGTGATCAGAAAGAGGGAATAAAAAGAAGACATCAAAAAAGGCCCAGAATAAAAAGGAAAACATGAAATAATTAATCCCACCCTTTTAATGTCAAGTTCCAAAATTCTGTGTAGTCTTGCTTAAAGTTCCATTTTCATTCACATATCATGGAGTTCATACATCAAACCCTATGGATAAATCATAAGACTCAAAAATCAGTAAACTCCTAATTTGATCCTCTAAAGAATGTCGACATCAATTAAGTCCTTGAATCATGGAATGTGACATCAAAATTGCCCTTCTGTGTATGATAGGGACTAAATCACTAAATTGATATAATTTCTATGATTGAGGAACTAAATTGATGTCAATTTTGTATAACTGATGGACTAAACTGATGACGTTTTTCAATGATTGAGAGACTAAATTGATGTCAATTTTTTTAAAAGACCAAAACAATGTCACCTTCCATAATTCAAGGACTAAATTGATGTCGACATTTTTTGGAAGACCAAAGTGATGTTGACACAATCTTTGGAAGACCAAATTGGAGGTTTCATATCTCATAAATCTTCAAATAGACAGGTACCCTGGATCCTATCTTTTGCCTAGGCTTCTCTGCTCCACTTTTGCATCTCCCATGAACTTCAAGATGTAGACAGCTTCTTCTATTTCAACTCTATTTATGTATTATTTGATGGTGTAACTTATTGTGTACACCCTATTACATTGGAAGTAGCCCCTCTCAACCTTTCAAGAAATAAGTTACTTATGATTTAAAAAATGTGCATTGGGGGCAAAGAACCATTAAATCTTTTTCAGATATACAGAAAGAAGATGAGCCATCCCGTCAAGCCCCTCTTCTCACTCAAAATTTATTGAACCAAAAGGAAAAGAAAAAGATTGAAAGGAAATATTGACAAATAAATACTTCCAAACCTGCAAGAGTTTCTGAAGAATGAGCATGAGATAAATGAAGACTATGCTCCTCCTCATACAACCTCTTGTACATAGCGACCTACAATGGGTAGGAATCATAAGTTCAAACGTACAAATGTATGAATAGTAACAATAACACAATGAGTAACAACTCCGAGTATATTAACAAAAAGGTGGACCATAATAAATCTGGGCCAAAACAGGGCCTGAGTTTGAATCCCACCAGGACCTGTCAGGTGATTTTCTCCTCTCCCTCAAAAAGAAACCCCTATCCCTTCCCCAGGTTGTAGACCCCCTACCATAACCAAAAAGAAGAAAAGAAAAAGACCATAGTAAACGCTTACAGATGTATGAAGTGATTCAATCATGCGCCCTTGCTCTTCTGCTCTCTGCAGAACAGCTGTGACTTTAGAAGCAGCTTCTTCAGTATGTTTTTTGAGCTCCATTTCAAGCTTCTCCTACAATTTAATAGTTCAAAAACAATAACCAGATATTCTGTAAGTCCTTGCCAGCTGCAGCACAAGGATGGCAAAAAATTCCTCTTCCAACCAACCTTAAATTCCATCTCCTTGTTTTCAATCTGGCCAGAGAGACTACGCACAAGGCTTCTAAGTTGGACATTCTGCTCAACTAGTCCATTTATGTCCTTGAAGGTTAACTGTTTCCCAAATTTCAATTGAATACATGTAACAATCAAATAGAAGAGTTCATGAAGTAAAAGACAATATAAAGACAAACAGCTTACAAGGTGCTCTGAAATGACTTTTTCAGCTTCTGTCTCTGTACTTGTCCTTGAAGCAATATTTGCAGCTTCATCAACAACATCACGCAGAATTGACCCACAACGAAGTTGTATGTCTCGGCATTCCTTCAATAGAACTGTCACCTGAAGAGAATCAATTAATAATATAAGAAAATTGGTGACTGAACAAAACAATAAACCATGCTATGAAAGAAACGGTAGGAATAATGACTACTATAATATAGTAAAACAAACATAAATTGTGTCCATTCAGAGACACATTTTTTTGTACGGAAAATGGGAAAAGTACCTTCTTAAACTAAATTTTTGCTTCTGAAAAAAGCAGAAGAAAAGCAGTTTTCAGCTTTTTCCTAAAAGTTGAAATTTTTAATTTTTTTAAAAACAGCTTTCTTTATATTAAAAGCACTTTTGGGGCTTCTGTAAAAACAAAATAGAGAGCTCAACCAAATGCGCACAAAATAAACATCAACCAAAACCCAAAATATAATCAAACTGTAACCCTTCCCTCATTCACAGATATTTTTAATTTTATTTACAGACGGATCAAGCTCATGAGCCACAATATGAAATTGTGGGAAAGCGTAGATAAATACAAGATATTTGCTTATCAGAGAACCATTCTGGTTTTATGTCAGGGAGGTCAAACATGGAGGCTATATACCTGGGTTTGATGGAAAGTTACAGAAGAAAACAAAAAAACCTGGATGTGGTCTTTATTGATCAAGAAAAATACTATGATAGGATGCAATGAGAAGTCCCGTGCAAGGCTCTAGAGAAGAAAGGAGTTTGCCTTGCATAGATTCAAGCTATAAGGGATATGCATGACTGGGCAACAACTAGTGTGCTAACTCATGTAAAAAAGTATTTTTCTATAACAATAGGTTTGCACAAAAGGTCAACTCTGAGTTCATAACTTGGTATTAGACATAGCTAAAAGGTACATACATCCAACAGCCAATGCCTCAATTTATGCTTTTTGCGGATGATATAGTCCTGGACTCCTAGTTTTTCTTTTTGGATAAATGAAGTAATTCATTAAGACAGCAAAGAAAATTACAATGGATTTGGAGGACAAAGGCTCCTCAATAACAGAAAACACAAGAAGGGAAAATAAAAAAGCAAAGAAGAAAACATCAATGGAACAAAGCTAAGTCCTGGACTCCTAGCCGATGTGTTAAGAAAATGGGTATATTCAAAACTTGACTTGTGGAGAAAGGCTTCAGAATCAAAGGGTTTTCAATCAAGTCGGAGTAAGATGGAGTATATGTAATGCCAGTTCAATAATGTGTGAGTTAACAATCTTTTGGAAGTAAAAATTGGGGATTACATCATACTACAAGTTGCACATTTAAGTATCTAGGATCCATCTTACAAAGTTAAGGGGAGTTGAAGGGGATGTCACATAAAGTTGGTGTAATGAAATGGAAAAATGATTTGAGGCGTAATTTGTGATCGTGAAGTGCCTATCAAACTCAAGAAAATTCTACTGGAAACTCACTTAAGATAGTTTGAGTTTGGACGTGAGAGAAAATTCTAAAGGGTTTTTTTTTCAACATTTGGTTTTCGATAAAGCCTAATGGTGTCAATTGATCCATATAGCCAACCCCACCTAGTGGGATAAGTCTTGGTTGTTGTTGTTGTTGTTGTTGCTGCTCCCAAACACACAAGTCTACATTATCACACCCATGTAATTTACAATGATAATAATAAGAAAAAGACAAAGACTCCAGTCTAAGCTCAATCATATATAACTAGATGAAATACATATGACAGACTCAGTCAACTACTAGAAAAAAGAATGCTTTTCTCTTTACTTGTTTCTGTAGGTCGCCAATCTCTTTCTGGGCAAGATTATAGTCCCGTTCACGTCTTTTGAGGTCAGCCTGCACAAGATACACCTAAGCAAATCTATGCCTCAAAAAAAAAAAAAAAAAGGATAGATGAAACTGTATTTTATGTTGTAAACCTTCAGTTCCAGGATCGTTTTCTCTATGTTTACATTTTCGGTGAGCGAGTTTTGCAAGTTTTGGTTCATCGCAGAGTATGCCTCAGCCATCCTTTCATGTTCCACTGCAAGAACACCAGTATATTATTTTTAGTAGAAAAGCTATAGCATTTATGATAAACAATGCAAAAATGAGCATGCTCACATAGCTTTTCCACTAGACTGACATCAGATTGTCTATATGAATGATGTTTACTCAAAATTCGTCATAACGAAATATGAAAACACCTAACACAGCCCATAAAAAAATTTCAAAACAAATTTATCCATTCCTTGTATATGTTCTCCAAGATGCAGTGCAAATGAAATCATTGAAAAACAAGACTACCACCATCAAAATGGCAATATACTAGAACAACAAAGCAGTAGAATCCAGATGCATGTCTGCATTTTCTGTTTTCTAGTTGAAGTCATTGCAGAAATGGTTAACTGAGAACTTTTAGGACAACAATGTTGCAATCAGGCTTTAATAATATTTCATTCTCTTAGTTCACAGAAAATTTAGTAAACTTCCCATTCAATCCAACAAAAAGATATACCTCTTTCATCTATAATGGCTTCTGCTTTCTCCTCTAACTCATATAGAACCTGGAAAAGTAATAGAAGATTACATCATCTTTAACACAGGATAGGGAAAAAAACAAGATTATTCAAAAATTATATTTGGTGGCGAACAAAATTTTCAAAACATTATATTTGATAGTGAACAATAGTATTAAGAAATGCCACACAAAAAAGTTGTATTGGAATGAAAATGGCTTGAGTCACTTGACATTCATAAAAAATCATCTCCAAACCAAACTTTAGCATACCAGAGCCCAAATTTACTAAATCCAATCATCTCCAAATCCTATAGAGGAAGCATCGGAAAGTGTAACAATGAATAATATCACAACCAAAATGCAACTCAAAGATGATATGCCAAAACGCTCAAGACAAACAAAATAAATAAAAAACTATTATGGCATTAACCTTTCTTCAATCCAATTTTAGCCAACCAAAGCAAAAATTATTGGTGACTGTATGTTTGGTATGGGGATAAAAATGGGATGGAAAATTCATAGACAAGTTTTATCTGAAAAATTATATACAAAACTCATCCATGAATTTTTCAACCCCATTTTTACTCCCATATCAGATTGACCCTTAAACGTAATCTATTCATATTCCTCGAAAATTCTCATTACATATGTAACCAAGTAGAACCAGACAAATATGAAGAAACATTTAAAAAAATGTGTGGTCAAATTGCCCCCTTTGACATTATGAATAAAAAGATGCACCAGGTCAAGCATACCCGTTGCAAAACTGCCTCCGACTCCTTCCTACCCAATTGTTCATGCCGCAGTGCATCAACAGCCTCTTGGTATTTTGCATACATTTTTGCCAACTTCAACAAATAGAGGCATACAGTGAGAATATCTGTTTTTATAAATCAAATGGAAAAATGGATCCAGTGTCGAACGTAAAACTTTGATAACTCACACTCCACCCATCTCGCAGGAGCGAAGCAGCTAATGCTGTTCCAGAAACATCAACAGGAATTTTTGGAACTAGCAAGCGATTGTCCTCAACCATGTTATCAGCTTCTATTGATGCCAACCACCTGTAACAAAAACCAATGTACTAATTAAAGGTTAGTTGATAGATAACACAAAAATTCATGAAATTAACTATGTCAAAACAGAATGTCATTAAACAAACAAGCGACAGATTGAGCAAACAATGGCCTACATGATATTTCTTGATCATGGTCCTGATTAAGTTTTCACAATTTAATTCATATAGGTAGTTGGATTGGAAAGAGATTCAATTAAATATGCTGATTTTGCACAAAAATAACAAAATGAAAGCTACATTTATCTTCCTATACTTCTGCCTTCACAGGTGCACACCCACAAGACATAAGAGAATTTCTATCAGTCCAGATTGAAAACAATTACCGTAAATAGCTTCCCTCAGTAGTATTTCTGTTTACAACCCACTTCAACAATGTAATTAAAGACCATGCTCAGTGTCATCAATGGAAGACACCATGGCAGAATGGCATGGTTCCCCAACTTAAACCTCCATGGCAATGTAACTTCAGTCTGGTAGTGCTAGGGCAACTTCCAGAGTGGAAGTGTCAGATTTTTGCATATTTAAGCCCATTTTTCCTCACAACCAAGAACCAACCAATGGGCTGAGATTTTAATGGGCATAAGGGTCATTTAGGTTTATCAGAATGAAAATAAAACCCAACAAAAAAAAAAAGCATATACTGCACAAGGTTTCAACATCTTATGTCATGAAAAAGGAACATTTGTAGGAACAAGACAGAAAAATGAGTAAAACAAAGTAATTTAGAGCAGCAGAAAGGTTATGAAGGACATACGGTTCAGCAGTGAAACTGGTGAGTTGAAGATTATTCAACTCATTCATCTTCTTACTTGTCTGAATTTCAGCTTCACACTTCTCAATTTTTTCTTTCAAATCAGCAGCCTCCTATAAGCACAAAAATTAAGATATAAAGCATGATTATTTGTACATTTGAGCACATAACATATTATGACTACACATCTACCCACAAATAAATTGAGAGCAAAGTAAGTCAAACAATGTTATCGCAATAGGCCTTACAACATATCAACTAGACTACATCTGATGTCGCCCAAGTATTCATCAAATCATAAACAGGTAGATACAGTTTTTACAATATAATTCCGATACCAAATGTCATCCGAGTATTCACCATCATCAAACATAACCTATGATCACCTAAATCATTTTCCAGCTTATAGACCCATTATATCAGGTTTTATGCAGCAAGTTGAAGGTCATTTTTTTTTTCTTCCACAATAACAACTCGTTTCATATAAGGGAGGAAAGCAAATAAGACACTATACATCAATATGTGACTGAGGAAGGTTAAAATACCTTTTCAACCAGTTTTCTAGCAGATACTTCCTTCTCAAGTTTCTCTTTATAATCATCTTCAACTTGCTTCAGATGTGACTGTTAAAACACAAGTGACATTTTAATTAAAAAATCCAAGCATTCTCATTTGACCAATTCCAAACATCAGAAAACAGCATAATAACAAACCAACTTCACCTCCATCGCTTTTATTACCCCCTCTAGCTCTGTTGCTTTTCTAGACCATTGCTCAGAACTTTCTTTATATAGCTCATTAAGCTTATTAACCTAAAAACGGAGCATATTCAGTATACATATTACATAATAACATACACAAAATAAAATTAAACACTAACGCGCATTATCTTGAAAAATACAACAGAGTTTATGAGTGAGTTTGGTACATTTATTTTTTAGAAAAAAACAACTTCAATTTTAACCAAAAAAAAGTAGTTTTATACATTTTTTAAGTGTTTTTGGATGCAACTTAAAAAAAAAAGTAGAAGTTAAAAAAAGCCCATTTACCACTTTTTTTAGAAGCTAATGATCCCTAACTTCCAAAAAAAAGTGGAAGGAGAATTGGTTTTTTAATATAATTTTCTAATAAAAAAAATCTTTTACCTTTATTAAAAATTACATCTCACCTCCTCTCCTTTTCCCCCTTGCAAACCTTATTCACATAAGCCTCCTCATTTTTTTGATTTACATTCTAAACAATGCAACTTTTAGCCATTATGCCCTAATACCTCAAATCGAAGTTTGACCTTGATGACCATACCACTTAGAGAAAATAAACGAAAACATTAGTAATATGTTATCAAGCCTTTGGGTATACAACTAGACATGTTTTTACTACCTCAGATCTCATTTTTTATGACCCCATGACCATGGCATACTTGAAAACTTTATTATCCCTAATCTGACAGCTCATTTAACCATATCTTACATAACTTATTATATCTTGCATTTGGATGTCATTTTAGGTAATTTTGATATAAATAAAGTGCTTATGTTCTTTTTAATTCGAACAAACTTAAAAGTCCTTCAGCTATTTAAAAGTACTTCTCAAATGATATTTCCAAAGTTTTCTTTAAAAAAAAAAAAACTACTGAAAAAAGATATATAAAAAAAGTACTTTTTTCATAAGCTTATCGAAACGAGCCCATGAATATCTTGTCACGGTAATTTCACTTCCACATAATATACATTTGTGCCCCCAAACATGATTTGGGATAGAGTTATTGTTTTAGCTTCCCTTTAGTGTTCTGCTCATGGCTGATTTAAGGAAGTTACTATCTCTGATATGCAAAAGGAATGGGCAGCCTTGTTGCAATGTTAGTTTTTTCTAGCACTTCCTTATTTTAGAAGATCTCTTGTCCTCCTACTAGTTGTACTTCCTCCTTTTTCTCTCTAGTAAAAGTTCTTTTACCATAAAACAAATACTATCAAATATTTGGCATTTTTTTGAATACAATGCCCCAAGAAAAACAACCCATACTCTCCTTACCTGACAGTTTCACTCAATATCAGCATCATGTTTAAAAATATAAACACTAAGTGATATATATGAATTTGATATATATGAATTCATCATTGTAGATTTTATAGAGCAAAAGTACGAAGCTGAAGCTTCGGATTCCATAAAGTAGACAACAGCATCATGCGTAACTTTTTGTCCCTATAACCAGCTTTATTCTCCAACAAGGAAGAGTATCTGTGAAATCCCATGCCATCATACTTCTGTCACATATGGTGAAAAACACTTAGTTTATAATTATCCCTCTCTACCAAAACC
Source organism: Castanospermum australe (assembly GCA_019955255.1). Taxonomy (NCBI): domain Eukaryota; kingdom Viridiplantae; phylum Streptophyta; class Magnoliopsida; order Fabales; family Fabaceae; genus Castanospermum; species Castanospermum australe. Next base: position 285,546 of record NSJW01000812.1, read on the forward strand.
AAATTTTGTTCATGATTGATGCTACCCTTACTTTGAAAACTTTCATTTCTAGTCCTACATTATCCTTCGGCCCCAACCCATGCTACGTCTAATTTCAACATTTAGCTGCCTCACTATTATTTGCATGTGTTAGTTTCCTTAAAGCAAAATATCCATAAGGCCAAATACAAGCCATCATGTAAATCCCTGTTTGTTGTGTGTTTTCTTGAAAATCCGTTTCAGTTTCTAACTCATTCTACTAAGTCCTAATCATCAATTCTTCCATCATGAATTTTGAAATCCAAAGCTCCCTAGAGTCAAGTCTTTTGCTGGGATAGCAGTACGTGATAGGAGTAATGCAAATGGCTTGTTACAAATTCATAGGCCTCACACCGCCCTTTCCCCTAATACGAGTGTTATGTGGAAGGAAACACTTATTTTTGCAGTGTAAGGCAGCTAACTTTCCTATGGAACAATCATTTTAGGCTTCTGAATGAGCACTGACAAGGAGGCCAAAATTTTGGTGCAATGTGTGGTTCATTTGGTAGAAGCATATCCACCCACATCTTCAAGGGTGTCTCTTTGCTTTTAAATATTATGCTTTTTGCTTTTCTTTGGTGTTCTATCCATGGCTTTTAAATTTTCTATGGAATATGATTATGTTTTTGGCTTCTCTTTGGTGTACTATCCAGGGCTGTTTCAAGGGAGTTGCCATCTCCATATGCAGAAAGATTGGGCAGCCTTGCGCAATCTCAATTTTATTCATGTTTCTTTAAGATTTTAACACATTGGAGAATACCTTATCCCCCCCACCCCCCGCTGTACTTTTCCTCTTTTCTTTTTAATAAATTTTCCTTATCTATGAAAAATAATCCATAAGGTACAGCAAGGCATCGCATGCAGTTGATACGGAAAATCACCTTTTAGCCACATGCTATAAATCTATTATTTTCCACCCTCCTTTATTTAATCAACATTTTTAATCATCGTAAATTGTAAAAACATATTTTACGTTAAAATCAAAGTTTCTTTCCTTTTCATTCATTTCCTCATCTCCAACAGCTATTATGCCGCATGAGTGGAAAACAAAACATAATATGCAAAGGTCAATGTTACGACCCAATTGCAAGGTATGGAACTTGAATCCCACATCGGAAGTATGGGTTTTTGATGTGGGGTTTATATGGCCTTGAGCTCTCCCATCTCAATAGCTAGCTTTTGAGGTGTGGTTCTCCTAAGGTTTGCATCAGCCTATTTACTACTTATCAGTTGAAGGTCACAAGATTGATCAATTTCTTATTTTACACAATTGACTCTACAGCCATGAAGCTATATCCAACCCCAGACCACCAGAGCCATATCTAAAAAGGGGATGGGGGGCACCAAGCATGCCAAAGCTTGTAATAGCACTCACCGTTGAGAGTTCAGCAGACAATCTCTCTTCATTGGCTGCAGAAGCATCTTTAGCTGAAATTAATTCCTAAAGAAGTAAAAAAAGATCAACCAGGGTTTGAGATAAAAGGAATCCATGCATCACATTTTAAGATAATGAATAGAACACTTTCAACCTCTTGCATAGATTTAAGCTTCATTTCTAGCTCCCTCACTCTATCCTTATTCCACTGTAGAGATTTGGAGCATTCACTGAATTGTCTATCTACCTGAAAGTGTTGACAATAAATCAAATAATATTAAAGCAAAGAAACAAACAAACCAAAATGAAAAAATAAAAAGTATTTCTATGGCAATATTAAATTCGCTTACATCTGCAAGTTTGGAAGACATATCAGCATCTAATTCTGTGTGTTTTCTGCGCAGCTCAAAGAAACTATTAACTTTAGAAGTCAACTCATCATTAAGCCAAGCATTCTGCCTCTCAACAATCTCCTTCTCCTGCTTACACACATGAAGAGGAAAGATAAACGAAATGCTCACTTCAAATGAAACAAGAAAATGTCCAGTGCATACAAAGATCAAGAGATGTTTAGATACATTTTGGACAACAGTAAAGCAGACCAGTATTGAAATGTTAGAAGTTGTCTAGTGTTAATATATGCTATAACTATGGTCAATTTAGAAATGGGTCATTGACCAGATAAAACAGACAGTCAGTCAAGGAATCCAGTACCACTAGCATGCTCTACAGGCAGAAAACAAATGGCAAATTGAAGGAAAGTACTAATAAAAGACATTCACTGAAAAAAAAAGACCTGTGCAAGGCGAGTAGAAGCAGCCCGGGATCGCCCCAACTCTGCCTCAGCTTCACTCAAACGGGCCTCCTTCTGGGCAGCATTTTCAGTCAAGTGGACCTTCACAATCATTAAAAACAATAACGCCCATGCATAAGAGCATCATTACAAGTGTTCACCTAAGAAACCAAACCAACAAGAATACCAAAGGAAATTGGAAGGGTAAAACCCTTGCAGCAGAAACTCACAATCTTATCAAGATAGCTCTTGATGGTGGCATTCTTCTCACTAAGCTCCAAATCCTTCTGCTCATTCAACTCAATTAACTGCCTTTTCGACTTATGCAGCTCACCCACCTCCGTCCTTAACCTCTCTACCTCTCTGTCTTTCTCAACCTACAACAACCCAGAACCATCAAATAACAGCGACATTTAACAAGAGAAACATGGCCAAACAGTGAGGTATATATAATAACGATTCGTACAGATTGCAAATGAATCTGATGCTTCTGCGCTTGTGCTTCGGCGAGCTCGCGGAGGCGTTGATCGAGGGTGGATTGTAGCTCAGCGACCTGGGACTCGAGCTTCGAGAATTCGGCGGTGACAGAGAGGTACTTCTGCTCGATGAGGGAGCAGTTTTGCTCGGCGTTGATGTCGGAGGCATCCGCCTTGGCCCTCACGGTCTCGAGCTCGTTGAGGAGGCCCCGGATGAAGGCGTCGGCCTTGGCCGCCACCGCGGCGGCGTCGCCGGAGCACCGGGAGAACTCTTCATCGGAGAGGAACAGGGGCATCCTCGAGACGGCGATGATGCCCTAATTCGCCGCGACGAATCGGAGAGTTTGGGACAGTACGTGCGGAAAGAGAAAAGTGTATTTGCGAGAGAGGAGGAGGAAAGGAAATGGGACGAAAGAGGGAAGTGAGAATTTGAAGAGGAAAGGAAACGATTGTGAGAATCGCTATTGAAAATGGAAATCGCTAGAAAGGGGTGAAGCAGGCACTTTCCGCCAGGTCTTTCGCTGGATTCTCCAGATTGGGCTTTAGGCCCAGTTTCAATTTAAATGAAATCAAGTTCCTATGTCGTGAAGGATTTTCATTTGTGAACGCACGCACCTTTATGTGACGGGGGTAACTTTTTTTTTTTTTAAGATATCAGCATTTTGTATGAATTGTCAAATTAAATTTAATTAGAAAATAATACATATTTAATAATTAATCAATATATTAGTGTTTAAAAAGAAATTTTAATATCAGAGTATTTCATTACGTCACTTATGACTAAAAAAACTTTTAATGTTTCAAGTTGTCACATTAATCATATTTTTAAACCACCATTTTTACTTTAATATATTGAACGAAAAGTATAACTTTGTATTCAACAAAGGAGTGAAGGGTTATTGGGACTGCTAGTGTCTGTGTTATGGTGATTAAAGGTCTAGTGCATGTTTAATTTTGATTAATTTTTAAGAAAATTTGTTTTCTTTTAAAAAAAATTAATAAGATTTTGATTATAAATTATTTTAAATATAAATAAAATAATTTAAATACACACTTAATCTTTCCTATAATAATTATAGTTTAAATCTAACATTTCAAAATAAGAAAGTATTTGCTTGGCAAGGCTCAAGAAGGGTTTAGAGTTGCATCTAGTAGCTCTACTTTCATTTTATTTTAAGGTATAAATGTTGGAAGTTGTGAGAATAATAGATCAAAAGAACATAAAAGAGAACGGAGGAGAATGCAAAATTAACTAACGGCTAATAAATTTGTTCATGTTATCTAGATGTTTAAAGTCTTTTAAATTAAAAAAATTAAAATGTTGATAAAAATAAATAAGGGGAATGATTATGGAGGACTACATATAATCCTTCATTTTTCTCCTTTCATTTCAAAAAAATTTCAAAGAAATAAAAAGTTTCCTCCCTTTTCATCTTTTTCCTTCATTCTCCCACGTTCAAACATAACATTGGTGGAAAAAAAATAATCATGCCTCTAAATATGGACGACTAATATAAAATGAGGGAAATAACGACAAATAAATGAGGGCTATTCACATTTTTTTTTCTTTTTTTGTTACAATAAATATTATAGAGGCTGAACCACTTTCTAGTTCTTTATAGAGCTTAGAAATTGTAAAATCCAACTTAATTATGATTAGTTGAGTTAAAAAAAGTCTATTGAATATTTTATTTTTGGTTCAAGTCGAGTTTATATGATTATAGTAAAAATAACATGAGTTTAAATGTCTTTAAGAACTACTTAACATTTGACTAAATTTTACCCAAATTGTTTTGCTTGTATTTTATCTTATCTTTTTCTTTCTCATATTAAGTCTTAGATCTTATTTATAACTAAAAAATGACATGGCACAAGGATGGAATCCCAAAACAATGTCATTTAATTCCAAAAAAAATGTCATTAATGTCATTTAATATCTAAAAAACAAAATATAGTTCATTGGGTTGGGCTAATTTTTTGCTGGATTTGATTCTTAAACTCGCCAATGAATCTAATTAGGTCAGGTGCTCATACAATTTTTTTTTATCTTAGTTGATTAGGAGTATTTTAGAAAAAAAAAAAGTTCAAGATTGTTAAAAATATTCTTTACTAAACCAAACACTGATATAATCATTATTGAGAATTTTTGTGAAATATTTTTCGAAATATTTTGTGCAAGTCAAATCTTTTTTGGCAATATTATCATAAATGAGATTCATAAAAATGATATTTTCAAAAATGAAAAAAAAAATTCCACATGAATCAAACTCCACTGAATAAAATATAGATAAACACGCACTTTTCAATTGTATTCTCATCAAATTAATGAGTTTGGTATATTTCCGTTAGCCTCATCAGTGAACAATTGGCGACTATGGTGTCTGGCTGATTCTTTAATTTCTCTGCACCTATCTAACAATGAAACTAACATATAACAACATATTGATATTGATTTATAGATATTGATGTGGTCATAACTAACATAAAGAATCTTAACTATGATGATCTGGGCAATGTTTGAAAATTGAAGAAAACAGAGATATACATTGATATTGATATTATTATGCAGAAGGTGGAAGATTTATTTCATTAGGGTTTATATGTCTTAAGCTTAACTAATGGAGAAGACTTAATGGTCATGATTCATAGCAATGAACCGAAATGTAATGCACTTTTAGTTGAAGTTGATTGATCTAGAAGGCCATTTTACCTTTAACTATTATCATCAAACTATTCTCGCTTTTGAATTTTACTGTCAAACTCCCTCAATTCCATAAGTGCAAAGTTATCTGCAATATTGCTAAACGCTTTTGTCACTCAAAAATTGCGACCCGTGCTTAGTTCTCCAATGACAAAACAAACCCTTTTGTAGTTCACTCCTTCCCAATTTTGATCCATCTTGTCTCCATCATTTCCATTGTTGGTGAAAAGCGATAAGCAACACAAAAAGTTGGTACAAATTAAATAATTGTGACAGGGCTTGTAACAGTTCTTTTTTTAGTTTTTTAAAAATGCCATCATATTCAAATTTCAAAGTTAAAAGTTTCTCTAATGATTAGTTTTTTTCTCCAATAATTGCAAAAAACTAAAAAAAAAAAACTTTTGAAAAGTTCAACTCAATAATAATCAAATTCTACTTGAGGGTTATACATATATATATATATATTGGGTACAAGGGGTTATATCTTAACTGTAAGAATTCAAAGTATGAATTCAAAGTGTTAGTTGAACATTAGAGTAAATGTTCTGAAAATCTGTCCTTGGATTTTGTCTTGTAGCAAGGAGTTTTCTGGTACGAATAGGATAATGGAAGACATGAACTTGACATGGAACGACAAATTATCACGAGCTAGCAATTTGCTAAATGTCAAACTTTGAAATTGTTCTAGTCTTCAAGAATTCTGGTCAGGCGCAGAGCAATGCATGGACAATTAACATTTTGGGAAGAAACTTCCAAGATTATCTGATGAAGTGATTATAATCTTATGATGCAATCTCATGTTCTTCTAATGATATAAACTAAATCTTCTTCTGCTTACAAAGAACTAGTGATTTACAGTTTCAAGGTTGAATATCAATCAATAGACAAACTTGTCTATATAAATCAGTATTCTATGTAGAAGACACTAACCTATTGGCCAACAAATTGCTAGTGGATGAAGACGGGGAATTCATGAAATGATGAAACATTCTTTGTTGATTAGAGATTATTCCTGTATATCTTGTAAATTTTATACCAATTGAAGCTTTTGCTTTGACTTGCGTTTTTGATAGACTGAGTTACAACTAGCAAGTTTTTCTTTTCTTTTTTTTTTTAGGGAAGAAATGGCAATCAAATGTCTTTTTCAAAGAAAAGATCTTTAATATGAGTTCTTTTTCTTTCTCTGGTACATCCAAGGGGCTAGCAGCCCAAAACTCCATACAATCCAGTCACTGGATTAGATAAACTAGCAAAAGTGCTCCATGTAGATTTTATGCTATTATAACTTTCACCTGAGAGTTAAAAAAAGAACAATCAAGAGCAGCAATGTATACTGCTACGTTTGATCGGAAACACATAGAATGTGAAGGGCTTGGGCTTATCATTTCTGCAGACTCTGCATATTATCCAAGCGTAGCCCAGAAATAACAGAATTGTCCGTAACACTATGTGGCTAAACCTATCTGCATTTGGATTGATAAAATAACATGAAATTTTCTTTTTCTGTGTGTCTGTAAGAGAGAGAGAGAGAGAGAGAGAGCAGTCAACTAATTGTTTACGTGAATTTAGCATTATTTAGTTGTTGTTCGTTGGCATGGATTACAAAGTTGCTTATACCTTGCAACACACTGAGACTAGCTTCCGCAATATTTTAGTGGATTCTTATTCCTTTACAATTTTTGGTAATGTCAACTACCTTTCATTTATTGGCCATTTATTCTTTTAAATACTCGTTTGTCTAGGAAGCTACTAGCCTGGCTGTTATAGGATCAGTCACTTATTATTATGCCACTAATCTCTTATTCATTTACAAGTCCCTCTCTGCATGTGGACTGTGTTAAATACTACTACAGCTACGGTGGTAGCTATGAGTTTCACAAAAGTCAAAATCTTTGAAGTACCAATTAGAAGAGAATGAAAGCAAGAAGGAGAGGAAGATTGTTTCTTTCATAGAGAAAGGGGGCACATGGGAGAAGATACTTATCTTACCCGGTTAACATTTTGAAAAGTATATATATTAGTAATCAAATAGTACAGAAGCACATGACAAATGTATTGAAGGCCACTCAAAACATCCACACCAACTCCAAAACATATTGGGGTATAATATCACCCAAGCCAGAAAGTTAGAGAATACAGTAAAGATAACAACCCCATAAACAAAGCAAGAGAAGAAAAGGTGGGGAAGGTGGTCCTACACTCCCCTCTACAAGTATCCCACACAGGCTGTTAAAGGGAACCAAATAATGCAAAGTCTGATGGGTCACATGGACTGAAAGCAAACTGACACCACACATGCCCTTGTCTCCCAATTGCACATGCACATGCACATGCACATGCTAACTGTTCCCTAAGCCTCCCACCGCTTAATGACACCATCCTAAACCTTTTCCTTCTCTCTAATAATCATTTTTTTCCTCGACTATCTATTGAAAAGCACACCCAAACTGTCATTAAAGTTCTCACAAACACACAAATCAGGAAACCTTTTTCATCCTATCTAATATTATACACAACGATTAACTGAAAGTAAACTATAGTTAGCACATTACATATGCTCTTCAGCATACATAACTTTTATGTCTTCAGCTCTTCTGGGTCAATCTCTAGTCCTTATTTCTCAATTGAAATTGGATTTATAGAGAGGGCTCTACGTTACAATGGGGGCGAGCTGCCAATAAGGTGCATTGCAAGTGCCTGTGGCAAGTGATTAAGTGGTCATTGGTGAGGCCAGCTGCCTGCATAAATGAAAGAACCACTGTTGGACCAACGAACCTAAAGCCCCTCCTGACCATGTCTTTGCTTATGCTCTCTGATTTTGAAGTCTTCACTGGGATCTTGTGGCCAAACTTGTATTGAGTGGAGATGGGTTTATGATTGACAAACCCCCAAATATATTTGTCAAATGAACCAAAGTCCTTCTTAATCTGTAATGACACAATTTGCAAAGCAAATATTAGCAAATCCTTAAGTAGAGATGTTTACATCATGATCTGTATTATCAACTAAATGAACAGAAATTAGCCGGGGGTTCAAAACAATTGTTTTTATATTTAGTAAAAAAGTAATTGCTAAATAGTGAAAAACAACAGTGACTAAAATTTGTATAATTATGACAAGATTGATATGGTTTGAATTTTAGTAGAGATATCAATCAGTTCATGTGGGGCCATGCATTAGAAACTAACCTATTGGAACTTGCTTGTCTTGCAACTTTCTTGTCAATGGATGAATTGAAGAGAAAATAATAAGATGCAGTTGAAAACAATTCATCATTGATACTCCGACTAATCTGTTCTTTTCTACTAGAATCTTCACTTAAACCAGGCAAACTAGTGTTTTAAGGGGCCATGATATGAAAAGGAGAGAGTCCAAGTAGAAAAGAGTGATGACAAGGGCACAGTTTTAGAGGCTTAACGCTATGGCTTACCTCTAAAATTTGGTTAGCATTATCAACAACTCCTCGAACTTTGCTTATATCAATGCCATATTCCGAACTAACAGATATCATTTGCTTGTCAGTCAAGTTGGCCACAATTTCCGCATCAAATTCTGAAAATGCAGCCCTGTACATAATTTAAAATTCATTAGTTTCCCTTTTTAAGGGACAAAAAATATGTATATGTATATGTAGGTGCATATGGGTGCCTTTTAGTAGAATCCAACCTGAACTCTAGGCGTTTCTTCAAGATTGAGGTCCAATCAGAATCAACTTGAGCACCGCTTAAAGCTAGAAGTTCAAACAACATCCTGGATAGACAACAGCGTTTTTGTCAAATCGTCATCATTTTTGTCTCTGCATATTTGTGTTTGGTGTATATGATTTGTGTGTGTGTGTGTGTATGACAGAGAAAGAGAGAAGTGGGGGCTTACTTGTCATCATGAACTGGAACTCCCCATTCTTCGTCATGATAAGCAATATAGATGGGATCTATTTATCAAAAGAGACAATGAGATTAGCACATTCCGTTTTCAGATAAAGCACCACTGCACTGAGTATCAAAATGTGTATGAATTTGTATTAAAAAATTCACACTCAATTATATTACCTGAATAGGCTGTGATAAAGCTGCATCTCTTCTCCTCAGCTGTCTTTGATGTAAGAGTGCTAGAAGGATAAAGAGGAACAACTCTTTCAAACTTTGCAGACTTTGATCTTCCATAATGGGCAATCTTCATTTTCCTTTGTGCCTGCTGCAGTGCCATCTGTTCCCTCCTCACTGCGGCTATGCTCCCTGGGGCATCAGTGATCAAAGAGGAAGAGTAACTTAATGATGCCTCAATAGAAGCAGAAAGCCTGTACCACAGGACCCATCCTTAAAACTCTTGGACTTCTTTCTCTCCAAAGTTGGAGTTTTTATGGAGTTTCTTGGGGTCACAATCTTCTCAGAACTTGAATTCAGCCCATTATTGTCATTGCCTCGCTTTAATGCTGGAGGCCTTGGGGATTTTGACTTTGGAGAAACCGGAGCTGTCAATGAAGTCTTGCTTGGAAGTGGCAGTGATGGTGGAGAAAGTGACTTTGGTGACACTTTCTTAATTGAATTTCGCCTTTCAAGGTTTGGAACACGATTGCAAGTGGGTTGAAGGACTGGTCGACCATTGATTCTGGCCACCGGCGGTGTGACCGAGGGTTCTATGCCAACAGCCACTTTGGCCTTGGAGCTGCTCATTTTGTTGCCTGGTTATTGTGCGTGCAGTGTGCTTAATTGGAAAGTGTGTTTTGGTGGGGGAGTGTTAACAAAGAAGAGGACTTGTAGGGGATAAGGGGCTGCAATGGCAATGGCACAATGATGAGAAGGAAGGGAGGAAATGAAGGATGTGATGAGGGACTGAAGGAGAGGGAAGGGAGGGATGTGGGGTTTTATAAAATGTGAGGAAGGTGGGGACAGGTAGAGGGGAAGTTGTAACATGGGGAGGTGGGGATCTGCCATACAACCGCTTGTGAGGGGCTTTAATTTTTGCAAACTAAACCACGAGGGGTGAATGTGACACACGCTTCTAACTTGGCCACTTGGCAATGTCTAGAGCTAATAATTGTTATTATTCCTATACTGATAATTGGTATTAGAATTATCAGGCTTCAATCAGGAGAGAATCAAGGAAGTTTATTGGAGGATTCGTTGGGTGGGATATTGTGCTCTGCTGGAATCATCAACCATGTTTTTTCTTACATGAAACTTCCCCATTTCCACTATCCTGTAGATATTTGCCTCTCTTCCCAAGGATTTTGTGTTGGAGTGATGGATAAGGAAGTTAAAAATGCAAGAAAACTGAAAAAGACTAATCACTGGTCCATTCTTTTTATATGTATGGAATCTCAGTCTCTTTCTATTTCTCCCTATCTATAAGCAATTAAGCACCATTACAAAGTGAGCACTGAGCACAATGTAAGGTCGTTCTGGGTTTGAATTGAACGGTGTTGTAACTAATAAAATAAGAGAGGTCATGTGTGACTTTTTGTGGGGTTTTGATGACACTTAACTGAGAGTCTGAGATAGTTTCTTTGTTCTTATATTTCTGTCCAACTTCTGGTTTATACTTTCCAGGTAAACTTAGTTGCATATGTTATTCATCAGTTGTCCTGATATTAACTGACAATTCATGAGACTAATGGAAGATATCTCTTGAATTGAACAAATTTTGGGTCTTGATCCTTACAGGTTGGCTGAATGACTTCTTCAATTGGATTCAAGACTTGTTATTGCAAATGTAGGACCCTATTCAAATTCGTCCACTTTATGCTTACTTTGTGACCTTACAGGTACATGTCGCTAGTTACATTTCTCTCTTGGATATATCTTATCCCACCAAACCAAGACATCCTGCATTTGTAGCTCCCCTAATTGGAAGGTTTTATCTCTACCAAAGCAGGAAAAAAAACAACAAAGAAAAAAAGAAATATCTATCATTTAAGTCAAATAATATGGAACAAAGGCTATAAAATAGGACTCGTGAAGCAGAAATAAGATAGAAATATCAGGTTTCAATTTCTTTGTTAATTAGAAGAAAGGCAGAAAGCTCATAAAGCTCTAGAGTCTAGACCCTTTCCTTTTTACTTATTTTTTCCTTTTCAATTCAAGACTGAGTTAGCATACTAAAACATCACTTACTTGAAAACTAAAGGGTGAATTGACATGAAAGTCAAAGTTTGGTATTAGTCACTCGTCCAGTGGAAAAAATCAGAATATCGATTTTTCTGTTCATTTTTCTTTTCACTGATCAATTGTCCAATTTGAACAGATTTCAATACAAATTAGAGTTTCTTTTACCTCCATAGAGTTCTAGCCACTTTTGAACTGACATCCCATTTTGATTTGAGGTTTTTGAACTGACATCCCATTTTTCCTAATAATTGGTACAAACTGTTTAACATGGAAAATTATTTGGCAGGCTCAATCATACCAGTTTTTGATTCATCAGACACATCTGCCCAAACTGTCACAAGGAAAGACTTTCCCATTTTTTTACTCACATTTCCATCTGAATTAGCAGCATGTATCTCAGCCAAAAGTAAAATGAATAAAGAAAATAAAAAAGGTTGAATCTTTTAAATCCACTTAAAGATAATGATTTTACTCTATCCATGATGGCTTGAAGAGATCTAGGTTTTGTGAAAAGTGCTAGGAATCAAGAAAATAACATTATTGAACTCACAAAGTACTGGATTATTCTCAAGATTTCAGAAACCAGCTATGACACTCTCTACCTTTTTTTTTGGCATCAGGCCTTCTACATGCTTTGGTTACTGCTCGGACTATTTACAAGGTTTATGGAAAAACCTTTGCTTCCAAGTAACACTTCATTATTCCGTATGGGAAGAAAGTAAATGTAGGCATGTATAAGCTGTTTGTTGTATATCTTCACTCTGTCTCTGGCATTGAGTTCGTTGGAAGTTGGAGGAAAGAGGAAGGAAAGCCATCCCAGAAATCAGGGAATATCAGTCTTTCCCACGAGACAGAGCAGTTCTTTTTTCATTTCCTCATCAGCTAAAATCTATGGGGGTAAATGGGTGAAAGTGAATGTAGTAATAATCACTTAATTAGAATAGAGACCCTGATTATCACTATCCTCCACCCCTCTCAACATTCTTTATATATATATATATAGAATTTTGTTTAACCGAATTAACTGTATCCATAAAAATAAATTTGTGGGGTGAATTGAACTTCTCAAATTTTAATGGTCAATTATGTGCAAGAAAATTTGAGTATAGGTTGCTATTTTTTTTTGGTTAAAGTCTCAGATAATTTTATATTTACTTTTAGGTAAAAAAAAAGACATTTATAACCTCAATAAACAATTATATTTCAAAGTTTTTAATTTATTTTTTATTTATTGGAGAAAATTATCAAATTTTTTTTAATATTTTTAAAATAAAAAATTAGGTTTGTCTTTTTTCATATATAAAATAATTTAGTCATCTACTCAGTTTGTTTTTTTTTGTTCTTTTTCTTTTTTTTTTTTTGCTAAACAGCTAAGAGCATGTTTGTTTTACAACTTAACTCCAACGCAAATCGAGCGTTGGGCATAAGGAGAAAAAATCTCCTTTCTTCAAACGTCTTCGAGATGTGTAAAATTCAATTATTTTCAACGCATCCATTAAAAACAAACAGGTCATAACATGGTGCAAAGTAGCTACTCCCGAAAAGTGGTGCCTGAGGCAAACTAGTTTTTTTTTTTTTTTCGGGATGAGGCAAACTAGTATTTACATACAGAAACTCAAGTTTTATAGTATTTGGTTTAATTAAACCGTGCAAAACACAAAATACCTGCCATGTCCCTGATACCTATTCCTACACCATACACAAGTAATCATGTTGTTGTAGCAGAAACGAGGAAAGGCATCTCACTTTATAAAATTCCCTGCAGGCTAAATTCCCCGTTTCTTTTTATCGTGTGTGATTGATTATTCCTTGACAAATGCTACCTACAGAACTTTTGTAGTTACAATTACACAAATACTATTTTGAAAGAATCACTTTTGGGAAAATGCATAAGTAGTGTCTTTGAAAAAAAAAATGAATTTTATGATTGAGAATGTTCATTAAAAGTAATTTTGCAAAATTACTATATAATACAAATTTGTGTTGTAATTGTAACAAATTTTGCAGATTTCATTACTATACAATTTTGCAAATTTCATTAAAATGATATTTTATTGCTTTTGTCTAAGCATTTTTACACTAATATTTTGTTCGGTGTTGAAGTAAATAAAGAAATACGAGAATCTTTCTTACTCTTATTTTATGATTAAAATTAAAATAAAATGTAAAATATAAGATTAAATTTGTATTATAATCTTTAAGTTGCAATCATATAATATATACAGGCCTAAGAGTGTGTGTGTATACATACATACATATATATATATATATAATATATATTATATATATTAGATAGGATTTCCACATAATTTACCCACCTTTCCAAAATTAAGCCTTAAATTACGTTGATACTTATGCCCCACGATTGAGACATCCCATGTGATTATGAACCGACCTATATATATATATATATATATATATATATATATTAGATAGGATTTCCACATAATTTACCCACCTTTCCAAAATTAAGCCTTAAATTACGTTGATACTTATGTCCCACGATTGAGACATCCCATGTGATTATGAACCGACCTATTAATCAATAATTGTTGATTAATAATGAGTGCCAATATAAATTTATATGACAAAATTAAAATGCTAGAATATGCCATGCCAATTTGTAAAACACTCTCTGCTTCTTTGTTTTCCCATTAATCTCTTGTTTTTCTTTCTTAGGATAAAAGGCACATGATTCTCATTTCCTTGAGGTTTCCATTTGAATTATTATGTTCCAAGATTGAACCAACATTATTGTTTTTTTTTTTCTTGTCACTTTGTATTGTAAAATCTATATACTCGTGTAAAGGTTATTCTTTTATTTCCTTCTTCGACAAAGGCACATGATGATAGGTTCCTATGAGGTTTCCATTTTGAATGATTTCGTTTTAATTATTAACTATCGTCTCATTTCTAAAATTTAGTTTCTTTCTTCCTCAATTAATTGTGTTTTCAGCAAGAGTATAAGATATTTTTTTAATTGTTACTCTATAGGTTTATGAACTATAATCAAGATTATAAAAAAAAGAGTTGATCAAGTTTAGTTCCACTAAATATCCATCTATAAGCCAATGAAAATTGATTTACTTAATCAACCTTCCACTTATGACAATTATATAACTTGAATTTAAATTCAAAAGATCTCTTGTTGATAAGTGATATGTAATTCTATTATAAATCTTTACTTAAGTTAGCGATTTATTTTGATCTTAGAATAAAGAGAAAAAAAGTTATGAATGAAAGAGTTGTGCACCTTTCACTTCCTTTGAGATAGTTTTTGATTAATCTTTTGTTTATCCTTATAAATCTGCATGTTAATCAAACATTTAATTTAATGAATGGCAGAGAAGAATATCATGACTTTTATTAAGTTTATTTTATGGGAAAAAAAGGTAAGAAATGACTAGACCATAGACCCATAATAGGTTTACAGAAAGCCCTCTTCCATCTGCATGACATATCTCTTTTCTTCTTTTTTTTATTACAAAAAATAGGAAGAAGAGAAATTATAAAATTACGACACACCACAAACCTCAACACAGATTACCTCATGAATCAAATCCAAGACTTTTAGAAATATACAACCGGATTCTACGCTAATTCTGATTAACCTATTTCTTCTCTTTAATTTTTACTATTCTTCTTCCCCTATAGCTAATCATTGCTTGGGAGTGAGAAAATGCCATAGCCAACAAATGCAGGCTAGTTGGGGCTGGCATTGTTGGATGTACAATATGCAGAGCCGGATATACTGTTGTGAGGAATATTTAGTTGTCTTGCACAAAACAAAAAGGATGTCACTTGCTTTATTCTTTACGGGGTGTTAAAATCCAAGAAAAAGGCGAATACAAGTACAATTCCCTGCTATAGCTACATTATTTGAACGTCAACTTTGTACGTACAATTATCTCCCCCCAAGTATTTCTTTATCAAGCTACACACGAACAGTACAATCGTTTTAATATATATTCTTTGAAAATTTCTTTTTCTTTGAATTTTGGTTTTTAATCCTTTTGTAGTTTTTCTGTTTTGGTGCTTTCTGTGGGGACAAAGCACATGTTTTTGTTGGACAACCTATTGACATGTTTTTGTTTTGCTACTTCTGGGAAGTATGGAACAACCAAGAAAGTGTTGTTTTTAAAAGGAGGTTTAAAAATTGTAAAGGGGGCTGCATCCAATAAATCATAGATGTAAAGAAGACTGTTAACATTGATATTAATCGCATAAGCATAGCTTTTCTTGACATTCTTACTTTTCAATTAGCTACTTTTGCTAACAATTTTATGAACATATTGTGACCTTTATTTAATCAGCGTTTTTCTTAGAATTTTTAGGCTTAATATCCTTGTTCATTATTCAACCCCTTATGCTTTTATAAAGTTATAAGAAAATAAAATTGTAATCTTAATTACCATAACTATTATAACATTTGACCTATTAAAATAAGTTTGATCTAATAAGTAGTATAAGAGCAAGTTACATCATTACCGTTAGTTATAATTTTTACGTCACCAGTAAACGGTTGACCTTAACATATAATACAAATTCTTTAAACCAAAGTAGCATTCCTATACAAGTTAACAAGTCTAAATTGTAATTTACATGTTAATTAACAGTACATAAGTAAGGTTGATATTAATATAACATCATGCCTTAACACGCACATACAAATCTTATAAACAAAAACCATTGCTTTAATTTCATACACCAATATTATACTCTTTATGTGGCAGTTTTTAAAAGTATAATTATATAATTTATAGAAAAAGAAAAGGTACTCTGTGTAGAAAGTAAGATATGGAAGAAAAAAAAAATAAGAATGAATAAATGCACTTCTACAAGCTCTCTATTTAATTTATAGACACTTTGTATTTGGCACTTCTCATATCAGACTTGTATCAGTTCACTACCAATAGATGTCTATTCCGTGAAACATGTTTCTACTTTTACACTTTTCACCCCCTCAACCAAACACACCCTAAAATTAACATCATTTTTTTTAATATATAAATTTGGACCTAAGTGCCCTTCTATCAAAATCTTGAGGACAGGGATGTAATAATTTACTTTTATACTAAATAACTATGTGGATCCTGCATATATGATCGAATCTCATTTGGTAAGAAAAACTTGGATGATATTTCATGACATACTTTAACTTTCTTTTTTTTCATATTTATTATGTTAACAGATATCTTAATTGTCGAATTTATAGTCAATAGTCTATTTAGAAAAAAAAAAATTAAGTAGACATGTAGTTATATATGTATTCTATTCAATAGTTAATAAGTGTAATTAATTCTTTAAAGAGTGGTGTACATTTATTATATGACTTACAAAAATTTACATGTATATATTAATTGTTAAATGAGCGTCAATGTAATTAAATACATGTCTATCAAAAAAAATTTCTTATTTAAGATCCATGAACAGGGGTTGAATAAGAGTCTTCATAACCTTGTAAACTATATAATAATGCCTAGTATATGGTAAATATACTTCAATGCTCTAATCTCTCCAAATCTATCCTTTACAAGGCAACTTGTTCTTTTATATTTTTTGTGACAATATATAAACATGTTCTAGCTAGCTCTATATATATGGCTAACTAGCTATATGTTTTGTCAGACTGAAGCTCTAAGAATGAATGCTGGTGCTGTCTTGGATGGTCACCAATATGGATGCATGATTTTTCCTTGGACTTGAAGCACATGCAAGAAAGATCCAAAGCAAAATGAAACGTTTTCTGACACATTCACCACCACCATATAATATCATTCATGCTTGCTGGGGGAATATCTTAGATGTCCACACCAATTAATGATCATGAAGCACACATTGGGTCCATAATATGGATAGCATCATTTTCCTCGTCAAGAAAAAGAAAATTATGTGCACGCCAATTATTTGCAATGAACTTCATAGGTCCTTCTTGGGGGAAGGAAAAACAAAAGAAGGGAAACACTTTCTTTGTACGTACGGAATACGGTTTGATCCATCCCTATCTTTCATATCCATTGACATCATTTGATTCCTGCACAAAACCATGTATTGTTGGATAAACTAAATATTTATTATGCACATGTCATGTGGAACAGTTAATTTTTTTGTCATCTTGAAATCTCGTGAGGATTGAAGAACATGATATCTTCATTAATGTACTATAATTTTATGTTTTTGTTACTAATTAAAATGATAGTGAAGTTTTTTTTTCCCCAAATAATATAAACGTTGGAGTGAGTGATTAGGGAAGAAGATAGTGGGGTTTAGGGAAAGGGTCCTTCGATTTTTGAAAACTTAATCGCATGACCACAGCAAGTTCATTTATTGCTTTGCTTATACAATAGATTTGAACGATTTACCGTTTAAAGATAGGTGTTCTTAAAATCATTTCAAAATATAATAGTGCTAGTGATATATATGTTTATGTTTATAATATGTTTATAATTAATGCAATTTAGTTATAATTTACGTAAAGTTAGCTAAAAAACATCTTTATAATAAAAAAATTAACTTAGAGTTTAATTCTTATAGAATAATTTAGGTTGGAGTCAAATAATATTTTATTAATATATATAAGTTATTTAAATTATTTTGAAGTGATTAAAAAAGCTTATTGAATAGTCAATTGAGGCGCAAGTCAAGTGGGAATAAACAAGAACAATGTAAGAATAAGTTTGACAAAGACTATTTATAGTGTGATAATTTAGTTTAACTTTTGAAACTTTAAAATTATGACTTAGGTAAAAGTTGTCAGAGACAAATTTTTATCTAAATCATGGTTTATAGAGGTTTCCAAAAATCAAATTAAACACACACTTAATTAAAGCTAACTTAAGAAACTACACTTAAAAATATTTATTAAAGAGTGTGAATAATAGTATTAATTAATAGCTCACCTAAAAGATTTATTTACTTTTTGTTAAAGGTATAGAGGTAAGAGGCAAAATAATTTTTTTTTATCTCCATTAGAAAAGGGGATTAATCTCATATATCGATTAGTACTTTAATAAGTTATCAAAATTGTTTAATTGCCGGTCATACTAGATGAAATTTGAAAGCATCAACAATTAATAAATATTTAATAACTAGAAAAAAAAATAGAGTATAAGTAAGTACACTAAAATTTTCCATTAGAATATGTTATGAAATAAGCACAATTTTGATGAGATGTGCATAAGGGGAGAGTTATTACTGTATCTTATTTCCTTTAAGATATTGATAATTTTGATAAATTGTTAAATACTTATTAGTTATTAATTTTTAATTTAAATTTTATAAGATACATCTAATAATAAATACCCAAGAAGTATTGGTATAGTGTAAGTGAACAAAGCCTTTAGATATAAGAATTACGTTTTGATTTTTGGAAGAGAATCGCATTAATCGCATCTTATAGAAAAAACTTTACATTGTTATTCTGGGCCTAATAAAGTTAGAATTTTGAAATCGTTATTTAAGAAGGGCATTGTCCATTACATTCTGATTTGAAAGTGTGATAATTTCTTTTCACTCTTTTATTTTATTAAAATAAATAAATAAATAAAATATTTAACAATTCATAGTATCCATACATAAGTGTGGTAATGTTGGGATCGAAACTTTTCTCTGGTTTGCAAGACAGGATCACATGCAGGTCCTGCGTCTCATCATTGTCTGGATAATGACAATCAAAGCTAGAAAGACATGCAATAAATAACTGGACCACAGTGTTCCCATTTGCACTTTTATTTCTTGAACATCACTACCAATCTATTTCACTTTCTCTGTATAATTTGTTAGAACTTTCGCTATAGAAAGTGACAATTTGTGTGCGAAAAAAAGTTTAGGTAAGTACCTTTTTTTGTTATTATAATGTGTAATCTTATAAGGAGTATTGAAACTCTATCTCTTTACAAATTATTTTTCAATAGGATTCAAGCTCCTTACACTTCGTGCAAACAAAAAACAAATAAAAAAAAGGTAATTAAGATTAATTCTATTAAAGCATTATTATTTGTACATTTGTAATTAGACGTGACTATGAATAATGGGTATCTGAGAAATTTTTCTGTGCTCACGCTTCTATAGTTCTACTTGTTAAAGCACAACACAAAGAACTAGGAGCTTCTTTATTTTTCATGGCAAGTGGGGGGTGGGGTTGTGAAGACAGGCCAAGACGAAACTAGGAGCCTGAGTTATGCGTTTGTATTCAAAAGTAGACAAACAAAGAAGAAGCAGGAACAAAGAAACAAATGCATTTTCCTAGCAATTGGGCATTTTCCTGGCATTGGATTTTTCCTAGCAATTGGCAGCGAAATATATGGCCTGGATAGTTTGCCAAAGAAAATGGTTTCTATAATTTGCTTGTTCGTTTTTCTTATTCTGAGTAGATACGTAAGATAAACATTGTTTCCCTTTCCTTCTGCATATCGCTATAGAATTTGACATCTTAAACAATTTAGAAGTAATAATATTTGAACAATCTTGTATTTATCAAATTGCATAAACTTAATTTTACTTGGACACAACGAAGGTGGTTGAATTAAGTAGATATTTTAAATAAAAAATCATAGTGAGTTCCTAGTGGCCATAAGATTTAGAGACGTAATCACTAATCAAACCAATGTAGTTGAACAACTCATGAATTACCTCGATTTATGTTCCTTTATATATGTCAACTTGATAATTGGACAATATTTAAGAATTTAATTAGTAAACAATCTGTTTAAACAAAACCGACATGTTCATTTGTGCTTCAATATTCAAAAATAGGTCAAATCCAACGGTTCATTTTGGTTTGCTATTTTTTGTGCTTTCTATGTAAAAAATGTGTAGTCTATTGCACATTGGTGGTGCCATTATTTCTGATTTCTGCGTAACTTTGCTAACGTGCTTTTTTTAGCCGAGGTATTCTGAGCACACTCCACCGATGTGATTATACAGCATTTCAAGATTCCTACACCATTCGAAGATGTGACTTTACTTACCCAAAGCCAGAAATTTTGTAAACTAAATTCAGTAGTACATTCATAAATTTGAGTAGTATAGGAGATATGCACAGAACTGGAATCCACAAACATAGTCAGCGACAAAATGTTAAGGGTTCCTGTTTTTCTTATAACTATTATGACAGAAAAAAATGCTCTAGGCTACCCAATTAAGAATTGTTGGGACACTTTTGTTGTTTCCACTTTCCACTGCTGGGGTCACAGTTTTCTTTACAGAGAGACCATGAATCTGTTTCATTTCCTCCTCCAAAGCCGCATTCATCATTCATTGGATGCCCCTCCAGTAACCTCTTGCCTTCAAATTGTTCTGATACGATCTCGACTTCCAAAAACTTGCCCTGCACCTAATAGCTACATAAAAATTATTAAATTGTGAGATACAAAAAGCAACAACTAGAGTCAACAGATACATGAATGTCGTAAATAATTTTTTCTGGTAAGATGAAAAGAATTTGTAAAGGGACCTTTAGAACTGCATACTGAAAGGAGTTTTATAATGAAGCAAGTCACTATGCTGACCAAAATAGAAGTTTCCAACATCATAACATCATAAATTATAGTCAATGTGTGAGTTTCATTCCAGTGAAATCGACCAAGAACCAACAAGGTCACTTCATAATTCACTAGTTGAAGCAGTTCATCAGAGTAAATTATTGTCTAGATTCTAGAGATCAGAATCAGATAGTAAAACTCATGCTTGACTTGAACACCCAATAGATGCGCAAAAGCAACCCTGAAGCATGTGATTCTCACACAACGTAAATAAATCAGAGAAGTGAAATTGCAGTCAGATGGGAACTTAGAACAAAAAAATTCTTAAGTTCATTAAAGCAGCCCAATTCAAGAACAAAGAAATATAATTTTATTAACTGTAAAAGGACAAAGAAATTGCACTGTCAAAGAGATGGATTTCTGCTGGCTTATGAAGCTTAAATCAGGTGTCTGTTTGAATAAGCTTTACTTCAGCCAAAAAGTTCGTATTCTGAATAATAATAATAAAAAAAAGGCTAACAGAAGCTGTTTTGAGTTTTTCCTAAAAGCTGAAGTTTTTAACTTCTCCAAAAAAATCTATTTATTATACCAAGAGCACTTTTGGGCTTAAGAACTCATCTGAAGGTGCACCTTGAAAAGCCCTGAATTTGGGCAATTTTGCTAAAAGATTAATTAGGATAAGGAGTGAAAAGAATAAGATGAGCTCAACAGCATGCTATGCTTTTGTTAGTCATCACTCAATGAATTGAGTGTTGCACCTCAGAATAAAAAGTCTTGCAGCTGCTGACATGATTCTGAATTTGGTATGCGAAAGAACTTAAATATATGCATCAACCTCACATGATTTTCTCAGTAGAATCAAATGGCTATTGCTGGCTAAAACCAAATGAAAGAATGACTAGTGATATCGCTAAGAAAATGAGAACCTATGTCACAATTGCAGCTCATTTCTGAAGTTAAGATACACTTCTCTAACACTACACCTGACCAAAAAAGGAAACAATATAGAGTGAGAGAGATAAAAAGTATAACTTGTTGCTAGAAGCCACTTTACATGAGTAAAACTTGGGGGAGAGAGTACAGATACAAAGGCATCTCTCTCAGTACATTTACATGGCTGCCCAAAGACAGTACAGATACAAAGTCCAACTGGTAGGAACCAACACAGTTAAGAGTGAATGAAAACACCGTTGAAGAATGGGGCAAACTAGCTCAAGTAGTCAGGCAGTGAAGCAGTCTATCATATGTGAAGATGAAGTAAAATGCACTCAAGAACAGTGTTTAAATTGATGGATCAGAATTCAGAATTTCAATAGTGCATTTATAGTGATCAGCCAGTTAGACATTCAAGAATTTACAGTACAAATGCTAGTGAAAGAAACTGAAACTGAAACTGAAAACCCCTCAGCTTGAAATAGGACTGTCCTCATTCAAAGTCAGTGATTCCAACTAAAGAACATAATGGATCAAATATTAAACCTGCATGTCAAACTTACCAGCCCCATAAGTTTATCCCCATGTCCATGAAATTCTGCTTAGCGCAAATAATCTCTCAGCAAACTCTTTTATCCACTCACCTTGGTCTTCCCTCTAAACCCAACCTAAAACCAGGTTAATCTCATTTGATACAAATGGCTTTGAATTCATTCTCCATACTCTCCACCACGTTACTTCTTCTATTTTGAAACATTTTATTTAAGTCCAATAGAATTTTGAAATGCTTGGCCCCCATTGTAATCCATAGCAACTTATTTGTTAGGACTTTATTGCATCAAACAAATGGTTGGAATTAATTTCACATACATAACACATCAGAAAAAATGGTTTAATTACTCTGTTATAGTTTTGCCTTAAATCAAATTGTTCCCTGTGCTTAGAAAGTTTATAATAGAATCTTAATTTATTCATCGAATAAAATTTAATACATAAATTAACAAAAAGTATGCATATCAGACAATAAATGAGAAATCTCAATATATGATTTATAACCCAAAAAAAATTAGAAACAAATTCAATAATATACAAATACAAGATATTTGTAATTTATGGCTTGACCATTTTTTATTTCTTAAGTGAGCTTTGTTGAGGACACTCGAACGCTGACGTCCCTTGATTGCATGATGTGTTTGCATCATATGTAGAGTGAGTCCATGTATCTTGCATGGGCATCAAATGCTGATAGACCTTCATATATTTGTAAAATAAAAAAATATTAAAAATAGTTGAGTTGGATCAAATATTTAAAAAAAATACTTTAATTTAATAGGTCATAATAGAAATTTATTTTTTTAAAAATTTGTTAGATTTGATTTTTTTTTTTGGTTTTAACTAATCCAAAAATTACTAAATTTGAGAAAATCTTATCACTTTCCATTGCTTTCTTTCACCACCCCAATTTATTTATCTTCTAAATTAATTTATAAGAAAAATGAAAACTTTACTCGAGCAATAAAATTTCGTGGCAGTAAATGGACTTTTTATTTTTGGGTTATAAATTATAATTATTCAAATTGGCATGACATTTTGGTGAACGCAACGGCGTCGTTTTGCCATGACCGCCACGTTTAAGATTTTCGTCTCTATTCTCTGAAGATGCCTCGACACTGTGGGCGCTGCGAGAGAAGCCTCCACCTCCACCTCCACCCACCGCCATTGAAGCTTCTTCAAGCTTTTACATATTTTCGAGCGCACCAGGTAAAAGCGATAGCAGTTTTCCTTCGCTTGCCTCTGTGACTGCCAGCAGCTTTCTTTCGTTTTGAGTTCTTAGATGGTTCCTAGAGATTGCTCAAGGGTTTAAAGTAGCTGTAGGCTTCACTTGGTTCATGGGTTGATTTAGGGAGAATCTGAGTTTTTCTGGCCTCGTGGGAATAAGATTAAGATTGTGTGTTTTGATCGGCAGCTGTTCGATAAAATGCTTGATAGTTCATGTGCAATAGTTTATTGCTGGGGAGAAGGATCATTCCCATGAGAATTCCGCGGAGCTTAGTTTGTTTCCTTTATCGGTGGGGTTTCATTGATGAATAAAATGTGAGCTGTAATGCTTATGTAGTGTTTGGTTTATTGCCGAAGTAAGCTAACCCTTTTCCTCGATGCCTTCTGATTTGTATGCTAGTCTGGGTTCTCTGGGTTTTTGGTTCATGTTGCATGTTAGGGCTTATTCATTTGATTTTTGGCTCTAATTTTAGGTCGTAGCCCTGTTTGGACATTTGACATTGGTACACACTTTCTTTTGATAGGCAGCTTGGACGCTACATGACTGTTTTTTTCTTCGAAATTGTAATGTTTCAGTGATCTTGCTCACACAGTGTGATGAACTCCATTCTATATGAAATATGTAATGTGATTTTATGACTCTGTTTCTGTTATGCTGAAATTCTGTTTATATGCTTTTGCTGATGCTTGAAAGCAGAAGTGCTTCTGTTTATATGATTTTACCACAATCTTTTTGTTCTACTTTGGTTGGCCTAAGGTTAGAAGCTGTTACCATCCAAAAATAGCGCACCCCTTTTGTCAGTGAAAGATTAAAGAAAAAGAAAAATGCTTAGAAGAAGGCTCTCTGTTCTCTCAACATCAATCATTGGAACCTCAATTTGCAGTAAACCCATTCTCACACGCCCGTCAATCCAATTTCATCCCTTGCAGCTCCCTCAAGCTCCCAACTCTCATGCAACATTTAACCCCAATGCACTCCTGGGTTTTCAAGGTTTTAGAGCTTACAGTCTTCTGAGCTTGAATGATCTGAGAGATAAGGTTCCCAGAAAACAGAAGACGAGGAAGGGCCGTGGGATTGGGTCTGGAAAGGGTAAAACTGCTGGGAGGGGTCACAAGGGTCAGAAAGCCAGAGGCCACGGGAAATTGGGGTTTGAAGGAGGCCAGACCCCGCTTCGTCGAAGGTTGCCCAAACGTGGATTCAAGAACCCATTTAGCCTCACTTTTCAGGTATCTTTTCAAGTTTGTATTTGTTATTTTCTTTTTGTTTAAATCCTCGGGAAGGACATAGGGAAAACCAAATGCATGGACTTTCTTTTGGTGCATAGAAAAAAATTTGCACCACTTCAAGTATTTTACTTGGATTCTCTTTGTAGCCAGCTGGATTTTCTTAGCATCCAAGCAAACTATTGAGCTTGATAAAATCCTTCATGGCCTAGATGTGCTTTCTTGAGTTCATGTCTGAGATGCATTCTTTCCCTGAAAACTAGGGTTTCATACTGTAGTTGCTGAATAATAAAAGAAAAATTAAAAGAGGCCTACAGTTTTGGTTTCTTGCCAACTTTTTTGTTACAGTGTTAACCAGATCAGTTGCAACTCATGTCTAGGATAACTTTTACCATCTTGAATTGTATATGTCCTTTCCCTGTCTGGTACTGGCTTTATTTTAACTAGTTGCACCTTTCAATAGACATGGGCTTATACCGCTGTCGTCTTTTCAGATCATGCTCCTATACATTTTCGAGAAACTTTGGCATATCCTAAGGATGCTCTTAAGAGTTTTGAAGCAATGATCTTAACATACCGCTGTCGTCTTCCATTCCTTTTTTTCTTTTCTTTGGGGTGTTTTTTTTTTGGGGGGGTGGGGTGGGGTTGGGGATAACTTTGGAACCAGCATTACTTAACATGCCAAGGAAAAGCATTTCACTATACTCCAATTGATATGACCAAGATCATATATTAGAAGTTCAATGTGGTCCATGCTGCTAATATGTGGATAACCATTTAAGACTTGACTCAGTAAAAGTGGTTGATGTTAGTACAAAGATGGTGTAATACCATGATGAACTTGATTCAGACTTTGCTCTGACATGGCCTCAAAATACCATGGTAATGAGACTTTCAAGGTTATGTTGCATCTGTTAGTTAATAATTGTTTACACTATTTGAATGCTCTATTGAAATTAATTTTATTTGAAAGCAAACTATGGAAACTTTTGTATGGTACACCTTTGCCTGATGTTGCTTTTACTTTTTGTGACTTGAATCAAAACACATTTGCCTGATGTGGCTGAGTGGCTGACTAAGTTGGTTTTAATTGATAAGAACCTCCCTTTTCCATATGCCAAGCATGATCTGCCCCTAGAAGTATTATGACCACTGACAGACATAAATGTATGTCAAGGTTTGTTGAATCCAAAGATTCTTTATAAGCAATGTCTTCAAGTGACCTATTAGTTTTGATTCAAGTTTCATATAAATTTTAATTTCTTTGAGTATATTTGAATTCTTTGATACTTGTTATTTTAATCTCTAGATACTTTTTATTTTATGGCAAAGCCATGACCAAGGCTTGGGCTCTTACTATTGGACCCACTGCTTGGTTTTAACCCCCTCCCTCGTTCTTCCTCAATCTGTTAGCAATCTGTGTGGCTATATTCTTAACTTTCTTGTATATCTCTTCTTGTAGCCAGTAGGTTTGGGGAAAATTGCTAAGCTTATCAATGCAGGGAAGATAGATTCTTCGGAACTGATTACAATGAAAACACTCAAGGTTTAGTGACTGTTACCTCACTTCTAATGGAATTGTTTGCTTCACGTGCTTCCTCTCATTCTGGTCACTATTATTACCATAGGATACAGGGGCAATAGGGAAGCAAATAAAAGATGGAGTAAGATTGATGGGGCGTGGTGCTGAGCAAATCAAGTGGCCAATGCATCTAGAGGTAGACTTTGATTTAAAGGCTATAAGTGTTTTGGGATCCTCTTGGTCATGGTTTTTGATTCATAACTACTGGAATGTTTTTACATTTTTTGGTCGTATCTTTTTCTAATGTCATTGTTGTCACTATAGCTCATTACTCATCATCATTGTTGCCTTTGTTAAATAGATTAAGATTACTTAGATGCTAGCTTGAGAGCCTGCACTGTCCTTTCTGTATTGGCACCATAAACCATCAGAAGTGTGAGCAGCCAGGTTTTGACCTTGGCAACTGGATTGGAATAGGAAGGTTGACAGGTTGCAGGGTGTCTAAAGAAAAAAACTGTTGGCTTGACATTGCATCTAACTTAGAATTTGTTAAAAAGAAAGTTGGTACCCCCTTGTCTCACCAAAAAAAAAAGTTGTATTATCCTTAT
This sequence comes from Castanospermum australe, assembly GCA_019955255.1. Lineage (NCBI taxonomy): Eukaryota > Viridiplantae > Streptophyta > Magnoliopsida > Fabales > Fabaceae > Castanospermum > Castanospermum australe. Next base: position 312,564 of record NSJW01000812.1, read on the forward strand.
ATCTTCAAAGTTTATATGCTATTTTTCTTAAATCTTGGGATTCAATTTTGGTATTTTTTTTGTTGTACTTTCAAATAAGGCATCTGAGACGTGCCCATTGTGCAAATAAACTCTTAGTCTTTATAATAGTTTGAGATTATGATTCTGGATTCTACTTTTGTTTGTCAATAAGAAAAAGAAATGTAAAATTTGTCTCTCTTCTTCAATAATGAAGTAGAGGTTATGTCTTATAGTCATAAACTCTAGGCATAAAACAGGAATATGTTTTAACATAGCGAGTTTTCAGGTATCAAGGGTCACTGTTAGGGCTAAGGAAGCAGTTGAAGCAGCTGGTGGGTCTGTCAGAAGGGTGTATTACAACAAGTTGGGCTTGCGGGCACTGCTGAAGCCTGAGTGGTTCGAAAAGAAGGGCAGATTGTTGCCAAAAGCAGCTAGACCTCCTCCGAAACAAATGGATAAAGTTGATAGTATTGGTCGGCTGCCTGCCCCAACCAAGCCAATTCCATTTTTAACTGAAGGAAGGAAGGATCTTCCAGTTCATAGTCCTAATTAACCAAGGAACATGTTTTGGTACTATTTTTATGAATTTGTAATTCTTTATATTGTAAACGGTTTCTGATTCATGCAAGTTTTTTATGCAGTCTCCCGCAATGCGCTCGTAGTTAATTCCGAATGAGACAATTGCATTACAATTGGGACAAATGGAATGAGAAAATATTGTTTGTTATATCATTTCGTTAAGGAACTTATTTTGGTCACTCGGCTGAGCAGAGCTTTGTTTTCTTGTGTATTTGCGCTATGAGTAGATCTTAGCCTCTTCATTAAGGAAATATTGCAATAACTCTCCACAATTCAATATTTCATGTTTGTCGACAAGGAGCCCTAGCTCAAGTGGCATTAAGTCTCTTTGGAGATTGCTTGATTTTGGGATTGTATTGTATCAAGATTGCTTTGCCTGAACTTCAGTTTACTCTCTTTCTCCACAAACCAGGGATTAAATAACTTTTGTGATAAAAGGAATCATTAAAAAAAAATTTCTATCTAGATTTTGAGTAAGATATATTTGGGTAGTACTTTTCAAATGACTTGGTTGAATTTAAAAAATGGTGGCAATTTTATTCTGAATTTGTATTTTATGTTTTCATATTCTCCATTGAACGTGCACATATAATCATTCAAACTGAACTTAGCTTGGTCAATGGTTAGAGAGTTGGCATGTCATCAAGAGAGTAATATATTCTTTATCTCACTACACTATCATGAAAACAAGTAGAATATGTGGAAAATGACAGGGCTAGCTAACTCGCTGCACAGGGTATTTAGCGAAAGTAGTGGAGGATCATCACACACGACGAACAGAACAGTTCCTAGTAGAAAAAAAGAAAACACTGCAGTGGTTGACACAACTTCGGGAAAAAGCCACACACACAAGCACCATGGAGCATACCAAAAACATGAAGCAAAGAAAGAAGAATACGTATTTTTCAAATCTAAAATGGAGGCAATAAGATCTATTACCAGATAATGGTGTAAAAATTTGTGTCCTTCTCTCTCAGCTTTCCTGTTCAGGAAAAGGCACCATTTTATGGATGGGAAACTTGCAATTTTTTTTCAATCTTTGCCCGGGTATCCTTATACCTTTTGGGTGTAGGACTAATTTCGTCCGGAACACTGAAACTGTCCTTCTCAGCGGTGGCTCTCTGCAGGAGATTTAAATTTCTAACATTGTAAAGGCTTCCACAACTGTTTAAGTCAAACTTACGCGGCTACTTAAGTCAAATTTACTGGCAATTTTAATGTATGTCATTTCCTAAGTTGAGGAATCACATAATTTATCCCTCTGCTGTGGCGGGAGATTCGTCCTATGCAACAACTGCAAAACTACGTTGTCTCAGTTCCCAGAAGCTCGAAGCATAACTAGAGCCAGCAGACCTATGTGATATTTCATATATTCGTAAATTCCCACAGGAGGACCCTATAAGTTCTGAAGAAGTTACACCGACTGGATGAGTGGAATATTCGCCTGTTGTATTGGAGAACAACCCTATGCAATTGCAGGCCGATCCAGGTGCCTATAGTTCATTTTTTTTATCAGTTGCAGCATCCTTTCTTGTACCTAAAGAATAGGTTGTCAGTGTAATCCTTATAAATAAATGTTCTAAGCTGTTTGAAAATCTTTTCTTTGAAACTCCAGTAAAATTTACTTCCATAGGGATGGGAATCCTGAACTTTTCAAACATTATCAAGAACTAAATTTTAATCAATTATTAGTATAAAAAGCTTTTTCATTGAAAGAGTTTAATTTCTTAGTTAACTGTTATCATAGCCAAACTCTTCTAATGATGTAGCAATATGTAATTGAATGATGATGTAAAAGAGTTTTTATTGAAAATGAATCAAAATTAAATCCCTTACAAATTTCTCTTAATGTTGTATGATGATAATGCAAGTATGCAACTGTAATCTTAATTTAACATTCATACTAACAACTACAATAAATGTAAATTTCATGTTCTTTTATTGATTCACTGGTGATCCTCTTGTTCACCCTAAGCCAAACGATATTAAACGAAATCGAGATCATGATGGACATTATATGAGTAGATAGACTAGCAATTTCCAAACTAGTTTTAGTTTCTTTAATTACTTAAAACATTTTTTTTACAATTATCTAAGTCTACATATTAACCAAGAACCACAAAAACAATTCCTTTTGTACATATCACCATCCACTATTTAAGACTTCTACTCACATTTTTATCCACCCCAATATAAAAATTGCAAATTCTGAATTCATTGTAACGAGTGGTTGACTTTAATATAACGCTAAAACTCAAGCCAGTTGTCACATGAGGCCTCAACCTCAGCTTCGTTCTTCACCAAGTAAAACCCCTTGCTTTAGGCTGGAGAAAATATAGTGATAGTATCAAACTGTCAACCTTAAGCAAAAGAGAGTGCTTACCACGATTTGTGAATCCCCGCCTTAAATACGTGCATGACTCTCTGGTAATGCACCAAACACACCAACACAATCTGGCAGTGCCAGCTAGCAGCTATCGAAACGAAACATGAAGCTCCACTACTTTTCCCTCTTCTTTCTTTTGGTCATCTTGGAGCTGAGCACCACTTCTGGTCAGGCTGCACAAGGAAATGTGCACAAGAAATCATCAAACTCCAGGTCCTTACCTCCTGAAGCCTTGCTGTCCATTGGTCACTATCATAGAACGTGCCCAGATGCTGAAGGCATTATCTCACGAAAGGTTGCTGCTTGGGTTACGAAGGATCCCACCTTGGCCCCTGCCATCATCCGCTTGCATTTCCATGACTGCGCCATTAGAGTGATCACACAGCTCAATCTCTCTCTCTTTAAATTTGATAATGTGTTTCCTATACTCATATTTCTTCGTAGCTCCTACTTCAAATAGAGTACACTTGAATTGGCCAAATGCATATCATGCATCACTTCGACATGACACATCATGCAACATTAGAAAAGGTTTTCGTGTTCATTTTGTGATAAAATGTTGCTTTTTAATTCGAATAAGTTTTGGCAACACTGTTGTTAACTGTGGTTAAAATCCAGCATGTAAAATAATTGTTATAAGCAACTGATCAATTAATTGCAGTTTTCCTTTTAATTTGGTTTGAAAGATGATAGTAATGAGTTCATTTAACTTGTTGATTTAATGTTTCAATGACTTGATGTATATGTGACATGAATTGCTTTGTTTGATGCCATTCAACTTGATCAAAATGCAGGGATGCGATGGGTCAATTTTGCTTAACCATCAAGGTAGTGAGAGGACTGCCTTTGAGAGCAGAACCTTGAGAGGTTTCCAATTGATTGATAACATCAAAGCAGAGCTAGAGAAAAGGTGTCCAAGAACAGTCTCTTGTGCTGACATTCTCACTGCTGCTGCAAGAGATGCCACCATTCTAGCTGGAGGCCCATTCTGGGAAGTCCCATTTGGCCGTAAAGATGGCAGGGTTTCCATAGCCAGAGAAGCCACTTTGGTTCCTCATGGATATGAAAGCATCACAACCCTGCTTGAGTTTTTCCAAGAAAGAGGGCTAGACATGCTTGATTTGGTTACTCTCTCAGGTGCACACACAATTGGGAGGAGTACTTGCGATTCTTTTATGAACAGGCTTTACAACTTCAGTGGGACTGGAAAGCCTGATCCCTCGCTCAACCTCAATTACTTGAACTTGTTGAGGAAAAGATGCAATGAAGAGTTGAATTTGGTGCACCTTGATGTTGTAACTCCAAGGACTTTTGACTCTACCTATTACACAAATCTTCAGAGGAAGGTGGGGTTGCTGTCAACAGATCAATCACTGTTTTCGGATGCAAGGACTGCTCCTTTTGTGGAAGCTTTTGCAACACAGCCATTCCTTTTCACTAGCCAATTTGCAGTGTCAATGGTGAAGCTTGGGAATGTTCAGGTTCTGACAGGGCCAGGTGAAGGTGAAATCAGAGTGAACTGCAATTATGTCAATCCTGTCTAATTGGAGTCCATCTCTTTAAATGTGTGCTTGATTTGATTGTTCCAATTTTACATTTGGGATATCAATAAATGGTAGAGCTAGTCCTTGTGGGATTAAGTGCAAGTGATAATGGTTGGGAGCGGGTCTCTGTTGTTCTAATTGTGTATCATATACGGAGTGAGAAATTAATTTTATCCTTATTAAATTTGTACCTAGATTGTATTGATAAATTAATGATAAATTAAGTGCATGTTTATATTAACTTATTTTGTATTTAAAATAGTTTATAATTAAAATCTTATTAAGAGAATTTTTGAATAAAAAATAATTTTTTTTAAAAATTAACCTGAACCAAACATGTACTAAATATAGTTACACATTAAAAATTTATTAGTAATTTTCATAACTCAACACACACACACATTATGTTTGAATCCACAACTTAACTTTAAATATTTTTTACTTAAGCTTGTTCAAGTGTGATTTAAAATAAATTAAATAATATTTAAATAGACCATTCGAAAAGTACGCTTGTACAAGATATATAAGTTTGAAATTCTAATAATTCATTGTGGATAATATAATAAGAAAATATTGTAAACATAATACTAACTAAATTATTTTTAACTATAGTAAAAGCTTATTTTCATAAGTTTTAATTTATGTCTTATGAAAATAAGCTTAAAATAAGTTATAAGGGTTTCAAAAATTATTTCAATAAAATATAATTCGCATCAAAACAATCATAAAATACTTCAAAAGTACTAGCTCAAATAAAATGAAAATGGAGTTTAATTTTAGTTCATTATTATTGAAATTCTTTTACATAATTATCGAATTATGTATTAATATATTATTAAAATAGTTAGATTTTTTGAGTAATTGTTATTCGTTTTATATAATAAATGATTTTAATGAACTTGAATAATGTGGCCTAATATAGATTTTTTTTAAAATAAAAAATTAAGTAGTTGTTATGAATGTCGAATTCTTGATCCACACACTTGCTAGCAAGGTTCTGAAAATCGAACCGGTCATTAAACCGGTCGAGGTACTGATTCAAGATTTAATGGTCGAACTGTGGTCGAACCGGAATATAATTAAATATATATTTATATATAAATATAAATATAAAATATATATATATATATATATATATATATAATATATATATGCTGGCTTTTGCATTGAAGTGCATTGAAGTCAAAAGTGATACAGAAATGTTGGGGGAACGAGCCTAACCACACTGTTTACACACTTTCTTTCTCGAACCTTCCCTTTTTTCCTCTCCCGTTTACACGCTTTCTCCCGTTTACACGCTTTCTTTCTCTTTCTCTGGAACCCTTCCCCTTTTCCCTCTCCCGTTTACACGCTTCTTTCTCTTTCTCTGGACCCTTCCCTTTTTCGGTTTTCCCTTTCCATTTTGCTGCGTCGAAGGACAGAACAAGAAGATTTTGTACAGGAAACACCGCAACTCCTCTGCTCGCCGCAGGCCTCGTCAGTTGCTGCTGAAACCGACCCATTATCGCCGCTAATCTCCCTCGCCAAAGCTCGCTTGAGGACGTTGAAAACCTTGGTGATGACCTGAAGGAGGCCGATCCGGTTGCTATCTCGGATCACGAAAGCAGTGGAGTCGTTGAAATCAGAGTTATCGACGGCGATGGTTGACGCGGAGGGGGCTGATTCGCCGGTAGGAACTCGCACACAGTTGTTCCCGGCTTCCCGTGAGCGATGCCGTGCGGCTCTGACGCCGTTTTGCATTTTTTTTTTTGTAAAATCAGAACCGGTAATCATACGAACCGGTACCGGTTTGACCGGTTTACCGATTTTTGACCGGTTTTTAACCTCTCCGGTTTTAGAAAACAACCCGAACCGGGAAGAGGACCGGTTTCCGGTCCGACCGGTTGAACCGGCCGGTCCGGTCCGGTTTTCAGAACACTGCTTGCTAGTATTCAGTGGGTTTTTGAACAATGTGGTTTATGAGGTTAAATTCTTAGGTTCTAAAAACTGGACCGAACCGGTCAGTCGAACCAGTCTAATCGGGAACTAGATCATAAGCTGGTTTGGTCTAGCTTCTATAACTAGTGTGTTAATAACTGGTAATTGAACTATTGAACTGGCCAAACCGGTTATGGTTTAAACCGATTTGCTTGGTCTATCTGGTTCTATGTTTTCAATTCAAATCAACAAAATTTACCATGATGGATCGAACCTGGGGCCAAGGGAAAAGCATTGAGAGGCAATGCCATTGACTTAAAATGCTTTCAATGTATAGAGTATATTATAATATATTTATTATAAACTCTAAAAATTGTTTGAAAACACAGTTATGAATCCGTAGTTCGAATTTGAGACAATATACTTCTTTGAGATCAAAGCTTTCATCGGTTTAATAACCGGTTCGATTTATATTAAATTATGTTTTTATTTTTTAAATAAATATATATGTGTATACTTAGGTTAAAAATTAAGTAAATAATTTTTAAGTCTTAATAAATTTATACACACTAATATTTTATTAAATTAAAAAAATAAAATCATTTTAACATATTAAATATAAATAAGTAGATTTATAATAAATATATTTATCAAGAAACAACAATTTTAATACTTAATAAATCTTTGTAACATGGAAAAAATAAAATAAAATAAAATAAAATTCATGAATAGGATGATATAATAGCAAATGAGTGATATATATATATATATATATATATAATATATATATATATATAATTATTAACTAGTATACATATTATAATTTTAATATATATAAATATAAATATATGTTTAATTATATTTTGATTCAATCACAGTAGAACTATTAAACCTTAAATTAGTATTTCAATCGGTTCAGTGACCGATTCGATTTTCAGAACCTTGTTAAATTTAGATTGCTCTTTCTAGTGTGGGTTAATATTACACATTGCCATCCTGAATTTGTTACTCTGTTGTCATATAATTAATTACGTTAACACAACTATAGTATTAATTTGGCACTACAAAATGTGCAGATGATTTTAGCAATAAAATATTTGGATGATACAAATATAGCTTTTCAAGAGTCAGCCTTATATAGAATAAGCAAATAAATGTACTTTTATGTGTTGTTATTCGCATTATCATGTGTAACATTAACCTTTGAGGAGTTATATACATATTATATGAACATTTTATCACAAAAGTCATCCAAATTTTTGCAGCAAAGTAGCAATCATCATTTGCATTTAACAGATTAGCAGAATGATACTACATGAGGCCTTTTTACTAATAGAACTAATTATAGGAGATAAAATGACAGTCGAAATTATATGGTGGCATGATAAAATTGACCCAATTTACACGAGAACAAAATGAATTTAACCCTTATTTCTAAGTTGAAGGCTGATAATTATCTGAATTTATAAATTGAAGGTTGAAGGTTTAGAAGTTAAATTCATTTGTGATAAAATGTTCAAATAATCCAAATTTAACCCTTATTTAAACAAAAAATATTAACTCTTATTTTTATAAGTTGAAGGTTGATAATTATTAATTAGTAAGTTTTTTTTTTGTCCTTGTTCCAATATCTTCATATTCTTTGGGTGTGAAACTAATTTTGTAAATTAGATAACTTGATCTCAGTCCAAAAATTTATGTTAAAGAAAAATACATTAATTCAAAGAAGAGTTGTTTTATGGCCAAAAAAGAAAATGGAGAAGTAAAACTAAAACTAAACTTAAGAATATTCACTCATAAAGGTATGATTTTTTTTTTGTTCACCCATAATATGCCTTCACTTTGAACGTAAAGGACTAATCTTTTACCTTCGATCGTGTCCTTTGCGAGAGGAGGCCTATTAACAATGCATACTCCATTTACATCTATTAAAAATTAAACTTTAGACATAATGTTTAAAGAATTCAAGTCATTTTCACTTGAATCAACGCATGTTTCAATAAGATGAGCTTTTCCTACAATACGAAGGAAATCGACTAAGTAGGTTACACTCAAGTTTACCTACAATGTGTATGTTTTATACATAAAATTCATTCATGATTCATCGTATTTTTATCCCATACTAAACATGCAGGCAAAAAAAAACTCAAGATTATTCAATTAAATAAACTACAAGTGAAATGAAATATTTGTCATTCTATTTGCGTGATTTATGGCTCTTCAAATTGTCTCAAATAGATTTTAAAAAAAATTCATATCTAATTTTTGACTTCAGAATTTAGAATGTTAATGTATTTTTTTTTCCTCTTTAATTAATGTGCATAGTTCATGTTAATGGAAGTTAAATATTTTATAAATATTTTATAAATATATATATATATATATATATATATTATCTTAATTGTCTGTTTTAGCTTGTGAATTCAAACAAAGGATGGTAGCACAGCACAGCACACCACGGCAAGGGCAGAAGTTTCAAAAAGCTGTGGCGTGTAGCGGCAGCTCCAATCCATGACTTCCAAGGAGAGTTGCAGAAGCGAGCTTCGCATTGCGATTCGTCAACTCAATGATCGCTGCCTTCACTCTGCCTCCAAATGGTACTCACCCCTATCCCCCACAAACCCTAAAACGCTGCTCTCTCTTCTCGCTCCTTCCATGTCTGCGCCTACGGAGAAAACTTCGCAATTTAAGAATTGGGTTTTGAATTTGACCGCAAAATGTTGGATTTTGAAACCCCATTTGCTTTTCTTCCCCCCTCTCTCAGCTTCTGTCTATGGGTTTTTGGATTTGATGGATTCTTAACGCGAAATGCATGTTGCCGCGGGTTGAAATGTGCAGGGCAGCAGAACAGCTGGTGGGCATTGAGCAAGACCCAGCAAAGTTCACTCCTTCGAACACCAGATTCCAGCGCGGAAGCTCCAGCATACGCAGGAGGTACCGCACCCACGAGATCACTTCAACACCGGTTGCAGGAGTTTCGTATGTGGCCACTCCTGTAATGGAGGAGGATGAGCTGGTAGATGGTGATTTCTACCTTTTGGCCAAGTCTTATCTTGACTGCCGCGAGTACAAAAGAGCTGCACATGTGCTGCGTGATCAAGCTGGAAGGAAATCTGTATTCTTGCGCTGTTATGCTCTGTATCTGGTTAGTTATGTTCTCTTCTGTAGTTGTTAAAATTCATTTTGGTAATTGGGATTCGGTGTCTTGGTCTGGAAATGCAACATGGGGTTTTGATGTATTCCAGCGTTGGACTTGGATGTTCTCTTCCCGTTATGCGTTTGTATTATTATGGGGAACTCCGGAGATTTTATTCGTTTATTCTTCAGGGTGTGCCAATTGGCTAATGAGTCCTCAGTGATTTTTCTAATTCGATTAGTGGAGACAAAAGGTTTAAATGAAGTTAGTGGAAGGATAGGAACATGCATTTTTCATGTCTTTTAGTTCATTTTCATGGCAAAATCGATATGTTTCAGTTGGAGCATTTGAAGGGTTTCTCCATTATCCTCTAAATGTAACATCGCACTCAATAGATGGCAGCTGTGAACGTGAGAAGGCCCAGCTGATTTATTATGCTGACTTTATTAGATTCTCTATTGGGGGAAGTTGGGGGAGTTTACACTTGTGGTTGAAGCTAAACTCTAGGAATTGATTCTTGAACCCTCTCTTTCTTTGTTAGGGCTTGGGTGTTGCACAAGAAAGCATGGACACTTAAAAATGGTTGCCGTACCGGTGTTGGATTAAAAACTTCTAGTCTGCATCCAATAATTGTTTAGTTTTATTTTTGAATTATTTTGCCAATGCAGGTGGAATGTCATAAAAATTGAATAAATTATAGTCTTCTAGATTTTTTCTTCAGGATTTGTGCTAAGAATCTTGTATCATATCTTTGCTTCTTAGGTGCTGTAAAGATTTCTAAACACATGGCAACACTCACCAGAATATAGAGGGGACTCTGTGTTGTCTTTTCTTTCATTTCACTTGGGTAAAGAGTTACAATGAGGAAAAGCCACCATCTGACTGATGAGTGATCTTATTGTTTCCTTGTTTTGAGTTTAAGATGCATCTCTAAGCAGCATCAGTTTGTAGCTGTTGGAATTCAAGTGTGAGTGGAAGTCTCACATGGGATAAGAATGGGTTAAGTGAACGCCATATAAGTGGGAAGACCCATAAACCTAATGCCTTAAGGTTTTAGGTTAAGATGTGGTGTCAGGCCCATGAGTGTGGTTCTTCGCGTGAGCTCATTCCTTGTTGGATCTCCTTGATCTTGTGTGTTGGGCTCCCCTTGCCTGGTGCAAGCCCATGTTGGCAGGCCTTGGCCTGTGGGCTTGCCTCTAACAAGTGGTATCAGAGCCGATGGTTCGGCTAGGACGAGTATTTGGTTCGGTGGTACAAGCCCATGTTGACAGGCCCAGCCTTGTGGGCTGTGGGCTTGGTATGACATTGTATACTCGAGGCGCTTCAGCTCAAGGGAGCATGACAACTTACACTTGAGGGGGAGAATGTTGGAATTCAAGTGTGAGTGGATGTCCCACATAGGATAGAAATGGGTTAAGTGAATGCCATATAAGTGGGAAGACCCATAAACCTAATGCCTTAAGGTTTTGGGTTAAGATGTGGCGTTAGGCCCATGAGTGTGGTTCTTCGCATGAGCTTGTTCCTTGTTGGATCTCCCCGATCCTTTGTGTTGTGCTCCCCTTGCCTAGCGCAAGCCCATGTTGGCAGGTCTTGGCCTATGGGCTTGCCTCTAACAGTAGCATCTGCTTGAATGTTTGACGCAATTAGTTATGGGGACTTCAAATTTAGAGAAGGATCCTGAAATTAAAATTTGAATCCTAACTGTTATGTCGATGACCATGTAAATTATAACCATTGGTGATGGAGAGTAATTTGGATATTTGACTAGAGATAAGATGTTCTCCCGCTGAATATCATAAGCCAATAAATCCTTGGCAGTAGGTACCAAATTTGATCTTTTAATAAATATATCCCTTTAATATATGATTCAATAAGAATCATTGAAGCTGAAGAGTTAATTTGGAATTTGGATGTATGATCCAGGTAGAAGAATGTGCTTCAACCTAACCAGTGTCTTTAATAAATGTAACTCCAAAAGTAGGTATGGATATGATAAGCATTTAGCCATTATCATCTTGCTTGAATAAGCACTCAAAAGTTTTATTCCAAACAGAATTACTGAGAGCTCAAAAGTAGATCTGCTTGTTTGTCAGCAAGTTTATTGAGCATGAAGCATCTTTTAATTTGTTTTTTGACCCATGTATTTTATTTGGAGAAGAAAAATTGCAATGTTATTTCCTGGTATATGAATCCAAATCCAATGCCACATTAAGTAATATCAGCCTGTTACTTTTCTATTTTTTCCATATAATAATGTTCTTTCTGTTTTCCTATCCAGCAACAGGCTTTGCTTTAAGATACTGTCAGTTGAACCCTTTTCTAAGAGAATTTTTCCTGCCACTTACTGTTACTTTAGTCAATTCTTCTTATTGTGTTAAAGGATTTAATTGTTTCTATGACATAATATACCAGAAAATATTGACAGATACTTTTGGTGCTATGCTGCTGCATCACTTATTGCTATTCCCTTGAGTAGAAGTTAAATAAAATAATGCATTGCACAATGTTAGATGTTTTTAATGCTTGTAAAATACCTAGACATAAAGAACTGATGATCTGATGCAATGCATTTATCTCCTTATATATTCATGTACATGATATTGCAAGAATTAATGATCTTTTGGAATTTCACATGATGTCTATAACTTCTTTCTCCATACTTTTTGCTTCCTACAGGCAGGAGAAAAGCGAAAAGAGGAAGAAATGATAGAACTTGAGGGACCTCTGGGGAAGAGTGATGCTGTGAATGGTGAATTGGTTTCTTTGGAGAGGGAGTTGTCAACACTTCGCAAAAATGGCACGATTGATTCCTTTGGTTTGTACTTGTATGGTCTTGTGCTCAAACAGAAAGGCAGTGAGAATCTTGCACGTACAGTTCTTGTGGAGTCTGTGAATAGTTACCCATGGAACTGGAATGCCTGGTCTGAGCTGCAATCCTTATGCACTACAATTGATATCTTGAACAGTCTTAATCTCAATAATCATTGGATGAGGGATTTTTTCCTTGCTAGTGCTTACCAAGAATTAAGGATGCACAATGAGTCTCTGTCAAAATATGAATACCTCCTTGGAACCTTTGGTTATAGTAATTATATACAGGCTCAAATTGCAAAAGCCCAGTACAGTTTGAGGGAATTTGATCAAGTTGAAGCAATATTTGAAGAACTGCTGAGGAATGATCCTTACAGAGTGGAAGACATGGATATGTACTCCAATGTGCTTTATGCTAAGGAGTGCTTTTCTGCTCTGAGTTACCTTGCCCATAGAGTATTCATGACTGATAAATACAGACCCGAATCTTGTTGTATCATTGGGAATTATTACAGTTTAAAGGGGCAGCATGAAAAATCAGTTATGTATTTTAGGAGAGCCCTTAAATTGAACAAAAATTATTTATCTGCTTGGACTCTTATGGGTCATGAGTTTGTTGAGATGAAAAACACTCCTGCTGCTGTGGATGCATATCGTCGGGCTGTAGATATAGACCCGTGTGATTATCGTGCCTGGTATGGACTGGGACAAGCTTATGAGATGATGGGTATGCCTTTCTATGCACTTCATTACTTCCGAAAATCTGTATTCTTGCAGCCAAATGATTCTCGGTTGTGGATTGCAATGGCTCAATGTTATGAAACCGAACAGCTCCACATGCTTGATGAGGCAATAAAGTGTTACAGAAGGGCAGCAAATTGTAATGACAGGGAAGCAATCGCTCTGCACCAGCTAGCAAAGCTGCACTCAGAGCTGGGGCGCCCTGAAGAGGCAGCATTTTACTACAAGAAGGATTTAGAGAGGATGGAAGCAGAAGAGAGGGAAGGACCTAACATGGTTGAGGCTTTGCTTTATCTTGCAACATATTACAAAGGGCAGAAAAGATTTGAAGAAGCGGAGATTTATTGTACACGTCTTCTGGATTATACTGGGCCGGTGAGTATAGAAAGTTAAACAAAATTTTCAATTTGAAACAGGTCAGTCTTACCAAATCATATAATGATTCAATTCTTTGTCTTACAGGAGAGAGAAACAGCAAAGAGTTTACTTAAAGGGATGAGATCGACACAATCTAGTTTCCCTTCAATGGATTTTGAGCACTTTCCTCCGTAATATCTCTTGATGAAACAGGGTGTTCTATGCTGCATTTATCAGTTTTGGAGTAGACACATCACAACTGATGGAAATCGTGGAAAATATCAGAATTTGAGCATTGAGGTACTTGAATGCTGCACAACGCACTAGTGTTTTCATGTTGAACTAAACAAGCAGACAAGTATTATATAAAAATGGAGTCTGAAGTGGTTATTTTATTATTTTAATAATTTCTCCCAAAAAAAAAAAAAGCTAAGATCCAATAACTCTAATAATCTCAACCAAAAAGAAAACCCTATTGAATAATTTCATTAGTTTAATTTATATTTATACATGCAGCCCATCGTGCTATTTAAATACATCAGTAATTAACAATGACTTCCATCATATGCTCAACAAGCTCCTAGCCACCACCTTTACCTCCACCTCCACCTCCACCTCCACCTCCACCTCCACAACTACTGTCACCTCTACAACCACCACCCACGACACCCTCCTCTACAACTCCCTCCCTGACCACCTCCAATTTGACTAAGACTTCCTCTTCCTGTGTTCGTGGGAATTATCAACACCCCAGGAAAATATAATCGTTGATATAACCTATAGAGACCGAAAGATCATTCTCAACAAAAATAAGACCCTAGAGCTATACCTACCTGCTTCGTATCCGTGGCCACCATGAAGTATAGCAAGGAAGTTTCTGGCCAATGCCATCTTTCACTAATGCGAGCTTGTCTTTCAGAATGCAACCTATATCAATACATATAAAGACAGAAGTCTGATTTGAGTACTCATGACTTGAATGTCTGAAGATTAGCTACCGTTCACTTAGTCAAAAACTCATTTCTTACTTGTATATTATACAGATAACGTGAAAAATACTGGGTTACATAATTACCTAGAAGTTGGTAAAAAGATATTTCACAAGGACATGCAACCATGTGAAGCAAGGAAATAGGATTGAGATCCTAATGTTTGGTGGACAATGGAGCATTGTTTATCATCGGTCAAATTCTTTATACTGCTGATTTCTATTATAAATAAAATGGCATAACTAACTAGTTGCACTACCTTAATAATTTGTATCTTTTTGGTTCATTGACTGGAAACAAAATTGAACCTAAGGTTTCTTAAAAATTCGCAAGAGAAAGAATTTTGTGACGGTCCAAAAGGAATCTCTGCTTGCTCCAAGAAACAATTCCTGAGTCTTTTGCCGCCACAAATTGTGTTGGGGCCGTTACTCGTACAGCCACAATGGAAGTATGCTCTAATTCTTTTCCATTTTTACGGCCGTTGAAATTTGGCCATCGCAATACAGTAATATTTACATTATGAACCAGCGCAAAGTTGTTTTATAGAATAAATTGATGTAAATAATTTTTGGGCTATCAAATCAATGTAAACTAAACTTTTGAGGGACCAAAAATACACTGTTATAAAAATTAAATTGAATTGGACGGTCTAGTTTGACCGTGAACCAAACTCTCAAATGATTATAGTTTAGTCTTGCAATGAAATTATTTGAACTAGTTGGTTATTAATTTTTATTTTAAAAAAATTTAAATTTTTTTTACATTTTATGATTTTTTTATAAATTTTATATTATTATATTAAATTATTTTTATAATATTATTTAGTTCGATTAGACAGTTTAAATGGTTAAACCAATTGAATCTGAATAAGCAGTTTTGTTGATTCATTATCTAATCTAATTTTAACAACATTGTAAAAATATTAAAACTTTAATACTCATGTATTATTGTTAGAGGATCAAGGTAAAAAAAGTTTGGCCATTGGACATATGGTCCTTTAAAAGAAATAATCCTTGAATGACCAATTTTTAAATTGAATAACCACAATAGTCAATCAAAATAATTAATGTGATCTTCAAGTGCTGAAATGCAATTCTCCCACTAAAATTGGTATAGTTCATGTAATTTGAACAAGAGTAAAGAGAATAAAATTCCGTAAGAGGTATAACATATTAATGTATCTTCACTTAATAATTTAATTTTTTTAAAGAATTAGTCTTTGACATAGTATTAGAGTTAATGAATAGTCTCTTAAAAATTTAAATTATTAAGTGGAAGCATATAAATAATTTTATAAAAAAAATTATACTAGCATCCTTGAGGTTCAGAGAAATGACAGTAAACTCAATTTTCAATCAAAACTGATATCCTAGCCTATTTGATTTAATTGACTAACATTCATTTAACTCTTTTAACAGAAGTTTATTTTTTTAATGCAATAATTAATTAACCAATGAAAACCTTACATCCTTACTCTTCATCAGTCCACTGTTATTGCCACAACATCAACATGTTTATATATATATATATATATATATATATATATATATATATATATATATATATATTATTTACAAAGTGTTTCCACATCTTTCAAATGTTGTGCTTTAACAAAGTACGAATCTTAAAAAAGTACTTGTTGGAATGACTTTTTAGTTACAATAGTATTTAAGAAGTTAATTTTACAGTAATATATGTGAGAATATTTTGGTCAAAATTCAAAAAAATGTCAATGCTTAAGCTTGACTCTGACCAGAAAGTATTTCTAGTGGATTTTGAGCCGTTTTTCTCTATATTTTTACTCACACTTCAACCAACACCAATTTTCTTAAATTTTGGTACAACTCACAAATATAACACTATTTTTATAATCATAAAATTGGAAGTAACCATACCAATGGCTCCCGTGGTTACATTTTAGCAATAGACTCAATTCTATGTTGTGTCATGTACGATCTTTGAGGTTAAGAATTTTGCAAAATCTAAAATGTTCATGGCACATTTTTCCCATGTCATCTAGAAAGGAATTTTGATCTATTTGCACTAGTAATGGAAGAAACTTGTTAACGTAAACTATTTTACTTAGAGTTTGCTTTTGTTTCTCAAAGTAAAATAAAGATAATCATTTTGAAGTAGGCAAAACATTTTATTGTCACTTGACATATTAAGATTTCTTATACATTTGATAATGTCGAAGTACTTGATCGGTGATGCCCTTGAGTAGTTGAAAATCGATTTTGGGACCTAATTGCCATTTTCTTTTTTGGCAGAAAAGTTAAAAATATTAAAACACAATAAAGATACATATATTTAACGTGGTTCAACTCTTTACTTACGTTCACGATTCTAAAAGAAATAAAAAATACTCTACTAATGTTAAATTATAATTTTTGCACAAATAAAATTACAAACTCTCTTCTCTAAATTGATCACCTAATAGCCTATGCTACTCTCCTTTCTTTTGGGGATAATTTTATCACAATACATTAAGACTTGTTGATATAAGCAACTCCATATAAATCTTTCTAATTCTAATAATGTGGAACTTGCATCAAACACTGATCTTAAAATTGATTACTTTCCTTTTTCTTTAAACTTTAAACATATATACATAAAAAAAAAGATACTGTAGCAACTCTCATAAATTAATCATATTTGCAACCGTATATAATGTCTCACCTCAAAAGATTGACAACTTCATTTTGAAAGAAAAATATCACTCTGTCCACCAGAATATTGTTCATATTTTTCTACCAAGTCATTAAACTTAAGAGTCTTAGAATGTGCTTTCTAATATAATGCCTATGCAATATTCATTTCGTGGTCCACAGTATTCTCCACCACATGAATAAGTATTATTCAGAAATTGACCTTTCTATATATTCATATATATGATATTTATAGAATATACATTTGAATTTATCATAATTAATCTAATTTAGAAAACACATAAGTTTATTTTTTATATAAAATTTTATATATACAACATAAATTTTTTATTTTTTTATATGAAATAGCATTACACCTACCATTTCCTCTAATAACCTTCTGTATGCAATGTATTCTCCACCACTTAAATAGTATATATTCAAAAATTAAATGGATTTTTTTATATGGCATATGATATTTATAGAATCCATATAAATGCATATTAGAAGTTATTATAATTAATATAATTTAAAAAACATTCATTTATATTAATTTTATACAAAAGATTTTATATAAATAAGATAACTAATTTTTTTGATTGATATGAAATAGCATCAATATACCTACCATTTCCTCCAATTAATGAATTAAAATGTAAATAGTAGAGACATGTATTTTTTTGGTACAAGTGGATACATGTATATAAAAGCAAAACCTAAAAGGGAAATTTAAAATCTTCCTAATTAATTAGCTTAATAATTTTTTAATTACTTAAAAATTAAAGTATTAAATGTCATTTGGATTCTTACGACATCAAATGCTTATATTTTTTCATTTAATACTTTCTATTTTAAGTAATTAGGAAGATGTTAGGTGTATTTTTTAAGACTATATAGCATTACTCAAGAAAGAGAGACCATAGAAGAGAAAAAAAAGAGAGACACACAACCTTCAATTCAGACTTCAAAGAGAAAGAAAGCCAACAAAGAGTGAGAGATCAGTGGGTGGTGCTGGTTGCAATGGTGAAGAAAGCAGTATTGATTGGATGCAACTATCCAGGAACAAAGGTAGAGTTGAGAGGGTGCATCAACGATGTGTGGAGGATGCATAGTTGCCTCATTGAGCAATATGGGTTCTCTGAGGACAACATCACTGTTCTGATAGACACTGACAAGTCCTACACCCAACCCACCAGCAAGAACATAAGATTGGCACTGGCGAAACTGGTTCAATCGGCAAAGCCTAATGATGTGCTCTTTGTTCACTATAGCGGCCATGGTACACGCCTCCCTGCTGAGACTGGGGAAGATGACGACACTGGCTATGATGAGTGCATTGTTCCTACTGATATGAATCTCATCACAGGTCAACTCTTCAACTTTCCTTATTTGGTTTCAACGAAAGATTTAAATAACATCATATTAGTCTTTTAATAATAGTGACATTAAAATAGTTTATCAATATCTAATTCGTTCATTAGTTCATCATGATAGAACCATGTTGATGAATGGATGAGTTATTACAGATTAATGTTGTTTATTATTGAAGAACTAAAACCATGTCACTTGTATATTTCAAGAACTAAAGTGAATGCTACTCCTTAGTTTTTCTTTGAGCATTATTTTTTATTTTATGGGTTGAGATTTTTAATAGATTTTCTAAAATGGATGTGTACTCAGAACTTGAGTGGGATGCTAGACGTAAAAACACATTAAATTAGAGAAATATATATATATATATATATATATATAAATGTTGAAGCCAAATAATGGGATCAATCCAAAAAAGTGTAAGAGTACTCCAGTCATTTGCCATTGATTTTTTTTTTTTTTCACATCAAAAGAGCTAAAGCCCAAAAGAAAAGAAAAACAAACTACAAAGAAACCCAACTACCCGACGTCATCTTTACATATATACCGAAGTCTTGGCTTGTTGGAATGCTTATTGGGCACTTTCTAGAATATTAGTAGATTATTTAAAACATCATATAAAAAATTATAAATCATTAAAAATATGTTTTTTCTTATCATTTTATTAAGAAATAAGTGCTGTCTTTTTTTAATCTTTTTATATATTTTAATTTAATTATTAAAAAAATACTTGTTAGAAGGATCTTCTAATCACGATAATGTCCAAGGAATTAATTTTATAGCAATGCTTATGAGGATACCTGGTCAAAGATTAAAAAATTCTCTTTTTTCATTACATAAATTGATTGAAGTTAAATCTCGCTATTATTTTTTTATTAAATAGATATTGGTTAACTCTTATATTGGTGGCAATTAGTTATAACCCCAAATTATAAAAAATTGTTGATAATGATTGTTACATTTGAGAAGTTTTTCATAAACTGAATTCAAAACTGGGATAATTACAATAGTCCGGTTGAGATTCGCATTTATTATATCTAACACTCTTCTTATTTGAAAAATCACATTTACATCTCTTACTTTATGTACTATTCTTACACCTAACATTCATCTTTATTTGACAAATTACACATACTTATCTTATTTTATGTATGATTTTTACACCATTTTCTCTTGTAAATAACGAAGTAAATATAATTCCCAAATAAAAAGAGTGTTGGTTGTAATAAACACTAACCTCAAGAGATATCAATGTAATTATCCCTTCAAATCAACGATATTTATTCTTGACCTTAATTACCAACTAAATATGTGCTCTTATATTGAAATTTAAAAAAAAAAGAAAAAAATTATATAGCAAGAATTTTTTTGTCAAAAATTTTGACATAATGATTTGACATGTTTTTTGACCTTTGGATAGATGAATGATCTCTACCACTTAATTCCAGCTAACAACCTTCCTTTATTTTACCTGAATTTTATCAAAAATTCTAATTATTTTTCTAACTGTGTAACGTTAATAAAAAAAAATGTTGAATGGAAATTCATAATGCGATATATTCTATTTGTACCCAAACTTATTGTTTTATGGGATCTTTTGACTGAGTACATTCCAAAGCGAGCAGTAGTATTTTTTGTGATACGATTTTCCATTGGCATGATTGTGTGGGAAGTGATGCTGTGTTATGTTTGTGTGTGTGTGTTGTGTGTGCAAACAGATGATGATTTCAGAGAACTTGTAGAAGGGGTCCCTAGAGGTTGTAGGATCACAATTCTATCAGATTCCTGCCACAGTGGTGGCCTGATTGAAGATGAGAAGGAGCAAATAGGAGAGAGCACAAAGGAAGGAGGCCAACATTCTGGCTCTGGCTTTGGATTTACAAGCTTTCTGCATACCGTGGAAGATGCGATTGAGTCCCGTGGCATCCATATTCCTTCAGCCTTGCATCACCAAAGACACAAGGATGATGTTGAAGAAAGAGATGTTGAACTCCCAAATGGGGAGCACTGCCATGTGAAGAATCGGTCCTTGCCTCTTTCAACCCTGATTGATATACTCAAGCAGAAAACTGGGAAAGATGATATAGATGTTGGGAAACTAAGACCTACACTTTTTGATATCTTCGGGGAAGATGCTAGCCCTAAAGTGAAGAAGTTCATGAAGGTTATCTTCGACAAACTACAACATGGAGGTGGTGAAAGTAGAGGATATGGTGGAATTTTGGAAATGGTGGGTGATCTTGCCCTAGAGTTTCTCAAGCGAAAGCTGGAAGAGTTTGATGAGGGATACGCAAAACCTGCCATGGAGACACATATGGGCAGTAAGCAAGAAGCATATGCTGGGTCAACTAAGCTTGGTCTTCCGGATGGTGGAATTCTGTTTAGTGGTTGCCAGAGTGACCAAACTTCTGCGGATGCATGTCCAGACGGAAATTCTGACAAAGCTTATGGAGCTTTTAGCAATGCGGTACAGGCTATAATCAAGGAGACTGACGGTACAGTTACAAACCGGGAGCTTGTTCTTAAGGCTAGGCAGAAACTTAAGAGGCAGGGTTTCACTCAGAAACCTGGACTCTATTGCAGTGACTGTTATGTCGATGCTCCTTTTGTCTGCTGATCTGATAAGAGAATAAAATGTGTTTCTGTTGGGTGTGCTCATATTTTGCTGTCTGTGTTTGGGACAATTAATGTTGGACAAAGAAATATTTACTTCATCTATAGTTTTAATGATAATGTGTGGTATCTGATACAAACTAGTTCATACCGAACTATATCTGATACAACCTTGCCATCTAGTGTATTACAAATATAGAAAATCGAATTATATGCCAAAAAAGGGTGTCAGTCAAAATCATTAGAAATGATACTGCACAATTGTGTTGCATGATGCAAAGGATGAGTCCTTCCCCCTCCAAAAAAATTCAGCATCAATGTTGAGCCTTTTCCAAAACAAAAACTGCTTGTGGACTTCCAAACCCACCAGATATTGGCAAAAGTGCAAGCAGCTTTCAGAAGGCAGCACCTAGTTGCCACTTGGCCAAAAAAGAAATAGTGAGCAAAGTCTATTGTCTCAGGTTTTTTGAACCCATTCTAAACCTGCGAATGATGTCAAAAGAAAATTTAGGTTGGTTTCTGCATCACCTTTGACAAAAATGAATCAGATCAAAATGCAGACAGAGTAGTTTGGGACCCAGGCAGCTACAATAACCTCAGACGCATTTGAGAATGTAAAGGCTTTACTGTTGAAATCTTTTATTGGAACAAAAGTCAACCCTTTTGTTTTGGTATGAAGTTGTATCATAGCAACAAAAGAAAAACCAGTAATTCCCTACTTGTGTGGACTGTTTTGCCAAGACGGCATTGTCATGTTTCCAGAATCAACTAATCTAGTAACCCTATATTCTCTAGGATCATCTTCATCTCTTCATATTCCTGAAACAACTAGCTTGGCTAACAACTTGCAACCCTGTTTTGGAGCCCTATCTTGAAATTTAATAATCTCATGAACAAAAGAAATTATAGAAAAGATATTATCAAAAACAGGAAAAACATCTAATCCTTTTGCCTTTATCTACTTATTTCTTGATTAGTCAACACCAAAAGGTTAGAATATATATATGGGTTAGGCTCCAATGACATCTGTGTAAAATTTACCAGTTACACCATACAATAACCACTTGTAAAAAATGATTTTTATACATAGTTATCATATTGGTCTTCCACACCAAATTTTATAAAATTTAAACATCTACACTATCCTTACAGCCATTTTAAGCATAAAAAAA
Organism: Castanospermum australe; assembly: GCA_019955255.1. Taxonomy (NCBI): domain Eukaryota; kingdom Viridiplantae; phylum Streptophyta; class Magnoliopsida; order Fabales; family Fabaceae; genus Castanospermum; species Castanospermum australe. The sequence continues at coordinate 334,828 of NSJW01000812.1, forward strand.
CATATACAAGTGTATGATCATGCGGTGGATACTTTCATTTGTTTAAAAAGCATACATGTCAATTTTTTATATAAACTAATGTGGTAGAGAACAATTTTAGATTAATGTGAACTTTTATGAGCATGACATGCATGATGCACAGTTTACAAATTGGACAAACACCTCCTAAATTCAAGCAATCCAAGCTACATTTTTAATGCATTTAAGGAAAATCAATTTTGTTCCAACCACTAAAAATAAATCCAGCCAAAAAGAAGGTATACATTTATGAATGTTCGTCGATGTTAAAACCAGTTCAAAATTGCACTGATGTTATTGAAAGTTATGATTTGTAGTTTAAAAAAATATCTTAACATTCATTGTAAACGAAAAAATATCCTTCCTTTATGTAAGCAAATCACGAATGCATGTTCACATGTGCGCATAAGAGCTTTTTAAGAAAACGGGGAAGAGAGAGAGAGAACCTTGAAGTACAGTTTCAACTGCTGCATTAGGAACAAGAAGCCCAACTATATGCTGGTTATCCGAAGTAGTTTCTATCCGTACAACACGTAGCCTCCTATGGCTTTGGCGGGCTTGTACAGATTTTTATTTGCAGTTGAGTAGATCTTACATGAGAAATATATTTAGAGAAGTAATTTCTGAAAGCACAGCAATCAGAAAGACATCTTATTAGTCACTAGTGAAGTCGGGAGCAAAGTATAATGCTCGAATAACTCAACAAGCCACCTGAGGCCCCACAGAATGAAAAACCATTTCGTGAAAGAAGTAACTTCTAAGTTCAAAGGTTGCTATAATAAATTATATCATAATCAAAGTCATCCATTAAAATTTTCATACTGAAAATCTCACCGTTTCAAAACTCAACTGAAATCATAGGATCTAAATGGTAGCTCAAAGTGACAAATCAATGCATGAATTGATCATTTTTGCATCAGCAAAACATTAAGTTCTTTGTCACCAGATATTTCCGGTTTTAGGCATGTTATATTCTGGTGAAATATATCTGCTTAGATAGGGCCTCTTCTATGGTTCCCCAAACAGGAAAAATGAGGCCACCCAAGACATTTACTTGCTGTAGTCTTCTACCAACTGTACAAGAAATTGCTAGTCTTACAATTGGGACCATGCATGCACTGCCAACAACGGTAAAAATAAGTCTAAATGAGAGATAACCGTCAGAATATTAGGATTTTTATTATTTTAGGAGTCTTCTTAGGTTAGTAGTCTTACAGGGCTAAGCTAGTACTAGAGTACATTACTACTTAACCTAATTATTAGTATAAATAGGTGTTATTGTTTTGTAATATAATGTATCTCATATCAATATATTCCGAATATTACGAGTTTCCTTTCTCTCTTATCCTCATTTTCCACGTAAGTCCTATAATTTCAACATGATATAAAAACAATTCCATCCTCCGTGACCCAATCCCATCCGACTCCAATGATGAATTCCCAAAATAGGGAAAGCCTTTGTTTGGTATCCTCTGTTTTTACCATGTTGTAGTTTCTGGCGACTGTCTCACATTTTTAGGCGATTCTCTGGCCACTCGCTGATGTCTAGCAACTTTCCAGCCAAAATTTCCCCAGACCAGGCCAGCTCACCCATTCTGATCAAGCCCAGGCCTGTTTGCTCTGTTTTCTGACCAGAATCACGCCAGTTTCATCACCGACAAACTCATCTGCAGCTGCCGCCACCATTTCACCCTTCTCCAGTCACTTTTTTGCAAAACAGACATTGCCATCATGTTCAGAGGCTGCCAATTACCAACGAGGTGGAAGATCATCTATGGAAACCCACCCATGTGCTGCCACTCTCCAGTAACTTTGCCAGCCACTTGCCAGCGCGTCTCCAGCCAAATTCGCTGGCGACCACCACAAAACATCTCACCGTCCAGTAGCCAACCTCTTGCCTCGGTTTCAGCACCCATAGAGGCTGTCTGGCTGCGTCTAGCAACTTCTCCAGCTGCTGTTTCATTTTTACAGTGAAACACAGGATTTTGCTGCTCCTGAAAATGGAACTCATTCTTGAGATTTATCAATGAAATTCTGGTTGTGTTCATCCCAAGACATCTGAATAGCCTGACCAGACAAACTGTTATCCACCACTGCTGGAATTGATTCATCTTTGAAGGCAGGGTAAGGCAAGCCCTTCAAATCAGCATTCTGTTCTTTCCAAGTCTCTGAACCAGATTCCCATCCATGCAAATGAGCATGTCCTGTACCATCCATAAAATTTAGCCACCCAAGTGGGCACAAGTGACCTGGAAACTTGTCAGCATCAACAACATGGCAAGTCACAGGGAAACTGATTCAGCTCTGCAAAAACACAGAATTGCGACAAGCGTGATTAGATGTCCCATAGACAACAGTAGACTTCTTTGCCGGATTTTTTTTATTCTTATTATAAGAGCAGAAATTGCAAATGCTGAACTAGACTAATGAACATGCTGGTTCAGGGGATGAAGATGGCCAGAAGACCTATACAAACTGAGAACCATTCCGGTGGTGACTTCTGTTGGCAGTGATTATCACAAGCCCCAAGTCTCTCATTGTGAAACTTTCCACTCCAGAGGCACTGTGAACCGTTGTGTTTGGTTCTGCATTATTCCAACCCATACATGTTTAGTTTCTCTATGTTCAGCCAAAAGCTGTTTTCGAGCTGGATTCAATTTCCAAGTTTGAGTCTCCTAATTATTCTTGTAGCTTGAAGCTTCCAAATGCTGTTTTCGATGAATTTGGAGAAGTTTGGGCCATGCTGTGCATGATTGCTTGCCATGCTGTGCATGATTGCTTACCAGGAATCCGCTCTACATGATTGCTTGCCAGAAATCTGCTGTGCATCTTCCCAGTTATGTCTCTTCCTCCTTGGCCATCCAACATTCCAATAAGCTCTACTGGCTGTGAGTCATTCCGGCCGTCTTGATGAGTTTTCTCTCCAAGAATGCTCATCTTTCATATTTATGTCTCCAGCATCCTTGAGTCGTCTTTCCAGCTATGGTTTATAGATCCCACATTATATTTAGTTTATTTTCTTTTAGTATGTTTATTTTGTAACAAGAAAGCTTTAACTTGAGGGAAAGTGTTAGAATATTATAATTTTTAATATGTCAGGAGTCTTGTTATGTTAGTAGTCAGTCTTATTGGGTTAGGCTTGTACTAGTAGTATTGAACTAGTACTTGACCTAATTATCATTATAAATAGGTGTTAGTGCTTTATATTATAATACATCTCACATCAATACATTCAGAATTTTATTGAGCCTCTTTTCTCTCTTTTCCTCCTTTTCCACCAAAACCCTATAATTTCAACAATAATGTAGAGTCAACAAATACAACATATTTTCTCACCTTATGTCTAAATGTGTGTGTGGTGAACTAACATGCATGCATTCTAGCATAGCTATATACTGATAGATGAGGTTATAGATGCTATAGATAATACAGCAAGGGAGCAAAACAAAATTATATAATCAGACCACTACCAAGTGCATGGTATGGTTTTATATATGCCAATTGGGCCACGAGTTCATAACAATGAAAATGCAGAAAAATGTTCCCAATAACTGAACCTAAGATGCATATTTGTATAGTGACTTTCAAACCAGTAAAGGTCATTTACAATTTTTTCCAAGAAAAGAGAAATTATATTAGATAGAAAAGAGGGAAAATACAACTAGGGTGAGGATACGATATCCACCAAAACAGAAAAAACCAAAAAATCTCAATACAACAAAAAGGTCATTCACAATTATCTTGCTGACATTAGATGCGGCAGAGAACACCATATGGTTCTAATTATTAAGATATTTGGATTAAGTAACTGTTTTAAAACGGAATCTATTTACAACACTAGAAAACTTGAGACTTCTTTTCATTCCTTTTGAACCAAACAATAAAAATTATTCTCTAAAATTGCATAAGCAATAGCTTCAGTTCCACACTTCAAAAGATTACCAAATCACTCCCTCTAATATGGTGGCATTGTGAACATAAGTTAGAATTCCTTTAGATATAAGAAAGCCTGCAATGTACAAATTTGAACAAACAAGGCTACTGTTAATCATAACCACTGAACTAAAGATATTGGAACTTTTATCATGTAAGATGAGGACATGATTCAAGTAATGATATTCTCTAGCTTCGGCATTAGCCAGAAGAAACTGCTCCAGTACAAAGTGAGAAAATTTTAGAAGTCAATCTACAAACAGGATACTTACGACTAGAAAGCTTTTTTTTTTGGGGGGGGGGGGGGATAGAAAAACTAGAAAGCACTCTTCAGTTTAGACAGGACTGTAGCATATCAGTGATCTTACAAGGGCAGTAGAAATAACCAAGTTCCAAGTGCACCTGACTAGCATTTTTGCTTTGCCCCTTGCAGTCTATTCTTTTGAATTTTACCTATGAAAAGAGGAACAAAGAAAACAATAAAGAAAGAAAGATTCATATTATTATTTAAATTTCAAATGATCATTGGCTGCACTAAAAATAAATTCCACTATTTATTACTTTTTAAATGAGTATCAAAACAGAAGTGGAACATTGCTCACACAGTAACAAGCGGTAGCTGCAGTACATGACCTTTTGTCTCTATCCTCAAGGTTTTCAATATTTATATAACATTGGTGTCGTTGCAAAGTTACAAATATGAGAAATAACTAACTGAGGATATACCTGTTTAGAGATGAAACTGCATATTCGTCTTCCCAACCAGTTTGAGCCTTCTCTAAAGATGAAATTTTTCTATATTTACTTTTTAATTCTGCCAAATGCATCTCCCTATAATTGGAGGAAAATAACGGGTAAACAATCAAACTGGAAGGCTCAACAAGGCCTAATAATTATCAAGTACATACCTAAGTGATTCTCCAACAACGGGACAGACTATCTTATACATAGCCGAAGCAGTACTGGAATAGAATGAAGGACAAAAATAATGACATCAGTAAATGAATAAGGAGAGCCTCTGAGCCTGCATGTGTTTGGCAGGGCGTTGCTTCTTGTTAGTATAAGTAGATGCATCTTGAGCAACCATGTCTAACATACAACAACAAATTAAAACACTGGATTCTAAATTTGACAGAGTAAATTCTCTCTCTCTCTCTCTCTCTCTCTCTCACACACACACACACACACACATTAATCTTAAGATATATTAATGGAGGACAAAACAATTTTAGATTAACGTGAAATTTTTTGGGTATGATCTACACTTTTAATCCAACGACTTTGATTCCTTGTCGAAATGTGTATCAACTTTCTTAGTGTCACTTATGAGTACTTTTGTCTAGAAGTGAGAGAGAAATGGGACTATTTTAGCACAGTGACCGAAAATTGTTTTGACTTGTCACACCATGGGATGAATAGTAAATGAGTAACCATAACTGAGTTAAACAAAAAAAACGTAAACACATGAATCAGAAAGTCCTAAGCAACAATAAATAACCACAAGAACATTAATAGATGTTTGATGCATTGTTTTATCAATTGCTCATTTCTATTTTCCTCCCGTCCAGGTTTCTTATGATGGAATATAACTGGATTTCAAACCATATTACTTAAATAAAATACTAAAGAGGACAACTTAATCGGAGAACAATTTATCTTTCTCATGCTACCATCAATACAATGATATTCATTTTCTCTAGATTCTATCTTTTTCTCTTTTTGTTCTCAAATGAACTCTGTGTACTTTGACCAGTTCCGTACATTAAATCTCAAATATAGGGTTTTACATGATAGCTTGGAAATTTATCCATGATCATAATAAAAAAGATTACCCCGGATTCACATATTACACTTCTATGTTTTTTGGCACAACAATTCAATGTCATAAAAAATGCACAAAAAAATATAGTGAAGCACGTAATACATTCTAAACTGCATGAACAACACAGGGTTAGTAAAAATTAGCTCAAAAATCAAGTTGGATAAAGGAAAACTCCGGATGTACTAATCAAATAAAAAAAAGGAAAGCAAAAGTAATTACATTAGGCCAGCTATATCTGCGTTTTTTTTTTTTTTTTTGTCTTTCCATGCGTATGTGAACATAAAAATAGCTCAGGTTGTTTAAATCCCTCACCTTAACCCAACAGAGAAAGATGCCTGATAATTAGAATAAATTTGGAGTTTGCATTCAGTGAAATTGAATCTGAAGTAAGGAAACACACGTAACAAAAACCATGAATGGTACCTTTCAAATGCTAAAATGAAATGACGTCTTCCCAACCACTCCCTCTTGGACTCGTAGAAACCATCATTGGCTGAACCAAGCCCATCCTTCTGCTTTTCATTCAGCATGGTACTTGCCAACTGACACATAAATAATAAGTCAGCATGTCAAGTTTGTCAGTGTATAGCACACTGTTAGTTGGGTCATGTGGAAAGATAAGCACCTCCCATGTGGTCCCACAATCCAAGATGAATGTGAACAGAACAGTTGAAGCCCCACTCATTTGATCCACATGGACTGTCTGCATGAAAATGAAAGTTCTCACCCCCTCTCCATATTAGCTATATGAGTAACATAAACAAATGAGTGGCAGCAAGAAGTATAGCATAAAAAACCTTTGGAATCCCTTGTAGCTCAATGACATTAGCTTTCAAGTCAACAATGCCCATGTCAAGGTTACCTTGAATGCCAGCATTCTGGATGAGAAGATCCAAGATACTCACAAATAACACAAATAGCCTGTTGATACAGCAGTATTTAGCATATTGAGACTAATGCTAAAAATATAAGCATCCTATCGTTTTAATTCACAAAAGACATACCTATTCTGAATCTCAGGAGGTAATCCCAAACAGCCAGTTGAGGAATCGTCCAACATTATGCATATCTGAATCAATAATGTAGGAAGTCAATAGTTTAATCATGAGAGAATATGCAAGGAATAGGAACATGTGGTATCACAAACTATACTCCAACAGTCAATAACCAACCCGGAGAGAGTTAGAAAATTTTGTCATTATAGAACCATATAATCTGACATTAGATGAGGGAAAAGTATGAATTACCTGTGTCCCTAACTATTCCAACACATACAAGAGCAGCTTTTGCCTGCATAATAAAATCTTGGATCATATCTTGTCTGTCAGATAAACATCCTGGAGGTATGACAGGCAGGGAATCCTAAAAAACAACTTTTGTCAGTAGATGGATTTGAGCCATCCTTTTCGTTATAAAACTAGGCATGTCAACAGGCATATTTTTCATTTACAAAGAAAATTATGAAACCTGCTCCATTATTCCTTTGTACATAATCATCAGAGCCCTCTTTCCGTAAGCACTATCATAATCATAAGCACTTAATGAAGGTCCACCCTGTAATGCACAAAGGAACAACATAGCCAAAGATGTTACAGTTCATCCCTGCCAGCTCACTGAAAACAGAACACTGATGTTCCAACTTACCTGCGGTCCCCCTGAGTCAAAGCACCAAGAGATTCTAATCTCTTAGCAACAGTAGATGCAAATCGATGTTCTCCACCAAGGTTAGTAAAGAGTAACCTGTAGAGCATTTACAAGGATAGAGTTTGGCTGAAACAGGTGTAGCATCTAGATAGAACTTAAAAAAAGCCTGTCATTGCAACTAAATCACATCATATCTAAAATTCAGTGATCTTAGTTATTATAGATGTTCACGTGATACTAGGTTATAGATCACACCAGCAATATAATTCTTTGCCCAAGGAAGAAAGCACATTCTTCTGTTATTATTAGTGGTGAGCCTAAGACTTGGTTTACAGGTCAGCGTAGGGTGAGGCAAGGTGATCCTCTTACACTCGCGGATGTTTTGAGCTGGATGCTCATTAGAGGGGTTTTGGCGAAAGGTGTGAATGTTGGTAATGAAGGCGTGGAGGTGTTTCATTTAATTTTCACAGATGACACTATTCTCTTTCTTCCTGTGGAAAGGAATAATTCCTTGATTATGCAAAGTTTGCTTCAGGTTATTGAGGTGATTTCTGGTTTTCATATGAATCTTTCTTTCTAAGTGTGGTTTGGATGGTATTGACATTCACGCAAATGTTGTGTTAGATGTCCACTCATCACTAGGCTTTACAGTAGAAGAGGAAGGGTAGAAGGGAATTGGAGGCTGGTGTGGGTAATGAGGGGAATGTGTGTGATAATCATTTCGGGAAGTTGGATTGTAACAACCTGCAGGCATGCAGGTAGGGCAGGGGAAAGAAATAAGAAGAGAGGAGAGAGGATAGGAGAGGGAAAGCAAGTATTGAGTGAGAATTGGTAAGGGAAGAAGTGTGTCTGCAGTGTCTATTTCTCCTTGCTGTTTGTGAGAGTGTTTTGACTGTTTTCTCTTAGTTGTACAAAATCTCCATCTGATACTGACATAATCTTAATATCAGTAGCACGGTAGACATCCCAGTCAGTATTTTCAATACAATAGTGCTCTGTTTTCCAGTTTCCTATCATGTTGTCAGCAGGTTTGCTAGGCTGGTTGGATATGTTGTCTTGTAGTGGTCCCTTAACTACCTGTGTGTTCCTTTGGAAGGAAATCCCTGCATTCTTTCTTTCTGGGATCCAGTTGTTCAGAGGTTTGACAATTGGAAAGGTGCCCATTTTTTGTTACAGGGTCATCGTATCACTTTGATTCAGTCTTCCTTGTCTATGATCCCCCTTTTATTATCTTTCTCTGTTCAAAATTCCAGTGGGGGTAGCTGACAAGATTGTAAAGCTTAAAGGGCGGTCCAGGGCACGAAGCTCACAATACAAACTTACGCAGTTACGCCTATTATGGATTTTGAATTATAATTTATTTAAATATTAGTTTTAATTTTAAAGGCATACTGCCTATTTGTGTTATATATATATATATATATATATATATATAATTTTATAATAGAGGTAGGATCTTACGTTCTGTGTTACCATATCACGTTTTACATGTCTTCCTCCACTGTTTGATCCCAGGTAGCATTTACGAGTTTGACAACCTTGACTCCCACCATTATGGGGTCTAAGGAGGGTCAGATGTACATAACCTTATCCCTGTGAGTGGAGAGGCTGTTTCCATGCAAATTGGAAAAGGGATCATTTGATTAGTTGGAAAGTTTGTCGTAAGTCTAAAAAGGATGGAGGCTAGGGTTTTGGTGATTTGGTGTCCAAGAACATCACTTGAGTGGCTGAACGGTTATGGTGTTTTCCTTTGGAACACATTCTCATTGGCACAGGGTGATTAAAAGCATTTATGGTTTTCACCAGAATGGTTGGAAGCCAAAACAACCATCAATGCTAATCATGGATGTCCTACAAAATTCATCACTAAAATAAATCCTTCCTTTTCTACTTTACTTACTTCCCATGTTGGCGATGGTTCTTGTTTTTAATTTTGGGAGAACCGTTGGATTGGGCCATCTTCTTTTGCTGATTTTTTCCATGTCCTTATAGGCTTCCACTTTGCACCAGGCCTCTATCTCTGACTTTTACACTCCCCAAGGTTCCGACCTTTCTTGGAATTTTCTGTTTTTTAAGGAATCTTAATGATAGGGAGGCTGCTGACCATTTTGTTACTTGGCAGTCTTGATTCTGTTCGTTGATTAGCTTTGCCAAATAAAAAGTTGTGGTCCTTAGAATCTTTGGTTCTTATACCTGTAAATCTTTTTTCCAATTTCTTACTCACAATCCAACTGCTCAAACTTTTTCCATTTCTAAGTCTTTTTGGAAGATTTAAGACTTCCTCTAAGGTGAAGACCATTGTTTGCACTGTGGTAGTTAATAGAATCATCATAAATGATTTGTTGAAGACTCATAGCCCTCAAAAGGATATTTCTCCCAATATCTTTGTTTTGTCTTCTCAAAGTTCAGGGACAAACAGTCATCTTTTTGGGGAGCAATGGGTCTATCCAGAATCTTTGGGCCAATTTTTGTCAACTCATTTCAAAGGTTTTGGGCAGCAAATAGTGTACAGTTCTTTGGCATTGTGCATTGGTTGCAAGGATTTGGTGTTCGTGGATGGGACAAAATGTCAGAACTTTTAACCCGAAGTTTCTCCCTTCTCATCTTGGGTGGGACAGAGTAGTTCTCTCGGCTTCTATGTGAGTATCAGCCCATGGTTATTTTAGGGGGGTTTCTATTATGGATCTCCAGATAGATTGGAGTGTGTTTTTTAGACAATGGCTTCGTTTCTTTTATTTTCTGTGTTTTTTTCTTAATTTTCTTTTGTAGCTCTAGGAGGATTTCTTATCCTCCGTTTTCCTACTTTTCTTCTTTCTCTTAAATGGATTCTTCTTTTATCAAAAGCAACAGCACGTTCGTCTGTCTTAGATGAACCAAACATCCACATAAGGAAACATTTACACATATGAAGGAGTTTAGCAAGGCAAGCGCACTTCTTTTTATTAGTATATCAAAAAGGGGAAGGAAAAACAGAAAGAAAACATCAATACAACAAAACTCTACGGTTTATTAGTGTATCTAAAATAGGGACACCCTGGAAAAGCCAAGTGCCTAGCACCAAAGGGAAGCAAACACACTTCTGTCCCAGAGATAGGAAGTCTGTAACTTATGTCCATAAAAAAATTCTAAAATCCTGGTCATTCCAAATACATCAGAGCAAAGAAAGCAATGCATAACTCCTCAAGACTTTGCTAATCCTTTTCCCCCCAAACCTGAAACCCCGTATACTAGTAACAAGGAAGTCCAAAAGGGTAGGAGTCAGACAGACCCACGTTGTGAGCAACCTACATCACAAAGACCAGGCCAGCAGACAATGCAAAAAGCAAATAGCTATTTCCTGGACTATTCAAATACAAAAATCAGATATCATGGGACAAAGCTTTGTGGGTTTGGTTTTCTAACCTATAGCAAGTGAATTACTCCTATTTAGTACAGACTACAGACCAAGCAAAATCCCGAACTTTGAAGTTAAATCTAATAAAAACAAGAACAAAAATATGCGTCAACACTTTCTTCCCTCATCACAAATCCAGAAGTCAAAATGTGGTCCCAGCTTACGGAACTGGCCAACCAAAGATATTTTTATTTTTTTATTACAAGTGATATAGTGTTGCATTTTTAATTTGTCCATAAAAAGAACAAAGTTAGTTCAAATTCTAACTTGAAACTTATAATACAAATATCCTACATATATAAACTTCATAAATAAAAGACCCTGGCATTCCATGCCACAAACCATCTCAAATTCAAATCATATTTACTCCATATAAAAGCACATGGAAACCAACATCAAGAAGATTATATTTAAGAATCAGTGATTATTGATTCTTGTAGAAATGCGACACATACTGCTACTGCTTGTATAGAAGTATACACTCTAATATTGAAGGCAGTTTCCTTCACAGAAATGATTTTACATACACAACAGATTATGTCCTTCCCTAACTTTACTTCTTCTATCTCTCCTCTCCCCCAAATAACATCAATCAAAGCCTTTTCCTTCAGGCTTCAGTTTTAACTTGTAAATACTTTGCAGATTTCAAACCACCATGATTAGAGTTTAGTTAATAGTAATACCAATATAGAAAGCAAGCAAACAAGTGGTATACAAAAGCCAATTTAATCAATAATATCCAGTGACCTGTATTCTGGTGCTGAAGCTTGATTTGACAGATGAGTTCTTCCAAACTGCTGAATTACTCGATCAGCACTCCATGGAAGTTCTAGAGTTAAATGAACCCTTCTTTTCTGTTGGGTAAAGGTTTTGCACGGAATGAGAACACAGAACATCAAAAGAAGCATAGAACAGATATCTAAATTTCAGTCAACTATATCATATTGGTTATTTCCAAGAAGAATATCTGCACCAAAGATCATATAATAGGACAGACAAAGGCACTGATACCAGGGATGAAAATATATTCAAATCAATTTGATATACCTGATTTGACGCTCTTCTATCTGCCTGCAAAGAAACACCAGCTGATCCGGCTTCAGAGATAATAGCAACTAACTTCTTACCATCCATAAAGAGCTGTTTTTCATGCATGTTGACCATCTCCAAGGTGACATCTTTACTGAAGGGATACATAGACAAAGGCAAGTCAGCTAGCATGACATGTTTACTAATAAGATAGGGAGACAAACTAAAACTCACGTATTACGAGTCTGATAAATTACACCCGTTCCACTAGGGGCCCTCACAAGCATGCCTTTCCTTCCTGTCATTTCTGCAACTTTGTCAGGGCCTCCTAACTGCATTGAAATTACAATTATAGCAACCAGGAAAGAGGGTTAGATTTAGCATCAATTGCAACAACACAGCCCCCAATCTGCACCATAAAGCATGTTAAGAGGAAAATTTGACAAAGGAACTTTTCAACAAAATTTTTTTTACTCCCCAATAACCAAGATAACAAAAGAATAATGACCCAATGGAAATGCAGGTATGTTTATAATCAAAGAAAAGGAGGATAAGGCATCCTCCATAGAGAAGGCTATAGTTATTTACAAAATTAATAACCTCAAACCAAATCAATGACATAGTTATAGCATATTTCCTTGTAAATACCTATTCAGTAGTTAATATGCAGAGAATTCAAGATTCATGCAAACATCATCTTATTATGAAAGTAATCAAGATTAATTACATTTAGATCTTTTAAAGCCTTGCTGTAGATTCTGATTTAGTCTTCTTTCTGCCACTTGAATATGCCTTATCGTCAATTCTCTAATCTTTTTTTCATATATAAATAACTATGCACATATGGTTTTAATACACAGACAATAGATACTTCAAATTAATAATTACATTTACTAGAAATCAACTTCAGGCCATATTTAGGGGGAGCAAAGAAGGATAAAATGACATCGAAACAAGAGCAAATTCTATAACCTCATTTCCAATCCTTCTGCTCATGTTTGGATGTTATGCAAATACAAGAAATAAACGAAGCAAGCATAGTTTTTCATTTTTTGGAACTACAAAAGCTGAGAAAGTAATATTTTTTTAGCTTCTATTATGATGACAGCTATTTTATTTAACCTGAGATAAGTAGGCTGTTACTGCAAAATTCTATAAAGTTCTAGTAAACATGTGCAATACCATGTTTTTACTTGTTACTGACTGATAGAACTAGACCAGAATTCAAGAGAATTATACTGAAAATGGAGCTATTATCTCCTCTACTACTCAATTACCAGTGGGGTAATCGAGCAGAGGGGCAATGGCTGATACAATATGCTATTGAAATGAAGAAAAACAAGAGGAAACTATAGATATCCCGAGCAAGTTCGAGAGTGCTCGGTTCTCTCCTCACAGAGCCTTCCTGAACTCTCTTCCTGCCTCATTCTGCGCTGCACTTGCTCCTTAAGTAATGCCCAGATCCAAGTCACACTTCCCACCTATATCCTAGGTTCACACATATCAGCTGAGGTCACATTTCCCGGCTTTGCAGTTCTGTGTGAGGTGAGTTAGTTACCGGTTTGTTAGGAGTGAGTTACTACTCACATTAGGCAGGTGCACGGGTTTGATTCCTTGCTCCTCCTGAAATTTCTTTCTCACATACACCTTAGGGGTCTTATCAATACTCCCCCCTAGAAGTCTCACCTTGTCCTCAAGGTGGAAGCTTGGGAATTGGTCTTGCATGTGGGACATAGACTCCCATGAGCTTTCAAATGCTGGGAGATCTTGCCATTGGATGAGGACCTCTTGTTCTCCAGCTGCATTGGTACGAACAGCGGTAACAGGCAGACGACTGCACTTGCAACTCTAAGTCTTCAGCCAAAAAAAGGGGGCAATGGTTGGCTGATAGCTAAAGGTGAGAGATTTTTTGAGGAGAGACACATGAAAGGTAGGATGAATGCGACTGCCTTCGGGTAATTTTAATGTATAGGCCACCTGTCCCACTCGGGCTAGGATCTCGTAGGGACCATAGTATCTAAGGACTGAGTTTTTGATTAAGTCTCTGGGCTAAAGAGCGTAATTTATATGGTTGGATTTTGAGGAAAACCCAATCACCTGGTTGATAAATCACCTCTCGCCTGTGCCTGTCAGCCTGTAGCTTCATGCGGTTCTGTGCCATCACCAAATTATCTTTGAGCTCTGCTAGCATTTGATCCCTGACAGCTAGAAGCTTGTTGACGTCCTCAACTGCGGAGGGGCTTGGTGTTCCCTTAAATAATATAGGCGGGTTTGTACCGTATAGAGCCTTGAATGGAGTGAGTTTTGTTGCACTGTTGTAATTGGTATTGTACCAGAATTCTGCCCAGCTAAGCCACTAAGGCCACTGCTTAGGTTTAGTACCAGTAAGACAGCGTAGATAAGTCTCGAGGCATCTATTGACTGCTTCAGTTTGGCCATCAGTCTGTGGATGGTATGCTGATGTCAATTTCAGTTTAGTACCCATTTGCCTGAATAACTCAGTCCAAAATTGGCTGAGAAAAACTCTGTCCCTATCCATGAAAATGGATGATGGGAATCCGTGTAGTCTAACAACTTCCTTGATGAAAATGTCAGCTACTTCTTTAGCTGTGAATGGATGACACAGAGGGATAAAATGAGCATACTTTGTTAGCCTATCAACTATCACCAAAATGGTATCCACCCCTTATGTTTTTGGTAAACCACCGATGAAGTCCATTGAAACGTCAGATCACGTATGATTGGGAATAGGGAGTGGTTGTAGCAACCTAACAGGTGATAGAGTTTGGTATTTATTCCTCTGGCAGACTTCACAGGTAGCTACATATATTTGAATATCTCTCTTCATCCCTTCCCAATATACCAGGGCAGAAACTCGTTTGAAGGTTCTGAAAAACCCTGAGTGTCCACCTACTGCAGAATCATGGAATTCTTTAAGAATTAGGGAAATACTAGATGACTTTGGTATTACTAGCCTATCCTTATACAATAGTAGGTTCCCCTTTATTCGATAGCCTGGATGGGAATCAGGTTGAAGTAAAACCTGCTGCATAATTCGTCCCAGTTTAGGATCCGCTTGAATTCTTCTACCAGGTTATCTAGTCTGTGAAACTAAACCGTAGAGATGGCTGAATATTGCATTCTGCGGGAGAGGGCATCTGCTACCTTGTTCTCTGTTCCTGGTTTATAGTGGACTTCGAAATCAAACCCAATCAGCTTGGAAATCCACTTATACTGTTCTTCTCCCATGAGTTTCTGATCTGTTAGGAATTTAAGACTTTGCTGATTAGTAAGAATGATGAAATGGTGGTCCATTAAATAATGACGCCATTTTTGAAAAGCAAAGACAATTGCCATGAGTTCCCGTTCATACACAGACTTGACTTGAGCTCTCTCAGAAAATCCTGGCTTATATAAGCCACTGGTCTGCCATTCTGCATCAGTACTACTCCAATTTTTGTGCTTGATGCATCCGTTTCCACCGTGAAAGTTTTAGAAAAGTCTGGAACTGCTAAGACTGATATACTGGTCATGGCTGATTTCAGTTGTTCAAATGCAAGTTGAGCTTCCATTCCCCAAGAAAAATTATCCTTAAGAAGATTGTTAGTGGTTTGGCAATCTTTCCATAATTCCTCACAAATTTCCTGTAGTAACCCTTGAGTCCAAGGAAACCTCTAAGGCTCTTAACATCATTCGGAGTAGGCCATGTCTGCATTAACTTCAATCTTCTTTGGGTCAGCTGCCACCCCTTCACAAGAAATCAAGTGGCCTAAATATTCTATCTGGGGGTGCCCGAAAGCACACTTCTTCTTGTTCACAAATAACTGCTGCTCCTGTAGTTGCTGTAACACCATTCTAAGGTGCTGTAAGTGAGTCATCTTGTCCTTACTGTAACCTAGAATGTCATCAAAGAAGACCGACACAAACTTCCTTAGGAATGGCTTCAACACTTCGTTCATAAGTGATTGGAAAGTTGAGGGAGCGTTGGATAACCCAAACGGCATGACCAAGAATTCATAATGCCCAGCATGGGTTCGGAAGGCTGTTTTTGGGATATCTTCCCTTCTCATTCTGATTTGATGATATCCAGACTTCAAGTCTAGTTTGGAGAAATACTTCAGGTCCTCCCAATTCATCTAACAGCTCGTCTATGACTGGAATGGGAAACTTGTCAGGTATTGTAATTTTGTTAAGCGCTCTATAATCAACGCAAAAGCGCCAACCTCCATCTTTTTTTCGTACCAATATAATAGGGCTGGAGTATGGACTATTGCTGGGTCTAATGATTCCAGCGATCAACATTTCATCCACAATTCTTTCTAATTCATTTTTCTGGTAGTGTGGGTACCTGTAGGGCCGTAAGTTAGGAATTTGTACTCTATCTTTTAGGTTGATGGCATGATCTTGCTTTCTCTCTGGCAGTAGACCTTGAGGATTCAAGAATAGATTCTCGAACTCGGCCAGCAAGTCCTGCAACTCTGTCCAGAGGTGGTTGGCCGGTTGCTGTTCCGTAGTGACATCCTTGTATTCTACAAGGTACCCTTCTCCCTTATCCTGCAGGGCCTTGATCATAGCTTTTAAGGAAGCTGGTGATCTACAAAGGGATGGCTCTCCTCTAATGGTCACCACTTCTTGGGCCACCTCAACTTTTAGTGTTAAGTCTCTAAAGTTGGCCCTTATCGCCCCAAACTTTCCAGCCAATCCATTCCTAGCACCACGTCTGCGCCTCCTAATTCAAACAAGTAGAAGTCCTGAACAACCTTCACTCCTTGCATGTGTAATACGACTCCCCTGCATACTCCCTTGCTTCTCACCCTATGTCCATCTCCGACCTCTACCATGTATTCCAAAGTGTCTAAAACAGAGAGACGAAGTTCCAGAACCACCTCCTTAGATATAAAGTTGTTAGACGCGCCGCAATCTATCAGAACTACTACTTCCTTCCTTCCTATTTCTCCCCAGAGTTTGAGAGATTTTTTGGACGTCATTCCCATGATACTGTGTATGGAGAGTTGCAAGGCCCATTCCTCATTGACGACTTGCTCTCGTTCCAGTTCTACCTCACCCTCCTCCTCAATCGGATTTTCAATTAGCAGCACGTAAAACTGCATGTTTTTGCACACATGCCCTGAACTATATTTTTCATCACATCGGAAGCATAGTCCCTTCTTCATCTGATCTTGATATTTTGCATTCGATAACCTCCTGGATCCGCCTCTTCTGCTATCTCCCATTCCTTCTCCTACTGCCTTGTCTCCTGGATTACTGCCCACTGACACAGTTTTAGAAATAGCTGATACCATCCTGGCTCCTCCCCTGTGTACGTTGCTATAATGCCTTCCTCCCAAGTCCACCATCGTAGACAGAGGTGGTTGAGCTGGTTGTAGCTCCAACTTGATGCCTTTCCTCCGGTTGAAATGAACTTCCCACACGTCAAATTTTTCTCCTCAATTAGCAAGGCTTGGTCCATCAGATCAGTTAGAGAGCTCAATCTATGAAGCCTTAGTTCAGCCCGTATTTCCCTCTTCAGGCCGTTTAGAAATACTCCTCTCAACATCTCCTCATCTGCATGTCTCAGAGGTCCCGAAATCAACTCAAAATTCTCCCTGAATTCCCCTACCGTGCCTGTCTGCCATAAGCCTAACAGAATTTCAAGCGTATTTCCCGTCAAAGTTGGTTGAAAACGCCGGAGAACGGCTTCCCTGAACCTCGCTCAGTTCACTTCTACTGTCCGAGCCTCCTACCATTGGTACCAGTTGAGTGCTCTTCCCTCCAGAGCTAGTATTACTGCCTGAATCGTTTCTCTGTCTGTTATGGAATTGATGTGGAAGTACCTCTCCACCCGATTGAGCCATCCGTAAGCATCTTCTCCCGAGAACAATGGTAGCTCCATGCGCCTCGTCCGATCTTCTTGATTTACTGCTCTGGGCGTGCCATACGCCCGCTCAGTATCTCCATCCTCATCGACGTGAGGTTCTGGTCTATTTGGTGAAGGTTCCAGCGTTCTTCCTCTGAGAAACCGCAGCAATTCTTGCTGCAGCTCGTCATTTTGCTTCTCTCGTGCCTCTCTGGCCAGTCGTTCGTCGATGGCTTCCTTCCTCCACTGCACGAATTCTGCTCTTATGTCCTCCACTATGTTCATTCCACGTTCCAAGGCTTCAATTCTGGCTTCCATCCTAATATTCACCATGGCACAGCTCCTGGATTGGGAGCTCTGATACCAGTTGATAGAACTGGACCAAAATTCAAGAGAATTATACTGAAAATGGAGCTATTATCTCCTCTACTACTCAATTACCAATGGGGTAATCGAGTAGAAGGGCAATGGCTAATACAATCTGCTATAGAAATGAAGAAAACCAAGAGGAAACTATAGATATCCCGAGTAAGTTCGAGAGTGCTCGGTTCTCTCCTCATAAAGCCTTCCTGAACTCTCTTCCTGCCTCATACTGCGCCGCACTGCTCCTTAAGTAATGCCCAGATCCAAGTCCCACTTCCCACCTCCATCCTAGGTTCACGCGGTACATGGCTTTCAGCTGTGTGAGGTGAGTTAGTTACTAGTTTGTTAGGAGTGAGTTACTACTCACATTGGGCAGGTGCACAGGTGTGATTCCGTGCTCCTCCTGAATTTCTTTCTCACATGCACCTTAGGGGTCTTATCACTGACTCCACTTGTGGAAGGACTAATTTAACTTCGCCCCAACCCCCAAGTAAAAAAAATGCCCTTCAGATTCATTTCTCACATGAAGATTTTTTTTTTATAAAATAAGAATTTGTTAAGAAAGAAAAGAGTACAAGACAGGAGGATTAGGAATCCTCCGAAAGCTACACGGGAACAAAGGAAAGAAAAAATAAACAAAGAGATCTCTCTTCTTCAAAACACTATAATAATTTCTACTCAAGCTTGCATACCTCCCTAACCTATTATCAAGCGTCCTAGATTTCCCAAACTTAAAAATAGGCCCAAAGCATAAGGAACAGGTAGGTTAAATTGAGAGACAAACAGAGAGGTAAAAAGGTGTTCAACAAGTTAAGCCAAAACCATATATTTGCTTCTAGATTAAGAGTGAATTTCAGATAAAAAAAATTCTTAATTTATTTTAAGATTTTCCCCCAATATTCATCCTGATCCCACTCCGTACATAGTCTAGCTGCATTTGAGCTGTATCCCACAAGTATCAGGAACTATCATACAAGTACACAAAAGGATCCTGAAAATATCTAAAACAAACATAGTATGTCAATTATGAATACGCCTGATACATATCCTTGAATATCCAATGACCAACATTATCCAATTCCAATAGCAAACCCATGCTTCATTCCATAAAAAGCACCTCCAAAGTTTGAGAAAATCATCAGCTACAGACTATAGCAGTGTCATTCCTCTATTAATGACTTGAACACACTAAAGGATAGTTTAAGGCATTAAACCCCGCCTTCAACATGTCTACAGTTAAAAACTCTTCCACAACCCATTTAAACTTAGTTCAGGCAGGTGGATCAGGATGAAGTGAAGGTTTTTACATCAAATTCTTATGATATCTCACACGTATTGGCACAAAAATTAAAAATTTAAAAATTATAGAATGAAGGTTATTAGTATGTGATGATGTCTGACAAGTATCCAATACGGTATTTGGTACGGGTATCCATCTGACACGGGTACTGCAGATATTTTGAAGTATCGGTGCTTCCTAGTGAGTGAGTGTCCTTGACAAATTTATTACACAAAAAGATTTAGATGTCAGTAGAAAACAATGTTATAAAGTAAAGAGGAACATCATCAAATGCAAACTTTACATTCAATCACAGAACACTATCAACACAAGAGCAAGGAACGGAAGGTCTGAACTCAGTATAAATAGGCTAGTTTAGTTCCTTCAAAACACCAATTGTGTGACAAGAAAAGGCAAGCATCTTTAGATTTACTGCCACCATGCATCTCCATAACCATTTTAAAACAAACTTTAGACATCATCTTTTTTAAAACCTTCTGGTAGGAACATAAGCTTTAATAGAAAAGCTGGAATACTGTGCATTATGCAGAAATGTGTAAAATGCTCCAGCAGATATACCATAGCAGTTGCTTTCTTAATTGTTATGTTATGGGACAGGTATTGACCAACAATTAGATATGATATGCAACTTTTTTTAGTAAATTTTAAGTAATCTGCTACAGTTAACAAAACAAATGCTGCAGAAAAGGAAACTGTTCGTTAATAGAGGAAGGTGAATATAAGCTCAAGCAAATGTTTTTCAAAGCAAGAAGGTGAATCAATGTGTGATCACTACCTGGTCAATTACATCATCCAAGGGATTATTTGGAATATCCAAGGAACAAATAATCTCTGACATTTTTGTCTCGCGCTCCAAGGCTGCATCATACCTGCAATAAGTTCATAAACCATTCATCACTTCCATACTCTTCTTTCTTCTTTGTTTTCTTCTAATTTTGGTTAATGCAAGATAATTTGCCTTGCAGTTGCTTTTATAACAAGTTATTCAACATAAAATAATAATTAGTACCATTATAACATTAAAACCAGAACCTTAGAACTGAAGAAAATTGGTTAAATTCTAAACCTCTAATGGAGTTCAGTTATGTAGTCATGTCTTGCTTGGAGATATTCATCCGTTTTTTTCCATGCACAAATGGCATGTCCATTCTTCAGGAACTAAATTACTAATTGGGGGAAATCAGGCATGCTTGATGGACAAATTTACCACAGCAGGAAAACTGGAGCAAAATTTCCCTTTCCTGCAAGGAAAAATAATAAGTGATTCCTGCATCCCCAGCATCAAAACAATTCAAGAAGGATTTTTTTTAAAATAATAATAAAAAGAAGTTACCTCCTCAGTATTGCAAATTCCACATATCTGAAACTCATCATCTAAGTCAGTAGATTCCTGCAGGGAAAAATAAGTGATTCCTGCATCCCCAGCATCAAAACAATTCAAGAAGGGATTTTTAAAAATAATAATAAAAAGAAGTTACCTGCTCAGTATTGCAAGTTTCCCACATCTGAAACTCATCATCAGAGTCAGTAGATTCAAGAGCAAAGCCAGCTGCATCAACCCAGTGGAATCTTAATAAAATGCAATCAAGCAACCCAGCAAATTCAAATTTGTCTTCCAAAACCATAATTGGACTTTTAATCAAGATGCTTTTAGACGAGAGAAATGGTATTTACTTAACTACAATGATGCCTTTAAGATTGACATACCCAATTAACAGAGGAGCAGATTCCATATACAGTGAAGTTGAACAAATGAACAAAAACATAACAAAATCAAATTGAAATCATCACACATCAATGATACCGAAGGTAGGCGAAAGGCGCCCTTAAGGCCCTAAGGGGGTTTTCAAGCCTTGAGGCAAGAGGCGCCAAAAAGCGCATGCTCCTTACTAAAAAAAGGCGTTCACATTTGCAAAAAGAAGAAAACAATAAAATATTTGGTTATTTTCTATTAATTTTCCATACAAATTAACTATGCAAGTCTAACATTCACAGTAAAAATAATTGATTAAGATGTTCAATTTACAAACCCTAAGTCGCTCGCGACCAAGAGTCCCAAAGTTCAACAACTAGTTATTTTTCAACATTCTAACTATTTTACCCCCTTTGGCAACATATTTAGCAAAATAGATGGTTGGGCTTATTAATAGGCATTAAAAGCGTGCATCAAGGAGCTGACCTTTCTAGTGCCTCACCTCAACGCCTTAGGCGCGCTTTTGAATACATTGTTTCTAACCTAACCTAAAAGCAAACTGAAAAGGCCCAAATTCCCCTCAACTTCATTTTTTTGCTAAGCAACAAATCTCTGAAATTGTAAAAAATTAAATGTGAACCTTGTGACCAAGAATCTACAGTCATATAAAATATAAAAGATACATATGAAATGGTTAAACTTTCTAATTTTCTCACGAGGGACATTTATGTTATTTAGATCAACTTTAATTATGTTCCATATTGATTCCAACCAAACTGTGGACTGAGAATGGTCATTCCATTCTAGCCTATTCCATTCCATTCCCATTTGTGGAATTACCATTCCATGTACCAAATGTGGCATAAGACTCCTAACGTAATAAGAATCCTAATATTCTAATAGTTTCTTTAAACCAAATATATGTCACTCCAATCCACATCAGCAAACAAATCTTTTGGTTGGAGAGGAATGTGCACATCTTAAAGGGCATATATATGCCCCCCAGATTTTAAATGGGATAGGAATGTTTAATTGCTATGGTCATCACTGTTTCAATGGAATTTCCATTTCCAATATGCAGAGAGACTGGACAGTCTTGGAGCATTTTTATTCTGTGTTTTTACTTTTCCTCATTGGAGGATATCTTATCCTCCCGCAGTTATACTTTCCCTCTTTTCTCTCTAATAATATTTATTTTTTTCCATCAAAAACAAATTTAAGGCTAAATGGAAGTAGCACTAGGAGTTACTTTCTGCTATCTAAGACTGACAGTAATTTCAGCAAAACTTTACCAAACAGCTAGGAAGCATAGATCAAAGTGGGACATGACATGGTCAGGATATAATAAACAAAATTAATATAAGATTACCATAAAAACACAAATCCTGACAGGAGCACCTGTGTTTAAAATATAAGCATTACTATTTAGTAATTCCTAGCACAAATTCTAGAGACAAAACAGAGACACCAATGTTTAAAAGGTCAGCATTAGTCTATGTAGACATAATAAAACACTATCATTTATCCAATTTGTATGATCTCCCATTCTTATTAGCACAAAAATTTTAAAAAATGAAAATAAAAATCCCATGATCTAGGCTAGAAGATCTAATCATGTTTGGTAAGTATCTAACACAGATATGTATCCAACATTAGTACAACAGCCTTTTTAAATTGTCCGTACTTCCATGCTAAGCAGGCAAACACATTACTGCTTTGATATAGGAGTGGTGATTCAACTTTGCATGTTGTGTTAGTGTTAGTAATTGTATTTTATCCAAATTTATCTAATATCTTTAGTTTAACAAATGATCAAGTATTATATTATTTCCAAATCAAATGGATTGTGTCTGGTTAAACAGATTCATGTCATATCACTTTCAGGTTCCTGCAGTAAATACATGTCAAATTAAACGAGGCTCATGTGTGTTTCCATGTGCTAAATATTACCATCCCTACTTCAACAGAACTTTAGACATGCATTTACTAAGCAGCATTCTTATTGCAGCTCCTCACAGCATTTAATAATTTCTTTATAGAAAAAACAGTTCTTCGTAATAAGCAATAACAATACCAAACTAACCCAAAGGGGGTGAAATGTATTTTACCCAAGAGAAATTTTTGGTACAAATCAAAGGTAAACTGATCTATTATAAGTTTATAATGTATGACAGAAAATGCACCACTTTCTTGCCCTTGTGGCACATAATAAATTAAAAAAGGACAATGACTATGAAGAACAGATGTTTTGGCATCTAAAATCATTTCCCCAATTCTATCCAAGAAACAAAAAACATTTTTGTAGTGGCTAAGTGGCTATGGTGCTTCCATTTGGAATGTGCACTTATTTTGGAAATTTTCCTATCCTCCACTGTTGCACTTTTATCCTCTTTCAATAAATTATTTTATTAAACAAAAACCAGAAAACTATCAAGAACCAACTCTCCTAAAAACTTAAGCTATTACGTAGAAGCTCAAGAATGGTTTTTATTCTCTAACACACCCCCTCAACCAAAGCCCTTTGAGCTTGAATCGTAGACAATGCAAAGGCTCATTTACTTTGTAAAGAAATTTGATTTAACTATGAAGATTAGGGACAGCAAGTGTCAAACTCCTAACCACTTGGTTATAGAGGTTCCAAAACCATGTCAAAGACTAACCATCCCAAAAGCTTAAGCTGTTAGGTAGAGGCCCAGGAATGGTTTTTAATTTTATATCCCTTACAAAAACAATGACCAAATTTTATAACCAAATAATTGCATTTTTATTAATGGAATAACTATTTTTTTAAAACAGGACGATTAATTGGACCCTTTATCATCCATTGAAGGGATGAGAGTCATGAGACCACGACTGTAATAATGCATTATGAGAAAGGGCTTAATACTATATACACCTGAAGCATAACAAGAACAAGGATAGGTACACAAGATTCATCAAAATTTCTTTTTAAGACACTCACTTTCAGATTCTTCATCACTTTCAGCATAGTTGGGAGGTTGACACTTGGCTACTTTTCTAACCCTTCCTACTACTGAAACACCAGGACTTGCCGACCGCCTCTTTCTTTGAAGCTCCTTTACACCATCCTCTCCTATAACAGAATTGCAAAAAGAACTAATAAATGCACAATAATGAAAATAAATGCAATGCATCCAGCAAAACAAGATCCAAACATACCAGAGAGAAGTTCAGGCTTTTCTGGCAATGGGTAATTTTCTTCCACAAATTTTAGCAGCAATTCTCGAGGTCCAGAAATAAAGTCATCAAGTTCAGAACCCTATCCAAAAAAAATAAATAGAAAGCATGTGATAAAACTGAAGTGAAGAAAACAAAATAGCTTTATATACAAATGAGAACAGAATCCAAATACACACATATTTTGTCACAGCTTCCTCTGTCCTTGCTTCACCAGTACTCTGGAGACCAATGACAACACACTTATCTTCCATTAATGCTTCCTTCACTAGTCTCACACTAGCAGGGACTTTAGCAGACATACACGAGTCTTAAGAATCGCTACAGCAGTACAATGAGAAGTAACGAACAAAAGAACCAATAAAACATTTAGCATCTAAAGACATCAAAATAAAAATTGTCTTTAGGCACCACTCAAGATCTGATACCTGGTGGCTTGCCCAGTATAATCGCCATAGTTGACTAAAATTAGGTTTTTCATTTAGGAAGTCACTGGCTGACAGCAATTCCACACGTAATTGTGCCCAAAATTCTGCTGCCTTTTTATACATCTCCTAAGAAATTTGACAAAAACAATTAGATCATCAGACGAGAATATTGAATTAAAAAATTAAAAAAATGAATCTACGCAATATATAGACAACTACACTTTTTTCTAATTATAGGAAAAGAAAGATAAACAGTCTGCCGCTAGGAGATCCGGAAGACACATGCACATCTGTTTCTATATAATAATAATAATAATAATATATAAAGGGAGAGTCCACTTATGAAATGCTAAAAGAATAGGATGCTAAGTGGCAAACTGTAATGATAACATGTGTTAGGGACGTTCTTTGAATTATTTGAATGTTAAGTCATAATAACTTTCCAAATTAAAGATAAACAAATCCCTAAAATTATATAATTGATAATTTTATTATTTAATATACAAATAATTGAACATTTAAAAATTCCAAAAACTATGCAATTGATAATGTTATCAATTAATATACAAATAATTGGGAATGGTTTTTGCCCAACATTCACACACTTTCATTCACATGTAAAAATGATTCCCAAAAATATTTTTTTCAAAACTTAATCAAATGGCCCATATAAGTAAGTATATTTTTACAAGTATAACACAATATGACGTTTAAAAACAATAATTTTACTTACAAATAAATAAACTTTTATAAGATTTTTTATTATATATTATTTCATTATTTTATGAATTTATTTTTATTCTTTTGTTTATGACTTTGTTTATCGCACGGTTGCTTTTCTAGTCTCTACTATGTAAAACACCTATCCCTTACTCTTACCACACATGTATGAATAATTCACAGCCTCTGACTGGAGGTCCACTGCAAATAAGTTGTTTCTCAACACTCCAAACAATTAATCTAGCCATGGATTTCCATTTTAATTTTTTTCCTTAGAGAAGAAGAAGAAATATTATCAAAGGTAAGAAGGAAAGATACAATGGAAGAAGAGGGTAAGAAGTCCTTCTTAACAGAGGCAAAAAGAACCTCCGTGGGATAACAACGTAAGCAAGACAGAAAGCAAGAGGAGTCAAAATACACGGAAGCAAAAGAGTTGCATTCCTAATTCAACATAGTTAAAACATCTGTCATGTCTGTGTGTTTAAGGTTGGTATTTTTTTATATAGAAATAAATAAGTTTGATATTTACCAGCAAAAACCAAACAATAAGCCAACCAAAAGCAATAAAAAAGAGAAAAGCTAATGACTTTATACCATGTCAAGCAACTCACAAACAGCCCACTAAAACTGGGCGATGGAATTCTGTTTTCTTCAGCTTATTCTCTACTGATGATTATTTTCAGATGTTAGTCAATAATTAACTGCTTCAGTAAAGAAATTTCTTGTGTGTAAGTAAACAAATCAGTGCCTCGTACCAACATTTCATCTCCTAATGGTGCTTCAATAACTTCGAACTCAGCACCCTTGTAGCCAAGTGTCCGGCATAAATGCATCCCCCTGAAATGAGAAAAATGAAGCAAAAGAATATATCTTTCATAAACATATATGTACACAACCCTGAGGGTGGGTGTGTACGTGGAAATATCAAACCTTGCTTTCGTGTCCATGGCAACTAGTTCCAGAGCTCCAACACCCCCTCTTTCAAGAGCACCTGGATGGATAAATTCACATAGGTTGTTACCAATAAACATTTAGGGTGTGGGGGGCGAGACACACATGTAGGAACAGGTATTTATTTAAACATAGAAATAAGCAATTCCTAAATGTTCTATATGATGCCGCAATAATAAGTTGAAATTAAAGCATCAGAAAATATAACTTATATTCGTAAATGGTTTTAAAGAAATAACGATGCAAAAATACAAGGGGTATCTTTTTAAAGTTACCAACTAGTCCATGTGGTTCAAACTCACTCTGTTAGAGGCCAACAATTCAAATCATGCAATCCAAAATATGAAAAAAAAAAAAAATCACGTGATATGTGGAATTCGTATCAACTATCTCCACATATAGAATGTCATGAACTAAGAATAAAAAACAATAAAATAAAAATCTTAAACTGCGTTTGGCAATTGTCATAATTTAAGATGCTAGATGACCAAAAATACATTATCAACAAGAGAAGCATATTTCCTTCCTAAAAGGCTGCACAGCAAGTATATGAAAGAAATAAGGTCCAACAATGGATATATCCATAAATTTATCTTATGAATGAAAGAAAAAGCAAAACTAGTTCAAGAAAACAAAAATGACTAGCTATAATTGTATTTCAAAATACAAAACAAAAAGAGAACAACACACCTAGAAATTCACCGAAATCACAGAAAGAAGTCCCAGGTCCCCAAAGACCAAGTCGAACCATATAACCGATATTGCGAGGTTCAGATGCACCAGTAGCTGAGCAATAAACAACACGAGCTTCAGCCAGTCGAGCCTGTCAAATTAGATTCTAATAACTTAGAGAAATCCCATTTACTGTCCATTTCAATGCTAATTATTGCAAAGTAATAATTTGACTCTAACATTGACATTGATTCAGTTACAGCAAGAAACACATGTGCAAGAGAGACAGGGGCATAGAGGGAGGGAGTGGAAGAGGTTTTTGCAAAATAAGCCAAAATTAGAAGATATTTGTATAGAAGTCACTCTTGTTTGAAATGACAAAATACAATTAACACTTTGTAAATTACATTGACAAATATGGATTCTCTATATGGCCTGATGATGCAGGGGGGCTGTTGGAGATAAAAAGATTGCACATCCTTTTGTATGGGAAAGCCTTATCCCCTATCCAAACTTTAATGAAAATATCACTTCAATCACCTTACACATCAACCACCAATATTCTTTTGATGCTGTTAAAGTTATTACTTGCTTGTCTAATTACAATCTTATCAAATAGTCAAAAGCTTAGGGCCTATATGGAGTCATCCTGATGTTTTTTTCTTATACCAAAAAATAAAAATTGAGACAAAAAATACAAGTAGGGTGAGCATAAGAAATCCTCCAGAGAAGTAAAAACTAGATACAACAATAAACATGTAAAGACTCAAGAATGTAGCATGGCTTCCCAATCTCTCTACACTTCACTTAAAGCGATCCCCTTGTAATTCAAAACAGCTGTGAGCTGAACACCAAAGAGAGACAAAAAACATAACCCTATCTCAAAGCAAGTTAAGGGGCAAAGATAAATCCTTAAAATTGCAAGCATTTTGCTCCAAACAAAAGCACCAAATAAATGCATAAGCAGCACATTGCCGCAAAATTTTAGCCTCCTTATTTTTGCCAAATCATTTACGCCAAACCACAAAAAAGAGCTCCAAAGTTGAGGGACACACCCAGTGCTCACCAAGAACCCCAAAAGGTTGTTCGAAAGGAAAGTTGCTACCGTACAACACCAAAAACAAAATAGTTTACTGTTTCTGAGCTGCTTCTGAACATAACAAAAATATAAGGAGAAAGGGCCTTGTGAGGTCTCCAATTCTGCAACAAGTCATTAGTATTAATCCTGCTAAATACTAAACATGAGAGTTGACCTTAGAGGGAGCCTTAGAATACCAAATGGGCCTATCAAGAAGGAATTTTAGAAGAAACCCCTCTGAAAACTCTATTGCACAATGATACAATGGAAACTTCTGACTGAAAATTCTACTGTTACACTCAAGCCAACAAATGCACCACATACAAACTTAGCAAACTTCCTGTTCAAATTTTAGGTATTAGATGGAAAAGTGAAAAGAGAATATATTTCACTACTGAGACTATGAATAATTGTTAAACAACATTGACCTTAGAACCCTACTTATTAATAATCTATGTCAAGTGCAAGTGTAGTACAGCTACAACTGGTACAAGTCCTTTTACAAATTTAAAAAAAAAAAAAAAAGTACAAGTCTAGCCCAATAACACTCACAACGTACCAACACAATATAACTTAACATAATAATACTCTTTAACATAAGATACCCTAGCATTCTAACACTCTCTCTCAAGTTGAAGCTTACTAAGCTCTTAGCTTGTTACAAATAAACACACTTAACAAAAAATTTAAAACATAATGCTCCATAAACCACAGCTTGTAATAAAAAATGCAGTAGAAGAATACAAGCTCGGCTGAGACAAGACAACACAATGAGTAGGTGGCTAGAATGACACACAACCAGAAAAGCTGGTTGGAATGTTGCACAGCCAAGGAAGGAAGGATACTGGTGAGTAGAAATAGAAACAAACCACTAAAAGGAGACAACTCAGCAGGTAGACAGCTCGAGTGACGCACAACCAAAGAAAAATAACATTGCGAGAAAGAGTCAAAGTGGTAAAGGGCATATGAACCACCACAAAACCCAAAAATCCTTCAATAGAACATAAAAATTCATTAAAAAAAAAAAGCACTATTTGTAGACCTCAATGGTCAAGAAAAAAAAAAACCTTCAAATTTGAACCCTAGAGACCAAAAAACCTAGGAGACCACGTTCAAAATGTGAAAAACTGAATTTGGCTCGAAAACGTCTAAAGAATGACTTGGTCAACAATAACAAGGCTTGGTCTAGTGGCTCAACTTGGCTTGAAATTGGAAAACTTAACAGTTGGAGATACATGCACAGGTTGTTACAGGAAAAATATACATATGGACTATGGTCATTAGAATTATGTTATTTTATTTTTTTAGCTCCTTGGTTTAGGGAACTTTCTAGCTTTTGCTGAGTTGGCAATTCTGTTATGCTTTATCTTTTCCTTTCTTGTATTTTTCTATTTTATATGGCAGATCATATATAGGAAGAATGTATCAAGACAGATTCATTCATCACTAATATCAAATTACATTTCCTCTCTATTCTCCTCTCTATGTCACTTGCATACTCTCATGCATTTAGCTTTAATCACCGGAATGGCTCTTCGTTAATGGCTCATTCCCTAGTTAATTGCCATTGAAGCTCCCGGTTTCATAGCATTCCCTGGGTTTCTCCTATTCTGTAATTTCCCTGTTACACAGGTCTGTGTGGGACTCTCGCACCAGGAAATCAATGGTGCCAGGAGGCACATGGATAGTATTCCAGTAATAACCTCTTCCGGCGGTCTATGCATAATGAGACATCTTAATAGTAGTAAAATGTGTTTCCGCAAGTTGAAATAACAAGTGAATTGCTCATTTGGCCAAAACAAACTTCCAACAATAAATGCTCTCCGAAGGACAGGATCTGTAACTCACATAATCTGTAAATGTTTCTCCAACCATGCCACCTTCATCTTCATCCCGTTCCACTTCAACAGCTAGCTGATATATTTTAATGTAAAACAAAAAAACAAAAAAACAAAAATATAGATATAAGAAGGCTAGTAAAAATTGTACATTATACGAACAAAATTTTAAAGACAAAAAGCCTTAACAGAAAAGCAACAAACACAGTCCATAGAGAAATAAATACAAGGAAGGAAATGTAACAGGACCACTGGAGAAATAATAGAAATATCACAAGGAAAAGTCATAAATTCTTTTTGCTGGAAAGGGGGATTCTAGGTTCAAAAATTAATTTTTATTCAAAAGCAAAAAGCACTAAATATCAGAAATATGAAAGGAGAGGATGAGATATCCTCCAAAACAAACTGAACAAAAATAGAGTCAGAGAATAAAAATATAGAAAGCTGTCCAATCTATCTGCAAATCAGAAATGCAAACCCATTTAAACCATTTGTGTGCAGAACAACAAAGAGAAGCCATAATCACAATCCTATTCCATAACATATGTAGGGGCAAAAAGAGATGCCTTGAAGATGAAGGTATCCTGCTCCAAACAAATACACCAGTGAACCAAATATTGTGATGCTTGTGCTTGGACTTTAGATCCTCCAGGAACTTTTAGCTGTAAGTCATTTTTTAAAATTTCTTATTTCTAATCCTTCTCCACAAATTTCAGTTTTAACAAATTCTTTCTGGGAAGGTCAAAGCTACCTCTCCCTCTAATGTTAAGACTTTTGTTTGGACAGTGGTGCTTACAAGAATTAACACAAATTACTTGTTACAAATGTGCAGACCACATAAGGCCATTTCTCCAAATGATAGGGTTATGAGCTTCAAAAATTATGAAACAAGTAGCCACCTCTTTTTGCATTGAGGTAAATTGGCAGTTTGGGTGCAAGCAGTTTGGTCTGTTCAGAGATCACTTAATATGTCTGCCTAATCTTGAAGTTTTTAAAGTTTCAGGGGTAGACAGGATAACATAGTCAAAGTGCTTTGGCATTGTGTTCCACAAATTCCAGAATTCGACAGGAGCATAATTCTAAAAATTTTAGCAATAAATTTCTTCCTCCACAACTTTTATGGGACAGGCTTCTCTTCCTATCCTCTTTGTGGACTTCTGCTCATGGATTTATTAAGGGTGTTTCTAGGTCAGACTTGCAGAGGGACAGGTCTCTCTTATGAGTTTATTTTTTTTCTTTTCCAGTTTTCTTTCTCTTCTCTGTAGTTTTCATTGTAGCTTTAGGAGGATTCTCCAATCATCCTGTTTGTACTTTCTCCTCTCTTGATAAATTCATCTGTTATCCACCAAAAAAAAAAAAATCTAGGAACACTATAACCATGTGAATTTAAGAAATGTTCTTCCACCAAATCATGTTCCCAAAAGTCCCATTGGTGTGCAGGCTGCTAATAAATTTTAAATTGTTTCTCCCCCCTCCTTCCATTCTAAATTGCCTACATCTGAATATTAGATCTCAAGGAAATCTCAACATGATACAAGAGACTTAGTGTTAAGATAACAGAGAAAATACCAAGAAGGCTGGTTTTGTCATACATTTCTGCTGAGGGCCACTCTAAGTGAAAAAATTTCAAGACCCATAAACAATTTCACTTCTTTGCAAAATTACTCCAATTTTGATTTTACAATGCATGAAATTTCTATTAAAAGCAATTCCACACTCACAGAGGCACCCACACTGAACATTCTCCCCCATAAAATGACGATAAAATTCCAAGCAAGTGATGGACCAAAGCTAACTGAGTTGATTTTAGCACATTCCCCGTAGTTGTTCTTTCCCTCTGTTCCCATCAATAAAGTTCTTTCTCTATAAAAGAAAAAAGAAAAGAAATAGCATTTTCTACTTCTTTGCAATGCTTGTTCATCCTTATTGTCAACTATCATCAGTTCATTACACGTTATGGTATGTCCTGCACATCGATCATGAAATGCTACGCTCACCCAGTTGAGTCAACATCAACCATTCTAAACCAGTATATACAGGATTCCACGATTGCCCAAAATCATTCTACCCAGTTAACGAGTGACATAACGTTCGTTCAAGAGTTCATAGTTCCGAAATTTGGTCGGAGTAATAGAAGGGAACCAAACCTCGTTGACTTCTTCAGGAGGAGGCCCAGAAGGGACGAACGGCTTGACCTTCGAGACATCGACGGTGAGGACGTGCCCGCATTGCGGGCAAGCGACCCGTGCCAAGCCAATGCGCTCGTTGAGAATGGCCTTGCAGCCGGGACAGGGAATCTGGGTCTTGGTGGGATCAATGCCGGAGGCGGGAACGTTCGACGGCAGCGACGGAGGAGGTGACGGTGGATGAGGCGGCTTCTGGTGGGTCCTGCTTTCGGGTTTCGGGGGCAGCATTTGTGGCATTCCACAGGTTAGGCAAGCGAACTCCGTCAGTCCCGGCGCCACAGTCAGGGTCGTACGGCAGACGGCGCAACGCACTTGGACTCCTTGCTCGGCGTGGGGCAGCGGCGGGGGAACCGGTGGCTGGGTCATTTTGGGAGAAAGTGTGATCAGTGAGGGAGTGCCTCGGCGGTTGGGTTCGGCGGGAAGAGGAAGCGAGGAATAGCGAGAGAGCGCGAAAATGTTTTGTTTGGCTTCGCGGGCACGTCTTCCACACTCTCTTGTATTCTATGTTCTTTGCTTCTGTTGTGAGTGTGTGTTTTTATATATATAAAAGATAATTTTTCTTATTAAATGTTAATAAAAAATAAAAACTCTATTCGATATACATTCATCACATTAAGTCATTAACAAAAATGGTGGGTCTCAAATTAAATAAGAAAATTTCTGGCACTTTTTCATTTTAAAACATCATAAATTTTGGCTATCAAGCTACGACAGAGTTAAAATTGTTTTATATCAACACATAAACCCATTGAGAGATGTATTTTTTTTATATTTGGTAAAGAATTGAACATTTTTTATTCTTTTCTAAAATTTCGAAGATAAATGCAATATAAATTAAATTTTGAAAAAAATATAATTTTTGTATTTTATCTTTTAGTTAGATGAATAGTTGTTTGATGAAGAGATTTTTTTATACATTTACACTGTATTTAGATGTCTTTTAATTAATGGAACAGATCAACATAAGTGGAGATGAAAAAGAAAGAAAAGGAATGTAATAAAACTATTTTTCTTCTTATTTAGAATATTAATAAGGGAACAGAATGTAACTCTATTACTATTGTTTGAAAAATCAATTATAAAATAATGAAACTATTATAATTTTTAACTTCTATAATAACACTTTTAATTTATTAAAAAATAAATAAAGATGCTTAATATGAAGAATAAAAATGAAAAATAATTACTTTTAACTTATGAAAATTTTTAATTGCTCACATTTCATCCCAATTTTGAGGAGTGAAAAAGAAAAGGAGAATAGTTTTCTTTGAATTCTTTTTCTTTTTTATTTATTTTTAATTTTTTAAATAATAAAACTTGTTTAATTTCTTCTCATTCTTTTTTCATTTCCTTCATTTCTTGTCATCTAAACATAAAAATTAATAAAGAATTAATGGAGGTTTTCAACCTTTTTAAAACTCAAAAGCAAATTACACATGAGCCAAAGCATCAGGGGTCCGTTTTCCTATACTTTATTTGTTAATTAAATGAATGTTAGTTAGACAGAGATTTTTTGCACATTTGATAAAAAATAAGTGGTTTTTTATGGGATAAATTACACATGATCAAAATTGAATGAATTTTTTTATTTTATCCTTTTTTTTTAAATGAATGAGGTCTAAGACCAGGCCATGTTTGTGAGGAAATAAAAGAATCTGACTGAGATTTTATCCCAAAATCAATCTATCTCGAAAAAAAAAAAGTGACAGTTGAGTTACATTTCTTTAGCTTATTTTTTATTGTTGTTTAATGCTATAAGGTGATATATTTGCTTGTGGATCAAAACTGCATTGGCCATTTGTGACAAAACATTATATCTACGTACTTTTTCTCTCATTTTTCTCTTTTAATTAATTTTGATGGTCACATTCTAGAAATGATATAAGATGGTTTACCTATCAAGTTCTTCTGACCACAATTTCTATATATTATGTGCATAAATAATTTGAGCATTAGTATTTTATATTAGAGGTAATTAGAGTGGGCTTCAAATCAAAGGTTTCTTTTATAAAACTCTGATAGATTTAGTGGAAAGAGTTTGTGAGCAAAGATTTGAATATAAAAGGATGTGTTTGGATTAAAAAAAAAAGAAAAGGTTTATTTTAAATATTTTAATTTTAAAATTTTAAAATTAGTGTATATTTAATATAAGGTAAAAGTGAAACTAAGTTTTTTATGAATAAATTTTGTATACAATTTTATTGTCTTATGATCGAAACATACCCTAAAGTCTAAACATAGTATTGAACAATTTGGAACTTTTCATGTGTTCACACTCCTCTACCAAAACTTATGGAGTAAGCGATTACGTATGTGTTTGAATTAGATTTTATAAACTTAATTTTGGATAAACTTAATTTTGGATGAACTTAATTTTATAAATTTAATTTTTGATTAAAAGTAAATTGGCTGTGAAGTGATTTATGTGTTGGAAACCTTTATATGAAAAGTAATTTTGATAGAATAAATATTATTTAGATAATGTTAATTAAAATTACTTTTAAATATATAATTATTAAAAAGGGGACAAATTTAATCTTCTTCATATTATTTTGTTTATTTGATTTCATCAATTTTTAGTTATACTTTAACAAATAACATTGTTACAACAATAATTTTTTTATTTTTGTAATATTTTATAAAATATAAACTATACATAAGATTGTAATTTAAAAAAAAATTATTGTATTTAAATATTACAATTAAATATAATATTTTCAATAAATTAATTACACGAATCATTAAAGAAAAAAACCTCCTAAAATTCAACTAAACTATACAATCAAATGTTGCTCTCCAGCAACATGTATATAAAATATACATTTAAAAAATATGCATGCAGTAACTCCATTAAACAAATCCAGCTGTCAGTATATACTTTATTGCATTTAAAATAAGTCATATAAAATATGCATTAACCACAATTAAGATTCTCAGAAGTTCCTTCTTCAGTTCTCATTTTTCTCGTTCCTCCCTTTACAAGACTTTCTCCATTTTCCTTCAGCTCGTGCTTCCCTCTTCTCATCTGAAATTTTTCGATTTCTAGAACATCAAATATGAATCATCGTACTTGATAATTTCTCCCTTCTTCTTACATCAGTTTCTCAAAATATTGCCTCTCCGATTTATCGCCGACGTTCGTTCCGTCTTGGTGCCATTGCTTCGTTCCTTTATATGATTTCATGAGCAAAGTTTCTCTGCATTTATTGCTAGTATTTTCTATTCAAGAGATTTTTCACTGTGAAATTTGACTCCATTCAAGGGATTTTTCACTATGAAATTTAAATTTGTTGGGTCTGTGAGGATTGATTCATTCTCGACCATATCTAGGACAACAAAAGTCCAATGGTGTGGCAGAAAAGGGAGACTGTCTGTTACAGCTAAAGGACAAAGAAGGAACGATAAAAATTGGAAAGAGGGTTAGGACACTGAATGTTCAAACGCTAACGCAAAAACTTACTTTTTTCACTTCTTCTCAAACCCCCGTTTGGTCCCAACTACCGTTTGAATATTGAAACCCAAACAAAAAGAAAAATGAGTAAGTACTGCTTTAGTGACCCAAAAGCCTCGTAGACATTTTATACCCAAACATCTTAAGTGTCTGAAATTTAAAGAAGTTTGTTTACTAAACACTTCCTTGACATCTTATGTTTGAGTGATTGGTTCTACAAATTAAGGTTATAATTTTTCCCCATTTATTAGTCATTTAGACACACATCCTTCTTATATAGTTAAAAAAACTACATTATAGATATAAAATTTTCTAAAGGAAATCAATAGCTATAAAACAAACTTATATCTATCTCTATTGGCCACTTTAGAGATTATTTTTTATTTTTTCTTATTGATTATGAATTGAACAAACATTATTTAGTACATGTATGAAAATGATTAATTTTTAAAAAGATTTATTTATTTTTTTAAAAATTCTCTAAATTAAGTTTTAAATATTATTTTAATTATAAAATAAATTAATTTAAACAAACATTAAATTAAATAAAAGAGAAGGACAGTGCTCATGCTTGAACTTGAAGACCTCTATGCTAGAAAAGGGTATTTATGATATTGTGCTATATCAAAATAGAGAGAAGGGATGATGAGATTTCTAGAAGGAAGTTAAAGAGCAATTACCTCTAATATAAAATACTTAATGCTCAAACTATTTATGCAAATAATACATAGAACTTGTGACCAGGATAAATTGATAGTTAAAGCACTTTATATCATTTCTAAAATGGGATCATCAACAAATGGCCAATACAGTTTTGATCCACTAGCAAATATATCAAGTTATAGCATTAAACATCAATAAGAAAGAAGCTGAAGAAAGGTAACTCAACTGTCACCTTTTTTTTTTAATTGTTTTAGGATAAAATCTCATTCAGATTCTTTTATATTATATATATATATATATATATATATATATATATATATATTATTTGATTGTGGAATCAAATCTCATTTATTACCTCACATACGTATTTAGGTCTTAGATCTCATTCATTAAAAAATAAATAAAAGGTAAAATAACAAAGTCACTCCAATTCTGGTCATGCCTGATTTACTCATTAAGTTTTAAAAATAATGAAAAAACATGCTCATTCTTTACAAAGCATGTAAAAAACCTCTTCTTCTAACTAACATTCATATCACTAATATAAAAAGTGCAAAAAAAAAAAAACCCTTCAAACTTTGACTTATGTACAATTTAATTTCGAGTTTTAAAAAAGTATAAAAGATTTATTAATGTTTTATTAAATGTATAAAAAAATTCTTCCATCAAACAATTATTTATCTAACTTAAGGATAAAATACAAAAATTGTATTTTTCAAATTTTAAATCATATACAATCTATCTTCTAAATTTAGAAAAAGGATAAAAAAATGCTCATTATTTAATAAATATAAAAAATACATCTATAAGACTGTAGGTGTTACGTGTTAAATAAAACAAATTTAATACTGTTGGAGCTCAAAAGCCCACTTATATCTTATCTAAATTATTGGACTTATCCACTTATGTTAAATTTTTTTTATAAAAACATTCAAAAGGTACCTGATAGTTGCACTTAGCAATCTTTGCTGAAAAATAAAACTTTAAATTTATAAAAACATAATTTTTTAACTGTGTATAGATAACAAATAATAATTATATTTTATAATTTATGAAATTTCAATAACACAATAAAAATATAATAAAGTTGTTTGATAACAACAACAAAAAGTATCAATTTATCAGTAACTTTTCTAGTTATTATATATAATTTGTAAATAAATAAGAGATTAGAATTGGTAAAGATTAATTAATGGATATTTATAAAATAATTAATTAGGGTAGAATTAACAACGCATAAAAATAATCAAGGATTTTCCATGAATTTGAAAGGCAGCGCATACTCATAGACAACCGTATTTTAAATCTAAGATGTCAATAATCAGTTTAGTTTTTACCCAAATCTTAAAAGCTATATATGGTAGTAAAAACTTGGTAGAAGCAACAGTGTTCCGTACACACTTACAAAGCATATTTGGATTGATTTATTTGATGTTTAAAATAATTTATAATTAACATTTTATTAAAAATATTTATTAAAAAATATTTTTTAAATTAAACTTTACCAATTATTAATGTTTTTCTAATTTCGACCGTTAATTCAGTTTGAACGAAGAGGACTTTTTTTTTTTTTGGCCTACAACGGGAGAGGAGAAATTAAGAACACTTTGCTTTGGACGAGTGAAAAAGAAAGGAGATAGAAAATGGAAGAGGAGAAAATGAGAGTGAGAAAAAATTTTCTCTTACTTGAATAGCAAAATAAATGAGGAAAAAAAAGAAAAAAATGATTGTGAGACTCATAAAAAGTTGTTCTTCTAATTTATGAGAAGAAAATTAACTTTAAAAAAAATATTTTTAATTACACCCATATTAACTCTTTCATTCATTTCATTAGAATAAAAATATATTTATTTTTTTATGTAAATATATTTTTTATACAATCAAATAAAAAATTATTTTCTTTTTTTCTTTTTACTCTTCATTCAAGCAATAAAGAAATTTATTTTTCTCTTTATTTTTTTATTATTTTAATTTACTTTCTTCACATTTTCGTTCATTATGCACGCAAAGGGTGAAGTGTGTCATACTGTTATTCTTTTATGATAGCACTAAATCAACGATCCAAAGAAAAAGAGACTGCAGCTGCACATAATAGTAATTACCAATTTCATGAAAAAGAAATCACTCCTAAAAAACAAAATCTTATATACAGCGTCATCAAGAATTTAAGATTATATTTTATTTAATTATAAAATAATTTTATATTCCCTTAATTTATTTTTTAATTATTAAAAAAAATAAAATATTAAATAATTTTTATATATTTAAGATTTTAGTTTTTTATTTAATAGTTATTTTATTAAATATTATAAAAATTAACAGAAAAATTTTAAGATAACATGGTAAATTTTTTTAATAATATTCTAATATTTAATATTAAATAGTTTAAAATATAATTAGATTATAATTTTAATTATTTTTATTGTAAAATTGTATTTTTAATTAAAAATAATTAAATTATATTGATAATTAAATTGATAATATTAAAATTATAATAAAATTATATTAATAATGATATTTTATTAATTATTTAATATTAAAATATTAAAATATAAATAACGCTTTAGAATCATTAAAAAATTGTTATACCCAGTGTTCTGAAAACCGGACCGGACCGGCCGGTTCAACCGGTCGGACCGGGAACCGGTTCCATCACTGGTCCGAGTTACCTCCCAAAACCGGTGAGGTCAAAAACCGGTGAACCGGTATCAAACCGGTCAAACCTGTCAAACCGGCGCCGGTCCGCAAGGTTGCCCGGTTCTGAGCTTTTTTTTTTTTTTGAACCTTTGATGTTAAAACGACGTCGTTTTGCTCCGGATTTTACAAAAAAAAAAAAGAGCAAAACGTCGGTGCCGCGCTGCTTCGCTCAGGGGAAGCCGAGAACAACCGCGTGCGATTTTCAACCGGCGAATCAGCCCCCTTCCCGGCGAAGTGGGAGAATCGCGCAAATCGACCATCGGAGAACAGCGATTAGGGTGTGGGTTTGATCAGAATCGGGGTTAGAGGAGAGAGAAAGGGGAAGAGAGAAAGGGGGGCGACGAGACCAAAGAGGAAAGAACCGAAAGGTACCAGGCTATGGAAGCGCGTCGAAACTCGAAAGACGACGAGCCGTTCAGATCACGTCGCGTCGCGTCGCGTCGACGAGAAAAACGCACCTGTTCGGGGTGGCTGGTCGGCGTCGTCGGATCGAGTCGTTTCTGCTTGGTGGCGTCGGTTCCGTAGAAGAAATGAAGCCGAAGACTGCAGACTGAGGAACAAGAGAACAAGAAACTGAAGAGTGAAGAAAGGAAAGCTGAACCGGTTCTGAATTTTCAATTTTGAGTTCTGACTTCCGAGACAAGTTTTTAGTTTTTGACTTTTCAATATTCAGACAGAATAATAAGATTTTAAAAAAGAAAACAAAATAAAAAGGGTTATTTCACTTATTTGAGAGATTTTGGGTTAATTAATTAATAAAATAAAATAAAAATAAGTTTTAAAATTGTTGTTGGAGGAAAAGTAAAGAAGGAAGTATGTTGAGAGAGCTGGCGCGTTGTGACGGCTGAGTCAGAGTGAGACAGTAAAATTTTTATTTTTGTTGAAAGGAAATGAAGGAGTGAGGACTGAAGAAACGATAATTTCATTATCTCAATAATCTTATCTACAATCACATTTTATATCTTAATATTTTCTTTTTTTTCCTGCCTTATCTAAGGCTACTCACTGATAAGGCTAAGACAGTTTTAAACTTTCTCATTTTTGTTTTGATAATTAGTACAGTGCTTTGTGTAATATATTTTTATGTTTTAAATAATTTTATTATTGATTTATATTATATTTTTATAATTTTTATTTATTTTATTAATATATAAATAATTATATATATATATAAATATATTTATATTTATATATAAATATAAATATATATTTAATTATATTCCGGTTCGACCACGGTTCGACCACGGTTCGACCATTGAACCTTGAATCAGTACCTCAACCGGTTCAATGACCGTTCGGTTTTCAGAACCTTGGTTATACCTTCACTCTCTTATTTGAATGAAAAAAAAAATAAAAAATTTAAAATTTAAAAATAAAAAATATTATTTTTTTCTCTTTATATTTTCTTTTAATTCAAATAAAAAAATTTAAATTTTAAAAATTTTCTTTCTTTTTTATTCCTTTTCTCTCCGTCTGTACAATGGGCAAGTGTCTTGTGAATAACGAGAGAGGTTTTCGTAATTGATGATTTGATTTGATTTGATTTGGCCTTTATCTGCTACGTCTCTGCTTCCAAGTGAAACTGATCTTTTCGGCTATTAATTGCAATTTTGGCGTTTGCAGAGAAAGAGTACGTCAGATAGCAAAAGAGGACAACTTATTATTATTTTATGAAAGATAGAGTAATGTAATCTCATAGTGAGAATTATTGGATGAGACGAGACACTTACATTAATAGAATGTTTTTCTTCAATGACTTAACAAAACTTAATTTTAAAAAAATAAATTTTTAATATATTTACATTTGATAAAGTTTAATTTTTAAATAATCTATTTTTGTAAAATGTATTTTTTAATAAATTTTTAATCATAAATTATTTTAAATAAAAAATAAATTATTATAAACATGTACATTTTAATTAATTATTGAATAAATAATTAATATTAAAATTATTTTAAAATGTATTTTTAATATTAAATTAATTTATTAAATATTTATGAATTATGAATTATATGTTTTAGCTTTAAATATTTATTATAAAAATAATAATTAATAAATCATTTTAAATATTAATATGTTAGATTAAAGTATTATGTATATGTTTAAATTAATTTATTTTATATCTAAAGTAATTTTTAATGAAAATATTATTAAAAAAAATTTTTAAAAGTAATTTTTAAAATTGATTAAAATTAAATATGTACTGTATCAATATTTTATTTTATTTTATTTAAAATAATTTTAAATGAATTTTGTCTTAATATTATTAATTTTTTATTATAAAATAATATTTAATTATAAATTTCTCATATCATTAAAAAATATTTTTATAATATTATGAAAAAAAATTAAAATTTCTTACACTTTAAATCATTTATAAATTACTATCACGAACTTTAAAATTATTCTTATTAATACTTAAATTATAAGAATTATCTAAATTAATTTTTATATTTACTATCTGTTAAATTACTTAATAAAAATAATATCATATATCTGACACATATAATTTATGATAATGTATTATTATAATCTCTATCATATATGAATAAGTCTAAAATTTCTATTTTAAATCAATATGTAGGAACAGGATTATGCATAGCTAGTCAGATTTGCCCGCAACAATATTTCACTTGCGATAATATTTTAAAAGATTATTCATACTATAAATTGATAGCGTCAAACTATTGTTTTGGAAATTACAAGGGCTTGTCAATAATTATCAATCTATCTTACAATAATAACCTTTTTAATCAATTAACTAAGAAAAAAATTATGTTTTGTTTCCTCGTTAATGTTTTTGTCCTCAATTTATTCCCTCACATATTAGTTTTTGCAATTTGGTCCCATATTGATTTATATTCATCTTAATTTAGTCTCTTCATTTATCAACTGTTATTAAAATTGATGAAAATCTTATACGACACTGTTAGAATTTTGCATGGCATGATAGTCAACATTCATATATTATCAATTTATTGTTTATTTATAAAAATTCAACAAAATATTGTGTTTTTATCATTGGCTTAGATGATACAGAATTCATCTGCGTCCCCAAATTATGACACTACCACCACATCCTGTTTCTACGTACTATCATTGCATCATACTGAATCATTTGGTGATATATGAATGTCACATGAGACATTAACAGTGTCATGTAAGATTTTCATCCATTTCACAAACAGTTAATAAATGAAGGAACTGAGATGAATTTTAATTAGTAAGAGGCTAAATTGTAAATTAATTTGTGAGGAACTAAATTAAAAATAAAAATATTAGTGACGGACAAAAATATAAATTTTATCATTAATTAATTACAAGCTTTTGGATAGAAATGTTTTAACAATCGATTGACTATATAGTGATTTTTTATCCTAATCTTTTTTATCATATTGTAATAAAATTAAGCTTCAATAACTCAAAGATATTACTGCTTAATTTCAAAATTAATTTTTATCATTTTATTTAAACTTTAACTTTTAAACATGTTTTATTTATTTCATATTCTTGTTGTTTATGATTTTATAATCATGACATATTTAAAAAGCTCTTTATCCTTATACTTGTCAACTAATTTCATCACATCTTCTATTTATAAGAACAAAAAAATTGATGTTTTCAATAGGTTTACAAAATTTTATTGAAAAACTTGTCATTGAAGCAATATTTAAATTCCTCATCAATCATCATCCAGTTGCGGTTGGCTTATGGGCTAAAATCAAGAGTTTTATGCGTCTCACCCTTTGACACGCAAGGCCATTATAAAGCTTATACTCCAAGTGAATTGTCCACTCATGTTTTGGCATTTGGTTCTCCCAAGCCTCCCGATTAAGCCAAGGCAATACAAAGCTAGCAAGCAAAAACAGAAAAAGGACCAAGAATCTGATCCCAATTAATCTCTTTATTTAACCTTTTTCCTTTCAAGTTCATCACTTTTTTTTTTCTTTCGTTTTCTTGTAATCTTGTAGGCACCTACTCTGAACCTTCTTTCTGCTCTTTAATATAACATCACGCGGTTTTCTTCTTGCTCTATATAAAAGCCGTCTATCTCTTTAAGTAGTAAGAGAACCCCGACTTGAAGATGCCATGGGCAATTGCTTTTCTGAGAAACTTGGCCCTCAGTATCATAATCATTCCAGCAATTCTAAAGGAAGAGAGGCAAGAATCTCCTCCACCGCAAGCAGCAGAGCTGAGCCATCCCATTTCCCACCGCAGCTACCTCTGCCACGGCCTCAGCCGCTGCAGCCACTACCACGAGCACAAGCCATGTCTGAGGAACCAAGTGTTAGGTCATATAGTGCAGGACAGAGCTCATCAGTCATGGACCAAAAAGCAACTTGCTGCCGAAGAAGTATGCTTTGATTACTGATAACTTCTCTACCCTTGAGCAGGTTTGCTTAATTCTCTTTTCCTTTCATTAACAGATTAATTATGTGTCTGAGTTTCTCTGTCTTCAAACTTCTTTGCTGCTGCTTCTCTTTGTTGGTTCATTCTCTCTGAGATATTTTTACAATTTATGGATATTCTATGTCAAGTGATTTTGTTCAAAGAGTAAACCCTATAAAATTAGAATTATAGAAGCAGATTAATGGATTTTAAATATTTTTAGGTTTTTGGTAAAATATTTAACTTTTTTTTTCTGGTTGATAAATGTGGATTTTTTTTTTCAATCTTCTGTTTTTTTTATTGGTTTGGCTTGTACAAATTTTAAATTTTCTGTTTATATTGTTTGCCGAGAGAAAGAAACATTCGTTCATGAGGAGCGGTTTTAATTTTTGAAAGTCGCATTTTTACATAAATTAAACTTATGAAGTAATTTAAATAGGTAAAATTGTGTGAGAATATTTTTAATGCACACATAAAAAAAAAAAGAAACATTCATTTATAAGTCCAGGTTTATGATATAATAACAATTAAGAGAAATAAGAGAAGGAAGACAGAAAAACTCATATGCTAGGATACTTCTTTTGAGGGATAATCCTTTTGCTCAATTCTCAAATGTGTTACGCTTTTTTTATGTTATGGTGTT
Source organism: Castanospermum australe (assembly GCA_019955255.1). Taxonomy (NCBI): domain Eukaryota; kingdom Viridiplantae; phylum Streptophyta; class Magnoliopsida; order Fabales; family Fabaceae; genus Castanospermum; species Castanospermum australe. Next base: position 378,796 of record NSJW01000812.1, read on the forward strand.
GTTGCTTGGACACGATTAAAGAAAGACCAAGTCTAGGTCAGGTGCATGGGGTCCCGAGAGGATAATACCCGTTAAGGTCTCAAGGTCACTTTTCATTCAAATATCTTCTTGGAAATTTTTAATAAAATTTGGAAGTCCAGCTCCATGCTTGACGAGGGAACTTACATGGTTATTAATTGCTGAAATTGTTCTATTCCAGTGAATTTATTTGAGAAATATAATGCAATAAAATATATACTAAATTTTTTATGTCAAATGATGTGATAATTTAAGTTAATGTTGTTATATCTTCAACACAAAAATTTTAAAAAATAATTTGAGGTAAAAAAATAAATAAAAAATATGTGTTTAATTATTTTTTATTTATTTTATAATAATATTTTTAAAACTTAATTGATGACTTGACAATGCTAACTTGTACTATCACATCTTCTAAATTTAAAACTATTGAAGAATTTTTATGATATTTCTAATTGTGTATCCCTATCGAATTAATGTATTATTTGTTCTTTGAATTTTTCATCTTAATTCAAGAGGCAACAAATTATGTAGAATTTTGGTTCTATGATAAGGGTATTTAACCCTCTTGGGTTACACAATTTATGTAGATTGAATCAATTAAAAACAATCAATCTCAAATAAGTTGACAAAAAATTAAATTTGGCTAATTATATCTAAATAATTATACATTCTTTTATATGAATATTGTATTGTTATTATTATTATTATTATTATTATCTACTAAATAGAATTACCACTAATAAAATATGCATCATACAATTCTTTAAATTTTGATACAAATCTTCGAAACATCAAATATTACTCTAATTATTTTTTAAAATAAAATGTAACTTAATGTTCTTTTAAGTACATCTAATTGACTTAAAGTACAAGTTCAAGTCAACTCATAGCAATTGTTTCTTAATAAAAAGATATGGAATTTAATGATGCCATTTAAGGAAAAAAATAACATTTTTATATATATATATATATATATATATATATATATATATATATATATATATAGGCATAAGGCAAGTACATACTGTTGTTCCTATAATCCTATTAAAGCTGTCATCGGTGCTGCACTCAAATCTTTTGCCTTATTTTTCCTTTTATAATTCTGTTTCTTTAATAAAATATTATAAAAAATACAAACTAAAAGATATATGGTTTTTTATGCTTAGTTACTATTATTTTATTATAAAAATATGATGAAAAATAAAAATAAGTGACAAAAGATTTGCATCAGATCAATAATACTTTTACAAGAATTTTTTTAATATTATCTTGTACTTTTGGAGTCATCTAATAAAAAATCTTATTGATTAAATTTAAAAACATTAATTTAAGCATTTTTATTACATTTATTAAATGAAAATAACAATTCATGAGAAGAGAACAAAATTTAAAATAAAAGTCATATATTAAATAAATTTAGAAATGTATAATTAGATGTACATAAATATTTTGTCAGATAAAACATCGCCTTATTATTATTATTATTATTTTTTGGTTACAAAAACATTGCCTTCTTTGTTGGGCATAGAAATTTCTTAAAAAGTCGTTTGAAGAAATTTCCAAGCTATGATAGCAGTCGCTGATGAAGACTTGTAGTGTCCTTGATCATTTCTTATAGAATGATTGATAAAAATAAAATGTAAACATGGTCAATTCTTTCTCTTCTCCTTTGGCTTCTTTTTTTTTTTATATTTTTGTTTGCATAAAATATACTTCAACTTTATTTAAGGGAATTTTTTTCGGATAAATGCTTATTTCAAAATGAGTTGATATTGTACTCGGCAAATATCAGAAATAAACTTGTACAAAAAAAAAAGCTATAAAAAATAAACCCTTGGTATTTATTAAAACTGATTGTACATGTTTTATTCCTTTCCTATCGAAGTAATATTATAAATATTTAAAACTGATTGAATTTATAGGGGACATTTGATTGATCCCAAAGAAAAAAAAAAGGGGATGGGGGATTTGAACTAACATCTTTATGATTTGAAATTGTTTCACTTTAAGTTTTATTAATGGGTGGCTTTTAACGTATGTTTGGATTATATTTGGTAAATTTAATTTTGGTTAAAAGTAAATTTAGAGTGAAGTGCTTTATATTTATAAAATATTTTTTAAAAATTAATTTTGACAAAATAAATATTATTTAAATAGTATTGACTAAAATCACTTTTGAATATATAATTATTAAAATAAAAATGAGTTAAGGTGTAATGAAAAAAGATACAATAAAAGTTATAATAAAAAAATATCAAGAATTAAAAATATGTCAAAAATTTTTTAATTAGCTTTTACTTTAATATAAAAATAATAAAAAATTATTTCAACTCAAACTATGACTTGAGAAAAAATCATAGTGAATAAAAGAATTAAAGTAAATTTTGTCAAATAACAAATTATATCTCTAAATTTATTTTTAATAATTACAAATCAACTTTTGACTTTTCTACAGTCAAACCAAATACGCTAAGCTACTACCAAGAGTTGCCATACCTCTAAATAAAAAATCACTTTTGTATTAAAATAATAAATTTAGACTAATTTTAGTTTAAGTAAATTGATTTTTTTTTAAAACCAAACATGAAAAGAATCAAAGGAGAAAGGAAAAGTGTAATTCAAAAAAAAGAAAAAAAATGTAAAGAAACTGACCAAAGAAAGAAAAGGACGATGGACAGTTAGGTGAGTGGGACTGGCAGCGAAGACCAGACAAATCCATTAACACAAGTAAAATAAAATATGCTTTGGTCATTTTTTTTTTTAAGAAAATGCCATTTACACTACAATACTATAATATTGAAACCAAAATAATAAAATTCAATTATACCCAAAAAAAAAAAGTAAAATTCAACATGAATCACGTTACATGTTACATGTGCATTATTTTTGGTGATATACAATGTGTAAAAGTGTATATATATATATATATATATATATATATATTTGTTTGTGTTTATGTGGGATCACCTTTTGAGGACGTGACACTTGTGGAAGTGTGTAACTGTGCATAGATATCGCCAAAAATAATATGCATGCATTGATAGGAATCAAGTGAGAGGGCTGTGATTGCCAAACCATATTCTCCCATTCTGCCGTTCCATCATCCTCCATTATACTTGTAGTCACTGCATGATACACATGTTGTGCGGGTCAAGCCTACCACAGACGCAACTGAGACTTTGTTTTGCGTCTTTGGCATAATGTTTCTTTTTAAATGAACATGTAGGGCTATAGCAGTGTTTTTTTTTTTTTTTTGGCATTTGATTTGTCATAAATAAAGAAAAATAAAAAGTAAGGTGGACCTTGCTTTCTTTTTAAATCACACTTGACTTCTTTTTGAAATCATGTTTTTGAAGAAAATTTTAAGTTATGATTAGCTTAAGAAACTTTGCGTGAATTTATGTTATTCCACTCTTTTAACTCCTCCAAGCCATCACACTCTTCTGCCTTGATGGCATCCACCCATTGTCTCGAAGACTCAAACCCACTAGTCAGAAACAGAGGACTCTGAAACAGGGCAACTGGGGTGGTGGTGGTGGCGGTCGTCATTGACCTCTGAAGGAAATTGTCGACAATGGGGTCGAAGGAGGGAGAGCCATGGGTCGGTGGGGGAGAAGACAAGCACCACAATGTGGGAATGGAGACTTGGTGGTACTGCTGAGCCTTCTGAAACAGATCGTCCACCCATATATAGACAAGTAATAAGTAATTTATATATTCTTGGAGAATATTCTCATAAAAATGCCTAATGGCCTAATAGGGTTTAAATCTGTGGCATAAAGTATTTAGCTTCTTACTAATAATCTTCGTTGAAGCATATTTTGTAAGTGTTTGGATAAAGGAAGAATTCTGGCTGGTGACCCTATAAAAAAATTGGGTAGCCATATCATCTCCTATGGCAAGAGTTGGGTCTTCCAATCTATATCTCTCAACACGGTTATTTTAAAATTTCTTACAATGAAAATGATTCGTCAAATTACACCAGAGATGTTCTTGATCGAACTATTTTATCCCACCAATCAAATCCGAGTTACAAAAGTAGTAGTCAGTGAATTTTAAGCTACCCTAAGCTATTGGCATTTGGCAATGTGCATTGTGCAGCGGATTTATTGAAAATTTCATTGGCCTTTTTTCTTTTTCAGGTTACAGCGGCCTTGAGGAAAGAAGGTTTAGAATCATCAAATCTCATCCTTGGAGTTGATTTCACAAAGAGCAATGAATGGACTGGTAAGTGGTAGTGCATGAATAAAATTTAACCAATTGATTCCATGGTCCATTGCAACCTATTTGAGATGCAAAGAAGCCATCATTGAGAGCTAAAGTAGGCAAAAAAAGGGTTTTCTGGTTTGACAATAAAATATGGGTTTTGGTTTATAATTTCCTTTTGAAATGATCTCCTTTTGACAATTCGCTCATGAAGCCAATGCATCTATGTTGTTATTGAAGGCAGAATCTCATTCAATAATAGAAGCCTGCATACTATTGGAGATACACCCAACCCCTATGAGAAGGCCATCTCTATCATTGGCAAGACTTTGGCTCCCTTTGATGATGACAACTTGATTCCATGTTTTGGCTTTGGTGATGGTAAGGCCTAATCCTTAAAGCAGAACATGTATAAAAGAAAGTTAATAGTTTTTTCAATTTAACATCTGGCTCAACTTTCATCTTTATACAGCTACCACTCATGATCAAGAAGTGTTTAGCTTTCATAATGATCATTCACCTTGCCATGGCTTTGAGGAAGTTCTGGCCTTGCTACCAAAAAATTGTTCCAAACTTGAAACTTTCAGGTCATTATCATCTTCAGTTTTTATGTAGTGTTGTTTTGCAATCAGTTAGTTCAATATGCTGCATTTGCTAGTTAAAAACTGTTTTCTGTGTTGAAAGCATCTAAGTGTGCCCGTAATCTTTTGCTCAAGAGTCATGGCTGACGGCATATTTGTAATTTGTTTGAAGGACCAACTTCTTACGCTCCAGTCATTGAGGCTGCAATAGACATGGTTGAGAAAAATCGTGGCCAATTCCATGTGTTGGTTATCATTGCAGATGGCCAGGTAGGTAATGTTACCTCTGTGTGTGTGCGTGTGCGAGCATTTGCATGTGTCTTGAATTCTTATTCGTATAATTCTGTTTGATTTGAAGGTTACAAGAAGTGTCAACATTGAAGATGGAGAACTCAGTCCTCAAGAAGAGAAGACAATCAAAGCAATCGTTGATGCAAGGTAGATACAGGCGGCTAATAGATAATTATACAGCAACCTTAGCTAAATGCTTGTCCAGATTGTTTGCAGTAAATTGAAAACCCAACCTGCAAAAAAACAGTGAATTATTAACAGATATGGAAGTTAGCCTCAGCTTCAACAGAAGCATCATTGTGTTGTTTCCAATGTTAGATTAAAAAAACAAAAGAACATGCAGCTGCTTAAAAAACATTAATTTCTGTTTTCTACTTCTCAATTTCTGCTGCCAGTTCATATCCGCTTTCCATTGTTCTGGTTGGAGTTGGTGACGGACCTTGGGAAGACATGAGAAAGTTTGATGACAAGATACCTGCACGCGGTTTTGACAATTTTCAGGTATAGCAATAGTAGCAGAAAATTGAGTGGCATCTATTTGCAATTCTTCGCCATCATTTTGTTACATTAATGAAAGTGGTATTTCCCCATTTTATGCAGTTTGTTAACTTTACGGGCATTATGTCTACAAATGCAAGCCCCTCTGAGAAAGAAGCATCTTTTGCTCTGGCTGCTCTCATGGAGATCCCCTTCCAATATAAAGCAGCCATTGAGTTTGGAATACTTGGGTAGGATACTTACACCTTAATTTTTACTAGATGAAAGGTGAAAACAGTTATAATATACTTCAATTAGATCCATTCTGATGACAGCTTTCTTTAAAACAATGCAGTTTTCTTTCAAGTGACTATTTGATAGAATTTGCTGTGTTGATGATTAACTTTTTTCTTCTACTCTCTCTGTTTCTCTGGACAACAGACATGTAACGGGAAGGGCAAAGAGAATAGTTCCAAGGCCTCCTCCTGTTCCTTATTCTCGGCCTGCGCCACCAACTCCTGTACCGAGCAACACGGCAGCATCCACGAATGATGACCAAAACCAAACGGTATATATGACTGCAACTAGAGTGCTTCAGTATATTTTGCTTCTGTATCACTGCCTAGTATGTTAAACTGATACATGAAAACAGAGGTTCTCTCTTTTCTTTTTTTTTTTTTTTTAATGTGTAAAAGTAGAACAGAAGTGGAGGGTAGAGGCAAACAAACCTGCAAACACCTAAACAAAATAGGTTAACAACTTAACAAGTACAAGAAATGCTATCTGATCATTGCTATAGACTAGCACGGAGTTATTGATGGAACAAGATTTGCTTTTCTATCATCTTTGAAGTTGCCTGATGATTTATTTGGTGTATATCCAATGACATTATGTAGGTTTGTCCCTATTTGTCTGACCAATGGAAGGGATTTGGCCTTTGGATGTGGACACATGGTGAGCCTCATTAAATTCATGGTCTCTTTTCTCTTCTGTTGTTAGTTTTATGAGTCTTTTTAGCACTTCTTTTTGGAACGCAGACTTGCAGAGATTGTGGATCCAGGTTAACTAACTGTCCCATATGCCGAGAGAGTATCACCAGTCGTCTCAGGGTGTTCACTGGGTGATTGAAGAATGGAAATCAAGTATGAAACATTACATAGTTTGCTTGAGATAGCTGTCTATGCTTGGAATGATGATATGGCTTTAAGAGTAACTGTAAAATGGACATGGATTTGCTTGAAAAAAGATAGTTTTGTCTCTGTAGGGAACAGGGGTGGTTTTAAGAGTGCTGAAAAGTGGACATGGATTTGTGCAAGGTTCTATGTGGTTCATGTCGTTGATGCGTTTAAAGTTGTTTATTTATTTTCAATCGATAGCTGCACATACATACTGTTTATACTTCTGTTATGTGATCTGCTTTTAAAATTTACTGCTTAAATTGATATTTAGTACTTAGACATTCTTTGGTCCCCACAAAAAGCAAACAAGAAAATGAGAACTACAAAGTAAGTTGACTCGTAGAACAGTGGTCAGAAACATTTGATGTTTTCGAAATTCTTTTTCATCTGCTATTAGCACTAATTTCATTTTAGAGTAAATACAATTTTTTCCCCTAAAAAATATACTTTATGCTTCTGTTAGTCTTTGAAAGTAATGGTTTACACAAATTATTTCCTCAATTTTTTAAAAGTTTAGCAAGTTAGTCTTTTCATTCAAGTGGTTAAATCAACTTTAAAGGTAGAGTTGATCTAGCACATTAAGTACACTGCTAGAATGTTATATGCTATACTGGAATGTTAGCTATCAATATTGAGACGAGAAAAGGAGAACTAAACTCTTATTTCTTAAATTTATCTCCAAATTCGGTGTTTCTAATTCTAAGATGAAGAAGATACCAAATTTTGCAGTGAATAGGTGTGGTTTCAATGGAGATTTTACCGCAGTGAATCTCTGTGGCGAGAGATTATCATTGCTAACTTGCAACGAGGGAAAGAATAGTTGCAGAAAGTTTTAAGGTGTCCAGTATTTGTTTCTTGCTGTTGATGCACTTTTAGTTATTTCTGTCTTGTCTGTACATACATATTGTTTATGCTTCATTTTTCCGTTATTTTTTTTATGGCATGCACTGTCTACTTTGATCCTCAAATAAAAGCAAAAAGAGAAAGTGAAGAAATTTGGTCAGATACTGAGTTCTTATCTGACATATTGATGGTAGAAATTACGAAGAGGAGGAAGAAGAAAAAGAACCATTGTTGTGGGTTGTGGCAAATCACGTACAGGGGCAAATCTCACGGAAGAAAAACTATAATCAACTTTGTCTTTTATTTTCAAATTTTCTCCCATATTTTATTTTCAATATTTTTCTCTACGTGCAAAAATTCCTCCATTTGCACTATTCTCTTGGAGTTAGACACGTTGAACTTGAGGATAAATACTTGAAACTTCCTTCTTTGGTCCAACTGGTCTGAAAGAGCAAGCAAGTCATATTCCAAGAAATCAAGCAGAGAGTAGATAAATGACTCGCTAGTTCTAATGGCAAGTTACTATCTCAAGTTGGAAAGGAAGTTTTTAGACATAATTTGTGCCCAAAAAAACAAAAGAAATACTTGGAAGGTCAACATTACGTACTGCAACTGTAACGTTATGGATCATGTGCGAATGCATACAGTTTAAGAAGTCACAAGCTGGAAAAACAAATCAAATGCAATAGTAGCTCTTTCAGCTGAACAAAGTATATTAATTTTGAATTGCTTGAGGCTGTTGGGTAGTTCATTGCTTCATGTGGGTGTGGCAGCAGAAATTTTGGGAATGAAAAAGATTCCAAAACTGGACAAAAACACTCATTAGAGGGCTAGAGGTAATACTGCACTTCAATTGATACTTGCTGCACTGGAGCTCCAAGAATTCCAATCTTGTTGATCTATGGTGAGTTCACCCTCCATTCATCAAATTTGTTTATATAAATTATACCTTTATTCTTCTTTTCTTCTTTTCTTTTTTCCTTTCTAGTGATTAGTTATTAGCTGACTAACCTATAAGCTGCATGTGCTTAGCAACTGGCCTGCCAAATGCAATATATATATATATATATATATATATATATATATATTTTATTCAATGGAGGCCAAAGTCTTAACAATACAAGTGCTTTGAGTTGACCTGAGTTTAAAAAGGAAACACTTGACTAAAGGGGAATATACAGGAGAATACAGCTGTTCTTAAAAATATGAACGAGAGAAAACGCTACATAGCATGACAAATGATGGAAGATTCTGATATACTATGAGTACTTTTTTTAATTTTGTTATAGGATTTGGGAATTCTTAAGGGCACATCCCTCATATTGGCTTGCTACATTTAGGGAAATTAATTTGCTTAGAATCTAGTTAAGGTTTGGACCTAAGTAGTTAAAACATAGAGCACATTTCCTTAATCACTAGGCTAACTTGTTAAGTCTAAGAGTACTATTTTCATATCAATCAAATTGTAATATACTATAGAGCTATTAAATGTGAACAATTAAAATTAATTTTAAAATGTGATTTGAGTTGTTAAGACTTGGTGTACATTTGGTATAAGGTAAAAATAGGGGTAAATTTTTTATGGGATGCCCATACCAAACTAACCCTTGAGAGTAATATTGTTTCCGGTTTTAGTTTTGATGGTTCCATATAATTCATCTGATCACTTGGCAGTTCTTTTTAAGGGTGAAATTTTTAAATATTCTTGCATCATTGGCTCCTATGTATACTTTTGATGATTAAAATTACATTATGATTTATAAGAAAATGCCTATTTGACAAATAATATAATATGCTTTGGCACCTAAATTATGTTAGATGGAGAAGTATAACGGTGATGGCTGGGCATAGTTGGTTTATTTAATTTCAAGTCGGTGTTGAGTATTTTGTTTCATTGTTCGTGTGCTTCCGGGTGAGGATGATTCCTTTTATACGATATAAGGGGGGCTTGCTCTTCTTCGAGCATAGTTGAAACAAAGGTGGAAAGAAGCTCCTCGGGCAATTTCAAAGCATTCAAGGTACTCCTTTCTCTCATACACTATCATTATCATTTATACTCTTGTACTTTTGTTTCGAAATCTTTCTCAAATTTCAAACCAATTATTTTGCTTTTCCCTCTCTGCTTCTTCCATATTAACTCCCTAGTCATAAGCCCATCTATTCATTTTTTCCTTCCACTCTAAAAGATAGAGCATTGCATTTATATATATATTTTTAACTTACAAGTCCAAAGACATACGTAATTAATAAGTTTTAAATCTGAACCTTAAGACTTAGCTAAATCACTGCAAGATCAAAAGCTTTTGGACAAGCCCATCTTCCCTTCTATGTTTCTAATAATCTCAGACATTATTAGTTTACTTGAGCAGAATTGGGAGTTTCACGTGTCTCATATTCTCAGAAGAAAACTATACTGTGGATTTTCTTGCTAAGTTTCTGGGTGCTTATTACGTACTCTGGTGTTTCCTTTTTTAGGGCCTCTCCCTCTGTCTCTTTCCTTTGAACTAAAAAAAAAAAAAAACTCAAATACGAGAGAACAAAAATACTAGAGAACAAAAATTAGAAAACGCAAAACAAAACAAAGAAAGGGAGAGAGGGACACGGTAGCTGTGAGAAGAGAAAGCCAGAGGTGAGGAAGTGAATTTGAAAAAAAAAAAAGTGTTAATGTAGGGACGGTCGTGACATATTCTTAATTTTATCATAACTTATGGGGTTATTGAACTAAAAACACTTGTGGAGTTATGAATAATTTATGGATTTAATGTATTTCTATTTATGTGCTTCTATTTTTATTAAAAATTTAACAAAATTAATGGATTATAAAAAATCGTTATTCCAATATTTGAAGAAAATAATTAATGTACAAAAAATCTCAAATAACTCAAAAAAAACTTAAGCTTTAATGTTAATTAAGGGTATTTTTATTATTTAAATTATGTTAAACTAGCTATTAAGTAGTTTCGGCAGTGTTTTAGAAATTAGTCTCATATCAATGTCTATGAGAATACTTTGATCAAAAACTAAAACTGTATTAAATATTCTTAAGACACGTATTCTTAATTAGTGATGAGGTTATTTACATATTTTCAAATTAAAAAAATAATGAATAATGGTTTGATATTTGCGTTTTTTATAATTAATTTTTTTTTAATAAACTTACAAGTCCATATGAGAAGTATAGGAAATAGCGGCAAAAACATAGATACTAGATATTGAATTTGAATCTTAAGACTTGGCTGCATCTCTGCAAGGTCAAAAGCTTTTGGACAAGCTCATCTTCCCTTCTATATTTCTAAGACTCTAGGCAACAATGTGCTATAAAATTAAAGAAATTTGAGCGAGTTTTTTATTTATTTACTAATAAGACCTGTTTATCATTAATTTTTTTGTGATATGGTTTATCATTAAATTTTTATTTAGTAAATTTACTTTTGTTTTATTGGGTATTTATCCTCCATTTCTTGTATTATCACACTAAAGTGGCATCACTTAAAAACTTAAGTAGTGGATGAAAACTCAAAAATGTGGAATAACAGTATTTTTTTGGCGGATCTGAATAACAATATTTAACTCGTTATTGCTGACAAAAAATGTGTAAGACATTATTAAGTATGCATTATTTAAATTTTAAAAAAATTGCTGCATGGTCATAATTTTTTTTTATAGAATTTTTGACAAAAATGATTTGATATATTTGTTAATTCTTGGAGTAGTTCTTACCAATTCATTCAATCAAACTATCACACTTAAATTTAGTTAAATTCTATAAAAATTATAGAGACTTTTTCTGACTGTATAACATTACTTATTTAAAAAACATCTCATATTGATTAGATATAGTTATAAGTTCAATTTTCTAAATAAATAAAAATGCAATTCCTTTGTTATTTATGAGAGTTGAGTCAGACATTTGTACAATTGGCCTTGGATACAGTTAGAGTTGTTAAAATAGATTAACTCGGCCCACTCAAGGATTTTACAAAGTGTCTCGAGACAAGTTAGTTTACTTTGATAGTAGATTGAAAAATAATCAATCTAACTCAATTCACTAGAATTGATGGATTAAACAAGTTAATTCACCAGAAAATTTTAAAAAAACACATTAAAATAAACTAAAAAATATAAAATAATCATTATATATAGGTTATAAAATATCTAAAATCATATAGTAGTCATTAAACTTAAGTTACATTATAATTAGTAAGTCATAATCACTAATTATATAAGTAATAATCTATAAATCTCCAATTCAATTAAAGAAAATAATAAAAAATTAAAATTTTAAGGAATTCATTTAACTTACGGACTAGCTCGGCCCAAATTTACTTAATCAACATATTAAGTAAGTCAAGTCAAAATAATTCACTCTTTTGTGGGTTTTATTTTAAACAATTCAACACACCATTTTAGTAGGTTGAGTCGGGTTAGTTCATATGTTAGAATTCATTTTGACAGCTTTAGATACAGTAATTTTATAAGCTTTTTTATTATCTTTTTTTTCAAAAAGTAAATTGATTTATTATTTTGAAAAAGTAAATGATGTGCAACCATCTTAATCTATAGTTGCTATTAAAGGTTTAACTTGGTGTTCAAACACTCTTTATTACTTAGGGGAAATGTTGCTTCTCACAAGAGGTTCCGTGAAATGGTACGAATGAGTTATTGCCTAAAGATGATTGAATAATTTTCTTTTTTCATTTCAAAAAAGAAAACTTGTGTTTATTATCTTTTACCTGCAAAAAGGAATGCCACCTCATTCATAAAACAATTTCGTAGAATTTTTTCGTGGTTAATAGCATTGCTCTATGACTTATTGATATTTATCTAATTTTCATGCATTTTAAATTATGTTGCAAAGAATAAGTTAGTGGTAAGAGATTTGGGTAATTTTCAGGAGATTATATGTACAAATTTTATACCGCGGTTGTAAAAAAAAAAAAAATTGAGTTGTTATTTGGATATTCATTCATTTATTAAACGTTAGTGGCTTCTTTTTGTTCAATTGAATGATTCACACTCTTCAACTTTTTTATTACATCTGCAAGCCAGTTTTTGGACATTGGTCTGATTCATGGAAAGAAAGTTACTTGGTTCATGGAGCAGCAGGATGGGCGGTGATCAGCAGCAGCAGGAGGCTGGAGTGCAGGCTTCAAGACATGAAGAAAGTATGGAAGGAAATATGGTCGAGATAAGTATACCTATAGAAGAAATGAATTCATCGCTTGTAATGAAGGAACCTCAGCAGCAGTCCGTAGAAGAAATGGAAATGGAATCTATGTATCTTGCAGATATGAAAATGACTCGGGGGAAGATGACTTTTAGGAATGAAAAAGTGCCTATAGAAGAAATGAGTTCATTTTATTACATAGAATTTAACAATACTATTTGAAAATATGTTTTGACATTTAGTTTTAATAAATAATACTTATATAATAAGTAATGATGATGTGAATTTTAAATATTATAATATATTTATTATGTTAAGTAATTGATAGGTCATAATTTTAAATTTTTTAAGAGAAAAAGTTCACAGGTCAAATTTTTTAATTCATTTTTTAGAATTTTTTTTCTATTTATTAATTTATTAATTTTTATTAATTTTTTATATTTATTATTTTTAAAAAATTATTTTAATGATTATGATGGATGGTGAAGCAATACGCGGATCACAACTAGGCATCTTAAATATGTAAGGACAAAGGTGAGGTAGTTCGTTTATTAATTTTGGTACAGGTTGCTTGGTTTATTAAATTTCAAGTAGATTATTGTGTGTCGCCTTCTGTTTTATTTGGTAGACAATTGAGTGTTGACTTTGGTTTCCGAGGTGAGGATGGCTCCTTTTATATGGACGGAAACAAAAAGAAGGGGGGGGGGGGGGGGCGATTAATTAAAAGATTAAATTTATAACATTTGTTTGAGTATACTGTAGATAATTGAAATTTACTTATTTGATATTTTTTAAATTTAAACTTATAAAATATAAATTTTTTATAATAAAATATTTATGAGGACCTATAGTGATTATTTTAAATTATATATTTAAAAATTATACATTTAAAAAAATTATATAACTTGAGTGAACTTATAATAAATATTTATTATATGTTAATCATAGATTCAGCTGAGATCAAGGTCAAAGATTGGAAAGAAAATTATTAATGTATAAAAAATTCTTAAATAAGACAAGTTAAGAGCCGAAGCTTAAATGTTAATTAAGGGTATTTTTATCGTTTAAATTATGTTAAATTAGTAATCTATTATAATATATAAAAAAAATAATTTGATTTTATTACGTGAAAGTTGACTGTATTATTTAAAATCTATTTTAATATTTAATTTTAATAAATAATATTTATAAAATAAGTAATGATAAAATTTTAAATATTATAGTATATTTATTATATTAAGTAATTAATAGGTTATAATTTTTAAATTTATTAAGAGAAAAAGTTTATAGGTCAAACTATTTAATTTATTTTTTAGAATCTTTTTTTATTTTTTTATTTAGTAATTTTTTTAATTATTAAAATTTTTAATTTTTATGTAATTTTTTATACTTATTATTTTTAAAAATTATTTTAATGATTATAATAGATGGAGAAGTAAAACGTGGATCACAGCTGAGAATCTTAAATATGTAAGATAAGAGGTAGTAGTGGTTGGTTTATTAATTTTGGCACAGGTAGTTGGTTTATTAAATTTCAAGTAGTTATTGTGTGTCGCCTTCTGTTTTTTTTGGTAGGCTAGAGAGTTGGCTTTGTTGTGAAGATGGCTCCTTTTATATAACGGAACAAAATCCTCTTCTTGGAGCATAGTTGAAACAAAGGTGGAAAGAAGCTCATCTTGGAATTTTCAAAGCGTTCAAGGTACTCGTTTCTCTCATATACTATCTCATTTTCATTTATACTCGTGCACTTAATATTTCAAATTTCAAAACCAATTTTTTTGCTTGTCCCTCTGTACTTCTGCCATGACTCGTAGTCACAAGCCCATCGATCTATTCATCTTTTTTCCCCTCTGAAGTAGCAGATGCCGTCTAACGTGCACCTGAAAGACTTTGGTGCATCGATGCTCTATTCGTTGGGAGCCGTTGATCAAGTCTAAAAAAGAATCAATGGCTACAAGCTCAATCCTTCTTCAACCAAGTTCCAACCCATGCATGCTACTAGCTCAATCCAAACCCAGCAACCCATATATAGTATTAGCGCCCAACTATTCAAACCCATCACAGCAGCTACATGTTCATTCTCCCAACTCCACCGAACTTCCCAACCCACCTTCTTCGCCTTCGCACCACTTCCCAGTCGCCTCCTACACAGTTCCGCCTAGTGGGTCCATGTTTGTTGTGTCATCTTTTCAGGTGTTTTTTATATGCCCGTAGAGTGTAGAATTATATAGCAGAATGATTTATTATTTCATGGTTTTATATATATATTTTTTTACATAAAACAGTTACTTTACTGTTACTGGGAGTGGGAGTAATTAAAGATGAAAAAAAGATAAGAGAAAAAGAAATGAATGTGTAAAGTGGGAACGGATAAGGAAGAGAGAAAAAAAAAAAAAAAAAAAAACAGAATGACGGGTGTGATGCGCGGTCAAAGAGAGGAAAAGGAGCAAAGAGAAGAAATAAATAAAAAAAAAGGGGAACAAGGGTTGTGCCGTGGCATTTGGATATGAATAGGATGCACTTTTAGATTGAATCATTTGAATAAAAAAATAGATTAATAATTTATTTAAATTTATTAAAAAATATTAAAATTATTTTATTTATTTAAAATTTATTTTAATGAATAAATATTTAATTTATTCATTAATTAATTTTAATAAATAAATATTTATTTATTTATTATTGACTAAATATAATAAATTTTTTATATATCTAATTATATATTTTATTTTTTAAAGTATATAAATATTTATTAAATTTAATAAATATTTTAATTGATTCATTAATTATTTATTAATTAAAATTAATAATGATATATTTAAATTTATTAAATTTATATTTTTATAATTGAATAGAATGAATTGAATTATGTTTAAATATGAATAAATTGAGTATATTATAAATTTATAAATTTATTTGTCCCCTCTAGATAAAAGAAAGAAGATAAAAAAAAAATTTGGAGTGATTCTATGTTACCGTAAATAGATATGCTACTTATAAGTAAAATGAACTAATGTAAAAATATAAAAAAATATTAAAGTAATATATATTACTTTTTTAATATAAAAACACTTGGGAGTTGAGAGTAGCATATGCAGCAGGGGTGACATTGAAATACCCGAAATTTGGGGAAATTAAAATAGAAAGGAAAGAACAAAAAAAAAAAAAGAGATTAAAAAAAGAAGGGATAATGGTGTGAAGAAAAATTGGTTAGGCAAGAAAAAGAAAAAGAGAAAAAGAGTAAAGGAATTAAAAATGATAAAAGGAAGAGAAAAAACGATAAGAAAAATAATAATATAATAAAAATTGGAGAAGGAAGTACCGTGCGTGAGAGTAAGCTTATGAAAAATTGGACCGGACCGGCCAGTCGGACCGGTCCAACCGGGAACCGGGTTAGTAGCCAGTTCGATCCAGCCTTGTGACCGGTTCAGATATCTAAATTTTACAAATTTAACAAAATGGTTGTGCGAGGAATCAAACCCAGATACGGAAGATTGCTGTAAACGACTTTGCCACTAAACTAGGTTTGCTTTCATTGTAGAAAGGGTTTTATTATATATTTAATATAAATTAGGTACTTCCAACAAAAGATTCTTTAATCCGATTTTAAGATAAAAGGTCAGATGAAATAAATATTACCACTATTAATGTTTATAATATATGAATTGTAAATTATATATTATATTTATTTTAATTAATTTATATGAAATATTGTTATGTGAGTTAATGTTGTGTTGTTTATATGAGTTTAATATTTTTTTTATTTTATAACATTATTTTTTTTATGTTTTAAATAATTTTATTATTAATTTTATATTATATTTTTATAATTTTTATTTATTTTATTAATATATAAATATATTTATATTTATTATAAATATAAATATATATTTAATTATATTTCAATTTAATTACGGTTTAACCATTAAATTTTGAATCAATACCTCGACCGATTCAATTTTAAAAATTTTACGTAAGAGTAAGAGGAAGAGAAAACAGGAAAGATAAAAAAGTAAGAGAGAGAAAAGAAGTAAGATAGAGAAAAGAAGAAAGGAAGAGTAAAAAATATAAATAAATAAAGAGGAGAAAAAAAAGTAAATAATAAATTAAGAATTTTTTAATAAAATTATTTTTTTACTTAGATATTACATGTATTTTTAAAATATCATACATAGATTTTTAATTCGATTTAATTATTTTATTGTTAATCTTTTTGTTCATTGAATTAATCAATTTCTTGTTGGGTACACAAATCAAATATATATTTTTTCAAATAAGATAAAGTCCTTCTCATTTTTTAATTTTATTTTAGTTTTATTAAAATTCACTAATTTGCAAATTTTTTTTAACAATTATAATTTATTTTTTAAAATAATATTATTTAATAATAATTTTCTTAATTCACGTGACAAAACCCAGATATAATTATAAAACATCGAGCACGAACAGTGTGGTCAAATGATAAAATGCAAAGGGTGGGATCAGAATGGTGGTAGCGCTGACGAAAAGCTCATGATACGGAAAGTTACGGAAAGGGAGAGAATGTCGAGATTGATATTATTTGCTGAAAAATGGAACATCAGGCGGAAAGGGTGAGATCAGCACGATATCCAAGGTGTGTGTCGAGTGTGATTGAAAAGCGCCGCCTGGTGTCAGCGAGGACGAAATGCAGGATGATCAGCCCACCTTCAGAGGCCACGGGACTCGCTGAAGAGAGTTCAAGAACATGGCAACAAAGAATTTAAGAATTGCATATAAATTGATCATTCGAGAGTTTGCGTGGAGTAGCAGCAATGAATGAGAATGATGAGTTTTTTGCAGCAAGTGAGCCCTCTGGACAACACCGTGCTGCACATAGCAGCAAGGTATGGAAATGACGAGTCGGTGGAGGAGGTAGCTCAGAAAGCACCCCGTCTCTTGAATGCCAAAAACTGCAATGGTGACACAGCACTACACGTTGCTGCAAAAGCTGGCCATGTCTCTACTCTCGAGAGGTTGTTGGCAGCTCATCTCCGCAATTTACCAGCTGCATATTCCGAAAAGCCCAAGAAGGCTTTGAATAAGATCCTAACGAAGAACAGGCAAGGAAACACTTTCCTCCACGAGGCCTTACTGAATGGTGAGAGAGGCGGAGTGAATTTCCTAGTTCATGAGAGAGGCGTAGTGAATTTCCTAGTTTCTGAGGCGGCACACGTTGAGGCTGGTTGCTTCAAGGAATTGGTTGTGCGAGCTGCACTGTTCGGGATGGTGAACAAGGAAGAGAAATCAGTTCTGTACGTGGCGATTGAGGGTGGCTACAAGGAAGTTGTTAGCTTGCATTGGACAAGCTCATAAGCCAAAGACCGTGCATTGGACGAGTTGATCCAGAACCACCAGGAATTGGCTGAACTGATTCCGCGCGGCACCGATTATGTTCCAGCAGGAAAAGTCACCCTTCTCGCGGCGATCACCAAAAGGGGATCAAGGTACGTACGTACATTTTGTTAGCTACTCTAAATTTCCCTCTCATTTTGGTACACTCTTTTTTCCTTATTTGACAAGATTGCAATCGGGGAAGTGTTAATATTCAATTATATTCATTTTAAATGTAAAAAAACAAAAATAAAAAAAAACACGAAAGCACGAAACTTAAATAAGATTTGGCCACTCTCTTTTAAGGATCCATTTATCCCAAATATGTTTAATCTATGAACTTGAAATAAAGGATAAGCTTTTCCCACTTTCTATAAGTTAGTTTTGAAAACCTTTTTAATTGGACACAATAATTATTTAATCTTTCTAATCAGTTTAAATAATAAAATCTATTTTAGTAATTGCAAAACTCATAAATTTTATTTTTTTAAAAATAATAATTTTATTTAATAAATCATTATTTCTTTTTTGTTCTTTAGACAATATTTTGTTTATTCCATTGTCTAATATTTAAAAAAAAAATTGTCAATCCTTGTCTGGATAATTCATTTGTGGATCCTTCTCAAATACGAGTGTACTCCTAATTGTTTATTTGTAATATATGCCTTAGATATTTTAGACATCATACTGACAAGAAAACCAGAATGGATTCATTTAAGGGATGAGGAAAAAAGGATTCCTCTTCATTATGCGGCATCTATAGGTTACCTTACAGGGGTTCAGTATTTACTTGAAATGTGTATTTCTTGCACCATGGAAAGGGACAAGTACAGCTTTTTTCCACTTCATTTGGTTTCTTATGGAGGTCATGTTGAAGTGGTTCAAAAGTTGCTAGAATACTGTCCAGATCCCAGAGAGATGCTTGACAAAGGCGGCCAAAACATTCTTCACATTGCAGCTAAAAGTGGAAGATATAATGTGGTAAGGTACATCTTGCAAGCTGCGGATGAAGGAGCTTGAAAAGATGATAAATGACATGGATGCCAATGGAAACATGCATTTGGCCACCTTGCGCGCCACCCCAAAATAGTGCATGCCTTAACGTGGGATAAAAGAGTGGATCTCAATATGGTTAACGGGAAAAATCAAACAGCTCTTGATGCTTGTCAACAATTTCCACCGGACAATCCACCCTTTCGAAAGGTAAGTAGTATTCTATCTCCTAAAATAATCCAACAAATTACGCAGGTTTGCAGTCAAATTTCATACAGGTTTAGAATTTATTTGTCGAGTTTAATTTCGATTTCGATTTATTATCAATGTAAAAAATTTTATATTATCATTTAATAATGTGTTGTCAAAATATTAAAAAAGTTTGACTATAATTACTGAAGAAGTCAAATATTTATAATGATATAGTAATATATGAATTGAATGATAGTATAAAAAAATATTATACTGACATTGAATCAAAATTAAATAGATGGTTAGAAATTTTATATTGGGAGATAATAGTTTTCATGGGACTAGCATTATTTACTGAGAGTTTTTTTTTTTCATATAAATTGGTCTCTATAGATAGTATTGACATGTACATAAGCATTAATTTTTTGGTCCATTGCTCCATCTCTTATTCTCTATATTTTCTAAAAAATTTATTTAATTTTTTATTCTCAGAATATTAATAGTTACGTGAATCCTTTTTTTATTGTGCGTCTTGCAATTTATTTTTCATTCAATTACTATGATTTGATTGTTGTTGACAAAGTTAAATTATTTTTTGGATATTCATAACGTATAACAAAGTAACTACAATAAAAATATGCGATTATTATTGTATTATAAAAGAGTAACTATGTCATCAAAAAAGTGTGTTAGCCCAAATTACATAAAAATTAACTGCATTTTGAAGATTTAGTTAGTTAATTGATAAAATCAATGATCGCACAGATTTATGATCAAAAGTTCATTCCCAATTGTGTCGCCGAACAGTCATGAACAAAACAAAATGAACAGTAGAATTTTGTGTGAAATAACTAATTTCTAATTCAAACACAGTAATCATACCGTTGTTACTTAATGTTACTGAATTATAATTTATAATTATTTGAATTATAATTTTTTTAAAAACATTTTTACACCTTTAGTGATCAAAATATTTTTCCTCCTTTAATATATAGCATTTGACAAAAATTTTTCCTATTTTTTTTATCTTTTCAAAATAAATGTACCTGGTTTTGTGGTGTCCATATCTGTTTTAAGGTATATATATATATATATATATGAAAACTACTGACGAAAGTTTGCCTAACTGACGAAATTGCATCATTCTTTTATTCTTTCATCAAACTCTCACGATCCTTTTCTTCCATTTAAGATACAATTCCTGTTTTTGCAAAAAAAAAAATGATAGATAAAAATCGTTGTCCTAAAGGTGGGTTAGTGGCCATTAAATCATCAATGCTATGTTTTCCGGTTACATGCACGTTTCTTAGTTTGTTTTCTTCCTTATTTTCTGATTTGTTAGGTTTGTAACATACATAAATTTGTATTTGCAGCGACTAACATGGATTGCATTAAAATCTGCTGGCGTACGATTTGCCGATCACTC
This sequence comes from Castanospermum australe, assembly GCA_019955255.1. NCBI lineage: Eukaryota > Viridiplantae > Streptophyta > Magnoliopsida > Fabales > Fabaceae > Castanospermum > Castanospermum australe. The sequence continues at coordinate 399,523 of NSJW01000812.1, forward strand.
CACTGGCATTGCTCGTAAGATCCCTAACCCAAAGTACAAAAACTTTTGGGCAACGAAAGAACCGTAAACATGGATCAGTACAAAGACAGAATCAACACTCTTATATTGGTTTCACCCTTATAACTACGGTAACATTTGCTGCTGGTTTTACCATGCCTGGTGGCACTAACAGCTCTGAACCAGGGCAAGGCATGGCTCTCATGCTAAATCACATGTGGTTTGAAGCTATTCATATTCTGCAACACAATATCTATGTACGGTGCTATTGGTGTTACTATCATACTCATATGGGCCCAGCTAGGAGATATAACTTTGGCGCTTCTTGCCTTTAAAGTGGCAATGCCACTTTTGGGAGTCACTCTTGGAACATTATCTCTAGCATTTTTAGCTGGTGTGCACCTAGTGATAAGTGATCTCAGTTGGCTGGCCACTATTTCCCTAATCATGGGTGTGATTTTCATTCTCACGGTTCTGTTACTATACCTTCTCCTCTGGTTCCCCTCATCATCAAGCATCCGAGTAGTTCGATATTTTTCCTACTATCCCTTTCTGTTTCTGGCATGGCTGGTTGAACCTGATATTCATACATGTATACTCATACATGGCTGATATGAGTACATGATATTCATACATGTATGCTCAGTATCTTAGGTCTGAACTTCTTTCTTTTCTTTGATATTGATGGAGATATTGAACAATTTTCTTTTGTAGCCTGAGTTGGTTGTCTAATAGTTAATAAAGTGTATTCTCTATTTTGACTATTCAGAATCAAACTTTGAGCTGCCACCTACAAGAATTAACTCCATTAAAATGACAAAAATGTAGTTAGTTGTTACAACATTTTATATGAAAATAGTTGTACCAGAAATGTCATTAAGCCAGGAAGCCCATTATTATGCGAGCAAATTTCCATTACAAAGTCTAAAACTGGAATAATCAAAAGTGCTTTTTAGTTAATAAGAATATTTCTTTTAATATTTTAAATTTTCTTTTGATTTGGGAGGAGGAATTTTTTGAGAGGGGGAGAGAAATTCAATTAACAGATATTTGATTTAGTTAAATTTTTTTAAAAAATTATTTTTTTTCAAAATTATCTTAAAAAAATTAATTAAAAATTATTTTAAATATAAAATAAATTAATTCAAATATGTAGCTTTCCAGGCTTTACCACATTACCACTTAGTCAAAGCTTGAACCGCAATATTTTAAATTATTTGAACAATGTATAAAAGTAGTGTTCTGAAAACCGGACCGGACCGACCGGTTCTATCTGTCGGAGCGGGACCCAGTTCTATCAACGGTTAGGTCGACTCTCAAAACCAGTGAGTTCAAAAACCGGTCAAAAACTGGTGAACCGGTTCCAAACCGGTCAACCCGGTATCGGTCTGTACGGGTTGCCGGTTCTTATCTCTTTTTTTTTGAGCTGATTAATTGAAACGACGTCGTTTCGTTCTATAGTTTACCAAAAAAAAAATTGCTCGACGACGTCGTACTGGAAGCGGTTCAAATTTGAAAACCCTCGCCCTCGGCAGTAGCTTTCGTTCCACATCGCAGTCTCCTGCTCTCAGCATCGCAGCCAGCGAGCATCGCAGCCAGCAGGCCCAGCACCGCAGCCAGCACTGCAGTCAGTTCCGCCTCCCCACCGCAGCTTCGGTGTACCCCAGCCATCAATGCCAGCGTCCGCCTCCACACCGCAGTTCCTACATTGTTCTAGGTAGAGACTTTAATCACTTTATTAATTCTTGCATCTATTTTATATTTTGTCTAAAATAGAAACTACTTTCACGGGATGTATTTCTGTATTACAGGTTGTCCTTAGTCTTTCTGGCTTCTGGTTTCTTGGATTTTTGTTTTTTTAATTTTTGGGTATTTGTTGTATCTTGTATGTTGTTTAACAGTTTAAGTGTTCGTACGTGGTGACTGTGGTCCAGGATTCGTCTTTTATAGTTGATCATGAGTACACTTCTGAGCATTCTTTCATGAGGTTGACTAATAGGATATCAGTTCAGACTTTAGATACCATTAGCCATAGTACATTATCAGGTTAGGGCCAGTAATTAGAAAAGATGCTAAATGTATTTTATCCAAAATAATGAAAAGCTTATTACATATTAATGTAGCAAATAATAGATTGAAGAGACAGTAATTTAAATCCTGAAGCAACAGATCAAAGGGTGTTAAACTGTTAATAGCCATTATTTGCAGAAACTGAAGCTCAAATAATGCACTGCATTATGATAATAAGCTCAAATAATGCACTAACCTATAAGACCTCCAACGAACACATCTTGTAGAGCAGCAAGACCAGGCAGAGTTGGCAACATGGGCCCTTCTATCAAACATTCTGACTTGTCCTAATAATATTTTTATGGCAATCATATGAAGAAGAATCTGACAAAAGTTGGGATTTGCAACAAGCCACTTTTGCAGCTTCCAATCACCAGTGAGTTTTGCATTTTTCATATGTAAGTTTAGTTACTTCTTCAGCCAGGTTTATCAGTTCAACTGCTGCAGTTGCTGTAGTTCAACTGCAGTTGCAGTTTGACAGTTTCTGAAAGTTTCTGGCTTCGAATTTCAAGCCTATATTTTATGCTGAATATTATCTTGCATGAACAATGTTTTAAGGTAGAAAAGAAGAGAAATGGTAAAAGTTTTCATTGGTGCTTGCATGTGTAGTGTAGGCTATAGGCTGCAGCAATGAAAAACCAAGAAAAAGATGGAATAGACAGTAGAAAAAGGGCAAGACCCAGTTAGAACGAAAATGACAGTTTAGAAGAAGATAGTGAAAACTAAAAAACTGGAAGAGAAAATCTACATGATGAAAAATTTTAATTTGATGACTTCTGTTTTGTACCTTTGGCTGCATATGGTTGTCTATAATCCTTTGATTTTGTAATTTTACTTTTTTCAGATATGGATAATTCTAATAATCAGACAATAGAGAGCAACACTGTTGACCAGCAATCCTCCTCAAGTTCTAGTCGTGGAAAAAGTGATCCAGGATGGAAACATATTAGTTTAGCTTACGAAAATGGGAGGCCAGTGTACACATGTTTGTTTTGTTTGATACGATATAAAGAAGGAGGGATTAATAGGATGAAGCAGCATCTTGCAGGAAAACAAGGACCAATAGCTTCGTGCAAAAAAGTTCCTCATGATGTTAAGTGTAAATGTTAGCACATTTGAAAACAAACAAAAAAAAATAAAGATGATAAAGTGAGTTTCGGTGATGATTATAATGAAGCAGAGGAACAAGAAGAGCAAGAGATGATACTCCTCCACCTCCACCAACTAAGATGCAATGTATTGGAGATAAAGGCAAAAGAAAAGCAAGTGCTTCCCAACCAATTGGTAACTATTTTGTACCAAGGACAACTCCAGGAGCCTAACCAAGTTTAAAAAGTGTTTTTGCTAGCAAAGAGGCCATACATAAGGTTAAATTAGGAATAACCAGATGGATGGTTGATGCAGGCATTCCATTTAATGCAATTCAATCATCTTATTTTCAAGCTGCATTGGATGATATTGCTGCTATTGGACCTGGTTTTAAAGGTCTATCTTACGATGAAATGAGGGTTCACTTGTTGGGAGATGTTAAGAATGAGTGCCAGCTACTTGTTGATAGTTATCGGAGTTCATGGAAAGAAACTGGTTGTACACTTATGGCTGATGGTTGGACTGATCAAAGACAACGAACTCTAATCAATTTTTTAGTGTATTATCCCGCTGGTATGTCCTTTCTGAAATCTGTTGATGCTTCAGACATGGTGAAAAAATGCCACAACATTATTTAACTTATTTTGTTGATGTGATTGAATGGGTTGGACTCAGTAATATTGTGCATGTGGTGACTGACAATGCAGCAATATGTGGCAGCTGATAGACTTATTCATGATAAGTATGAACATATTTTTTGGTCTCCTTATGCTGCCCATTGCATGAATCTTATTTTGAAAGATATTGGCAGCATGCCTCATATAGCAAACCTGGCGTCTCGTGCTTCAAAGATAACTATATTTGTTTACAACCATATGATATTTTTGTCTTGGCTTAGAAAAAGGCCCAAGTTGGAAGGAAATTGTTCGTCCAGGAGCTACTCGTTTTGTTACTGTTTTTATTATTTTAAAAAGTATTTATGAATACAAGGAAGACTTACAAGCTTTGTTGTAGACAAGCATTTCACTGGACACAAGTTAGGAAGAAGTGTTAGTGGGGAAAGCTGTTAGCGATATTATCTTGGATAATAAGTTTTGGTATGATTGCTTTACTGTAGGTGAAAGATTGTAAGCCCTTTAATTAGATTGTTGAGAATTGTAGATGCTGATGAAAAGCTTTCATTGAGATATGTATATGAAGGTATGCAAAGGGTTAAAAAATGCTATCAAGCATATGTTTAAGAATAGGAAAAACTTGCACAAGCCTTATACAGAAATCATTAAGGCTCGATGAGATAAGCACTTGCATCAGAATCTCCATACAGCATCTTACTTTTTAAATCCTACTTTCTTTTATGATGAGAAATTCATTGACAAGCACAGGGTCATGCAAGGTTTACTTAACTTGTTTGATATAAAAAGCCTTTGTAGTGATTCAATTAAAGCATTGAAGGAGATACAGGTGTATCGGGAGCGCAAGGAAAGTTTTGAAAGGCCAACTGCTTTGAAAGCAGCTAAGGAGCTTCAAACCGAAGTAAGCAATTTTATTTTTATATGCTGATTTATTTTAATATTTTGAAACCTATAATATATAATTGATGGTTGATGTTGAGAATTATATTTATTTCTATATAGATCAATGGTGGACATTGTTGGGTACTAGTACTCCATATTTTGAAAAAGATAGCATATCGTGTCCTTAATCAAACAACTTCTTCCTCAAGGATGCGAGCGAAATTGGAGTCTTTTTGAACAAAATTCATACTAAAAAGAGGAATAGGCTAGGCATCAAAGACTCAATGATCTTGTATATGTTGCTTATAACTTGCGTCTTAAATTCCAGGTATATTAATAATTTAAGTATTTAATATTTCTATATAATGGCACATTTATTATATTTAAAACTTTAAGTTAGTAAAACTGAAAAAATTATTATAATACTTTATTTATTTGTTCTATGTTGCATCGAAAGAAAAGGACTTATGATCCAATTGATTATGAAAGTATTGATAATGTTGACTTTTGGGTGTTGGAAGAAAATCCGAGCCAGAGTTTGATAATGAAGAGATGAAAATTTAATCTATCAAGACAATGACATTCCTTCTTATCATGTTGGTGAGTCTTATTCTTATAGTTCTATATAGAAAGTATTGACATTATGTATTACAGTATTATTATTAACTAAGTCTTTTATTTTGTTAGAAGGCAGAGATATTAATATTGAATTTGGAATGTCTGAAGCAACAATGCAGCCTTCATTTGATGATGATAATGATGGTGGAGATGAATAAGAAGATGATTTTTTTTAATGAAGATATTCAATGAATTAATGCTAATTATGATGATCCTGTATAATTTTGTGAATTTTTTATGACTACTTTTGATGGAAACATTGTTAAATTGTGTTATTTATATGAATATAATATTTTTTTACTTTATGAAATTATTTTGTTGTGTTTCTTATATGAATGTAATTTTTTGCTTTATGACATTATTTTTTTATATTTCAAATAATTTTATTATTGATTTATATTTATATTTTTATAATTTTTATTTATTTTATAGTATATAAATAATTATATATATATTTAATTATATTCCGGTTCGACCACAGTTCAACCACGGTTTGACCATTAATCCTTGAATCAGTATCTCGACCAGTTCAGTGACCGGTCTGATTTTCAGAACCTTTTATAAAAGTAGAGATGGTTGGGTTTTTAATTACCACATTGTCATTGAATTGGGCCTGGTAATACATCGTATACATGTTCCAAGCCCAAATAGAAGAGTGAAAAATAGAAATGGATGAACTTTAGGACACCCCAAGGACAAGGCTTCGCAGCTAGGTGGGTCCGGCCCAATTTCTCCTCCAACCCCGCACCCTTAATCGCAGCACAATGGATTGAATAACCAAAAATAAAATCAAAATAAAAATTGTCAAATGAACTAAACGAAAATTTAAAAAATATGACATGGTTCAAAGAGATTGAATATTATGATGATAATAATTATTACTCTATCCGTCCGTTTTTATTTGTCATTTAAAGTTTTTACATAAAAATTTAAAAAATTATTAAATAATTTCAATAAAAAAAATATAATTAAATATAATTAAATTATTCTTTTGTTCATTTTATTAATATTTTCTTTCTTCTCTTTAATTTCACTTACTTTTTACTTAATCTCTCTCCATTAAAATATGAAGAATAAAATTAAAAATAATTAATTAATATTTTCTTAATATTCTTATATAATAAATATTTTTTAATAAAAAAATTACCTTACACAACAAATAAAAGTAGATAACGGGAGTAGTTAATTTTACTCGCTTTAATTTGGTCTATCAAATAGTTAATCTTACAATGTTGTCTTATAGTATGATAGTTAGACAATAACTTACATGAATTATTTGACTTGAAAATGCCTTTATTTTACATGAGTTAATTTAAATATCAAAGACAAAAATATAAGTTAATTCAAATGTCAGAAACCAAATTATAAGCAAATTAAAATGTTAAAACTATTTTAAACGTTCAATTAAAAAAAATAATATTATATCATTTTTAATTATAACACATTATCATTTTTCTTAAGTTAATGAAAAACACATAGAATAGAAGATTCTGAATTAAAACAAGTTTATGAATATCAAAAATTAAAATAAAAAAATTGAAATGTCATTAAATAAAATTAAAAATAAACTCAAAATGTACTAAATCATAATTTTAATGTTTTCTTTAGTTTTTTTGGTGAGAATTTTAATCTTATTTTTAGTGAACATTTGAACTCGGTCTTCCTTCCTTTATCTCATACCTCTCAATATACTATTAATCAAAAAAGAAATGTATTTTTTTATTTATTTTTATTTGTTATATAAAAGAATTTTTTTATTTAAAAATAGTTATTATTTGATAATATTAAAAAAAATTAATTAATTTTTTAACTTTATCTTTATTTTTTAATAGAAAAAATTAATAAAAATAAAATATATCAATAAAATAAAAAATAATTTAATTATTTTAATTTATATTTTTTTATATAAAAATTTTAATTTTTAAATTTTTATATAAAAATTTTAAACAACATATAAAAATAAATAAATAAAATATCTTATAAAGATCATTTGGCTCTTTTATTTACTTATTTGTTGTTTAAAAAAATTTATGCAAGAAAAAAAAAAAACAAAAGAAACCACTTAGCCAAGTCTGGACTTAACCGCTAATCTGTCCATATCCTCCTCCCTCCCGCCATAAGTACAAACATTTAACAGAGAAGCCAAGCCACACAAACACATCTTATGGCTACAGTGGTAGAAGCAGAACTTGGCGGTGGTGAAGGAGGAGGAATTCGCCATGGGACGGTGGACTTCAACAATCTACCCGAGGACTGCATAGCAAATATAATTTCCTTCACCACTCCTCGGGATGCGTGCAGGCTCTCCTTGCTTTCCTCCATCTTCAGATCCGCCTCCCAATCCGACGTCGTCTGGAACAGGTTTCTGCCCTCCGATTTCCAGAGCGAAATTGCCAGGTACTCCTCGTCTACGTCTTTGGCTTCCAAGAAGGACCTCTATCTCTCTCTCTCTCAAAACCCGCTCCTCATAGACGGCAATAAAAAGGTAAATTTCCTTCGCAAAATCGACTGAAATACGATTAGTGCCTGTGATTATTTAGTTGTTCAGAAATAGACTGAAATCTGCAATCTTTCCTCATATATCTGTGCTTAAATCTCAAATCCTGGTGATTAACTTGATGATTATGTTTTAATTCACTATCACGGCAATGTTAATTTGTTCCAAGTTTGTTCTGTTACGAATTGCAAAATGGTATGCTATCAGAGCATTCAACTGGATAAGGCGTCCGGGAAGACATGCTACATGCTGTCTGCAGAAGCAGAAGCAGCACCGATTGATCCTGATCATACTGCTAGGGAGAATCTGCATCCAAAGGAGAGGGCAGATGGGTGGTTGGAGACAGAATTGGGTGAGTATTTCAATGGAGGAGGAGAGGACGAGGAGCTGGAGATGGGTGTCTACGAGGTCAAGAGGCTGAACTGGAAGGGTGGCCTTTTTGTTCAAGGAATCGAGATAAGGCCTAAACCCATTAAATAAATCAAATAATTTATCAATTAAGTACACGGAACGTAGTCTCTCTGCCTCTGTTTCTGTTTTGCTTACACGGTAAGTAGAATGTTGTTTCAGTTTCATGGTTGTTCATCGACAGCCTTGTGAATGAATATCATCTCTGGTTTGGATCCGGTAATATACATGTCCATTTATGCCCTACTCGTTTTATTACCTTGAAAGAGAAAATAAATGTGTTCCCAAGCCCATTGCAGAGCACCTCTATCTGGATGCGTCGCCTTCAACGTCAAATAGGTAGGTGTGGGTGTGTGTGTGTGTGTGTATATATACATATATATATCTATGTATAAAATTGATGTGCAAATTTAAGTCATCAGTTATGGCTATTTCAATGACAAAAAAATAAAATAAAGAAGAATCAAGTCAACATATATAAAATAAATTTACTTATTTCTCACCAATAAAAAAATGACAAATCAAGTCAACATATATCAATTTTTTTTTTTTAAATTTGGCTTGAATCTTAGTTTTACTGATTGGTGCTTAACCCATTGCAGATTGAGAAGGCTTCATCCGGTCTCCCAAAATTGAAGTTATGATGCTTATCAACTTATTATTGAAGGGCTTACAAATCGAATTTGTTGTTATATGATTTTTTGAGATATATTTCAAAGAGATTGTGAGTTTTTGTCTGTCGTAAACCCATATATAGGTTTTCAAGGAAAAAGAAAAAAAACTTTTGCGATCAAGAAGAAGGAATTTCAAACAAAAGGAATTGCTGGTTAAAATTTGCCAAAACTCAATCAAATCGTAGGAAATAAAGTTAAATTAACATGGAACCAGAGGTCTCAACTTTTCTCCTTGCTTTCTTATACTTTTTTATTTTAGGAGATGGAGGATTGGAATTAATTAAATCTTCTTTGAGTGTTTATAGTTGGGGTGATGTATCGAATTAGTATGCTATTTATCAATCATGTTACTCTAAATATATATCTCACTTGTACTTGTCAATTGTGATAGTATATTATAACATACCGATACTTGTAATGAGTTAGATATTTATTAGTTGTTAATTTTTATAATAAATATTTAAACTCTGTAAAGTGTAATTTGCGATAATAAATATTTGGCAAGGAATCAAAATATCCATATATACCTTAAAAAAAAGAGTACTAGAGTAATGCCTCAATTATATTCTTTTTTAGTTCTTGAAATTTCAAAATTTTAAAAGAAAAGTAGAGAAATGGTGATTCTTAAGAGAGCATTTTGTACAAATCACTTATGAAGGAGGAACCCTTAACTTTATAGGTTTTTCTTTGCTTTTTTTTAAAAAAAAAATATTTATTCCTTATATTCAATTTCAATGCAGAATTGAGACTTGAGAATGATAATGTTGCCATGTTGTTCGTAAAACTTTTCGTGAGATATTGAGTGTTGACTTTGACCTCATTGTTCATGTGCTTCGGGGTGAGCACGATTTCTCAGTACTGTTGCATTTATATTTAAGTTTGTTTTAACTTACAGATCTAATGACATACGTTATGAGTTTTGAATCTGAACCTTAATAAGACTTAGCTACATCTCTGCAAGATCAAAGGCTTTTGGACAAGCCCATCTTCCCTTCTATATTTCAAAAACCCGAGGCAAGAGAGTATGTGCTATAAAATGAAAAAAAAAATTGAAACGAGTTTTTTTTAATCTAATAAGAATTATTTATCATTTAACTTTTATTTAGTAAATTCACTTTTTTAATTGGGTATTTATTCTTCGTTTCTTGTATCACACTAAAGTGGCATCACTTATAAAATGTGGTGAATGAAAACAATTATTAAGTATGCTTTATTTGAATGGATTCAATTTTTATTTATTATTTATTAAGTATGATAATAATTATTTTAGAAGTTAAATTCTTTTAATAATATGATAATATATGATTGGATGTGTAGATATAATTGTAAAAAAACTTTACACTAATAGAAAATTAAAATTAAACTCTATTTTAAATTTATAAAACTTATCACGTTACTTAGATATATTTATAATTATTAAAGTGAAATGGAATTGGTTAGGAGATCTAGATATGGAAAAGACTTGAGGGATTCCGACGAAGAAATAGCCATGTCATCTCCCGAGATTCCAAAATCTATGTATCTTGGAGATATGAAAATGACTGAGGAGATAATTCCAAGGAATTAAAATGTACCTATATGAAAGTGTAAAAACCTTGCTTTAATCATGGGCATCACCCGTATATATAATACAAGATAGACATTAGAGAGTAACAAGAGATAATGATACAACCAGAAGATAAGCATTACAAATGAAAAGTATTCTAACAGATTAACTTGATAATAGGTATCCTTATCACTATAGAAGAAATTAATTCAACGTTTGTAATCGTGGAACCTCAGTAAAGGAACCTTAGACTAGTTCAAACACTAGGTAAAATATTGCTGTGTTATCCCTTTATCTTATTGTTGTAACTATCTTCCTTGGACTTAGATATCAGTTAATGTATCGTAGGACTTCATTCTTCTTGTAACTCACGCCATAACACAAGTTCATTCATTCTCAGTTCCCACAATAACTCTCCTCTATGGTATCACGGCATTCTGCTTAACAGTCGATCCAAATTTTAGCTCTTGAGAATATGAAAGTGACTGAGGAGATAATTTCCAGGAATCAAAATGTGGAAAGTTATGAAGACGGTTATGCAGTTGTAATGCGAGATCTGGAAATGGCTCGAAGCTATGGATACGAACGATTTCTTCAAGGGTTGCCTACAGAAAATGAAACTGTGGCAAGTGAGATACACACTAAGAATTTCAAGTGGCTGAAAGAAGCGTGTCTTTCAAGGAAAGGTAATTTCCCTGCACCAGAATGGAGGGAGAATGAGGATGAGTTTTTCGAGCAAGAGATCCCACAGGGCAACACGGTGCTACACGTAGCATGTGTAGCAGCCAGGTAGGGAAACGATGAGTGGGTGGATGTGGTCAACCCAAAAAGTCCCCGATCTTTTGACAGAAAAAAATTCCAACGGTGACACAACACTGCATGTTGCTGCAAAAGCTGGCCACATCTCTATTCTTAATAGGTTGTTGTGCGCTCATCTCCGCAAGGTAAAACTTCAATATGATGATCGCCATCGCCTCGAAATGGCTCTGGATGAAATCCTAATAGAGAACAACAAAGGAAATACTTTTGTCCCCGAGGCCTTGCTCAATGGTCACAAGGGTGTGATGGATTTCCTAGATTCTGATGAAGATCGGTTCTTGGCTGGCTTCAAGGAAATGGTTGCGCAAGCTGCGCTGCTCAAGACAAACAAAGAAAACAAGTCAATTTTGTACGTGGCAATTGAGGGTGGGTACAAGGAAGTTGTGGATCAAGCATTGGCAAAACTGGACAGCCTCCAATCTGCATTATTGATCACTGAGAAACACTCAAAATTTGACGAACGCATTGCGCATGCCCTAGATGTTCCACCAGGAAAATCACCCCTTCTTGCGGCAATCATGAAACGGGATCAAGGTATATATGTTGTCACATACCTCTAAATTTCCTTTGGTACATGTATCTATCATATGGAGTCTAGGATAAACCTCGATTGATAAGTAGAGTGAATCAGTGCTTTTAAGGAGTTCTAAAAGCAAAAATGTTAGTAAGAGAACAAATTAGTAGCGGTGAGGTTTTTGCGGAATTTGCAAGAGGTCTCAAATCTCTCTGTAACAGAACACCTCATCACATAAGTAAAGAGTTTACATCATGAATTTGTTTGCAATTTTTTTTGATTTTATAAAGCACCAAAAAGGGAAAAGAATCTACATTAAAATAGGATTTCACAAGGATTTCGGATACACAACAAAATTAAAATAAGACCGAATGGCTTAAATTTAAAGGAAAATTATGTAAACAGTTGGAAAGCAAAGTAATGTGAAAAAGAAATTAAATGTTGCCGTGTTGGAATACTTGCAAGTAATCTGGTTTTACGGAGTATGTAGAGAGATTCCTTTGTAATGCAGTTCCATCTATTTTGTAAAAAGTGCTCAAACATGCAGTTACCAGCTAGGCCATGTGACATTTCTTTCTTCCAAACCAAACCCCATTTTCTTCATAACCATTATGCATCATATTCTTCACTAAAAGCAGTTGAGCAACGTTTCAGGAGTAATGGATAAACTCACGTCGTTGATCAAGTTAACCCTTATCTACAATAATTGTTTAGTTAGTGATGACTTAGTCGAGCAAAATAATTACCTCATCTGGGGCCTTTATTCGGTTTCACATCATCGATTAGCCATGTTTTCGGTTAGTATACTTGATTGTCAGCTCTACCTTGACTAATGATATAGTCATTCTATTCTTTTGCTCATCACTTAACCTTTTCTTAGCTGATTTGGTTTAAGTTTTGCTGTCAACAATATTATATTGTTCTTTTTATTGTCTATTTTTTTTTCTCATCCCCTCCACTAGATAATTCATTTGTGGATCATTCTCAAATGAGACTATACTCATAATTGGTTATTTGTCATATATTATGCCAGATATTTTACATATCATACTGACAAGAAAGCCAGAATGGATTCATTTTAGGGATAAAAAAAGAAGGACTCCTCTTCATTATGTGGCCCACTAGGTTACTAGAAGGTGTTCAGCATCTACTTAGAAAATGTGCTTCCTGCACCATTGAAAGGGAAGAAAATGGCTTTTTACCACTTCATTTGACTTCTAATGGAAGCCATGTTGATGTAGTAAAGAAGTTGCTAGAATGAGAATACTGTCCAGATCCCAGAGAGATACTTGACTATATTGTTTGAAATATTCTTCACGTTTGCAGTTAAAGTGGAAAGTTTAATGTGCTAAGGTACATCTTGCAAGCTGCTGATGAGGAATTTGATGATCTAATAAATGACAAGAATGCCTATGGAAACACTCCCTTGCATTTAGCCACCTTGCACTGCCATCCCAGAGTAATGCATGCCTTAACATGGGATGAAAGAGTGCAACTCACTTTAGTCAACAGAAAGAATGAAACAGCTCTTGATGTTTGTGGTCGATTTCCACAAAAGAATTTGTCCCTTCGTAAGATAAGTAGTATTCTGTTTCTCTAAATAATTCATAAAATTAAGTCAGTTTCTACTCAAATTTTATACAACGTCGATTAGAAATTTTCCTTGGCGAGGTGAAGATTTTCATAGGACTAGCATTATTTACTGAGAGCTCTTTTTTGTTTTTTCTCTAATAAGTTGTTCTCTATATATAGTATTGCCAAGCAACAGCGTCGTACTAATGTTGGGGGGCTACTACATAGAACTCATGGGGTGATTGATTAGTTAGTATAGTGTGTATTAGATAGAAAATGATTATGTGTACATTTGACATGATTCTTGATACCAGTGTCAAGTGAGAATTTACCCATTCTCCAGCTTCATCTTTGGTTCTCTGTATTCTCTAAAATTTGTATAATATTTAGGACCTTTTTTCATGGGAATATGAGTTTTTTTAAATGTTACAAGTTGCATTTTTTTTTCATTCATGCACTATGATATGATAGGTCTATAACTAAAGGTGGATCAGCGGCCATCAATGCTCTCCTTTCTTTATTTTAGATCATTTTGGGTTTGTAACATATGATCGTTTATCTGCATTGGCTAACATGGAGTGCATTAAAATCTACTGGTGTACGATATGGAGAGCCACTGCCATCCTCTATTAAGGTCTTTCCCCAAAGTACAAAAAGTTATTGGAAACAAAAGGCTCCAGTCAAGGATCAGTAAAAAGACATAATCAACACTCTTATGCTGGTTTTAACCCTTATAATTACGCTAACATTTGCCGTAGGTTTCACTATGCCTGGTGGCACTAACAGCGCCACCGAACCAGAGCAGAGCATGGATATCATGCTAAATCACATATGGTTTAAGCTGTTCATTTTTTGCATCACAATATCTATGCATGGTGCCTTTAGTATTACTGTCATACTCATTTGGGCCCAACTAGCAAATATAACTTTGGCGCTTCTTGCCCTTAAGGTAGCAAGATCTCTTTTGGGAGCCACTCTTGCAACGCTTTCTATGCATTTTTGGCTGGTGTCCATCTAGTTATAAGTGATCTCAGTGGCTAGCCACCACTTTTCTAGTGATGGTGTGATTTTCATTCTCATGCTTCTATTTACTGTATACTCTCCTTTGGTTCCTTCGTCGTCAAGCAAATCGCAGTAGTCAGATACATTTCCTACTATCGCTTTCTTTTGTTGGCATTGCTGGTTGAATGCGACGAATCTGGTGGTACATAACATACCACACAGATTCTTGTACACTCAAGGACGGGGTAATTGAACTTAATTAAATCTTTCTTTTGAGTGTATATAATTGAGGTGATGTTTTGTATTAGTCTACTCCTCATCAATTATGTTATTTTAAATATATATCTTCTTTATGTGCGTGTCAATTGCGATAATGTATTTTGAATATTGCTCTCTCCTATTATCAACTATGCTATGAAATATCTGAAATTGAAAACTTTTTAGAGAATTTTATAATTAAGGATAAAACTAATGTTTTTGTGTCAAAATTTTAACTTAATTTCTAAAATAGTTTTTTGTTTCCTTTATATAGTGATTGTTCAATTTTTATGTGCAAGGAATCCAATGTGTATGATGAGGTTGATTGTTTTAAACGGTAGAGAAGTCGCCTCTATTTTTTTTTTAATAGTTTCCTCACGTTGTGGTTACCTTTCACAGTAGAATTTAATTTTTTTATATTGAGTTTGAAAGTTGTCATGAGTGTGAATATCCTATTGTGTTTGTAATTTATGAAAAAAAAGCTAAAAAAGTTTTTAAAAAAAATTTTCCCTATTAATAATAATAACAAAGAAAGATTGTGCAAAAATTAAAATTAATAAAAAGAAAATGAAGAAAATAAAAATGAAAAAGAAAAACAACAAGAAGGTGGGCCTTTCTTTTTCGTTCATCTATAAGGTTTACAATTCATACCGCATTGGGCCAATCATCAACGTAAGACAATTAGGCCAATTCTCAAACTCTTTCGGCCCATTCCTAATACGAGGCCCATATGGTCTTCTTCAAGAAATTCTATTCCTTAACAAAAAAAGAAAAATAAAATTCCATCCCCATCCCCATCCCCTCTGCAATTCCCCCACCTACTCCCCAAACCGAAAAAAAAAGAAAAAGAAAATTCTATCCAATCACACACTTATTGGATTGGCATTTTAAAAAAAAATCACAAATTGGGTGGTTTCTTGGCCTTAGGATTATTTTTCTTTCTCTTCTAAAAAGGTGAGTCAAGCGGTTACTGGACAAGAAAAGAGCACAGAAGACAAAGGGAGGAAGGGGAGGATTCTGAAGAGAGAACGGAAGAAGAGGGAAGAAGGGAAATTACTGGAGAGGAAGTTTCACTAATCCGTTTGGTACACGTATAAGAAATTGATTCCAAGTATAATTAATATTATTTATGTTTGAGTAAAATATTAGATAATAATTTATTCAGTTAAAATAATTTTATCTAATTTTTTGTATAAAATTATATAAAATAAAATAAAATTGATTTCTATTTGTTATAAGATCAGGATTAAACAAAATTATCTTAACTACAAGTTGAGTGCGCATTAGTTTTAGTTCTACCTTGTGAATTCCCTTTTAATTGATAATTTTAGATTTTGTTAGATTAAAAATTATGATCTATTGAGTTACTATTTTGTATAATCTTTCAAAGAGAAATTATTATGACACATTTTTGAATTGTTTTATTTCACAAAATATTATTTTAAAGTTATCTTATTGTTTAATTAATTCTTAATTAATTTTTCTTATATGTACATATTCAGTATTTATTTTTAAACATTTTTTTATAAAAAAAACTCGTGTCTTGCTTGTCCAATGTTAATTATAGTAGGTATAAACTGTTCACTAAATTGTAAACTCACTTCAAATTATATATTTTTCAAATACAGGTAACAAGATTGCTTTTGATTTTACTTCTCTAATCCGATTGAAAGAGTCTTAAGTTATTTTAATAAGTCTAACACATCATTCATGTGGGAAAGTTTACATTTTTTTTTGTTCTATGTATTTTGGATTTGAAAGCCTTATGGCTAGTACTCATATATATGTTTTATTATAGCTACAACTAGGATCCATGTCAGTAGTGTACTTGTTAATTAAAGATTGAATTTATAACATTTGTTTGAGTGTGTTGCTGGCAATTGAAATTCACTTATCTGATATTTTTTAAATTTGAACTTACAAAAGAATAAGTTTTTTATAATAAAGTATTTATGAGGGCCTGTAGTGACTATTCTAAATTATATGTTTGGAATTACAAATTTGAAACTTATATAATTTGAGTAAACTTACAATAAGTCTTTATTATACGTTAGCCTTAGATTCAGTTGGGATCGGGGCCAAAGGTTTGAAAGAAAATTATTAATACAGAAAAAATCTTAAATAAGACAAGTCAACAGCTGAAGCTTAAATGTTAATTACGAGTATTTTTGTCATTTAAATTATGTTAAACTAGCAATCTATTATAATATAAAAAAGAGAAAAATGTTTGATTTTATTAGGTGAAATTTGACTATACTATTTGAAAATTTATTTTGATATTTAGTTTCAATAAATAATACTTATATAGTAAATAATGATAACGTGAATTTTGAATGTTGTAATGTATTTATTATCTTAAGTAATTGATAGGTCATAATTTTAAATTTTTTAAGAGAAGAAATTCATGGGTCAAACTTTTTAATTTATCTTTTAAAATTCTTTTTTTTCTAATTTTCTTTCTATTTAGTAATTTTTTTAATATTTAATATTTTTAATTTTTATTTAATTTTTTGCTTATTATTTTTAAAAATTATTTTAATGATAATGATAGATTGAGAAGTAAAAAATAGATCACAGCTGGGCATCTTAAATATGTAAGACAAAGGTGAGGTAGTTAGTTTATTAATTTTGGTACAGGTAGTTGGTTATTTAATTTCAAGTAGATATTGTGTGTTGCCTTCTGTTTTTTTGGTAGGCTATAGAGTGTTGATTTTGTTTCCGATTGAGGATGGCTCCTTTCATACAATGGAACAAAATCCTCTTCTTCGAGCACAGTTGAAACAAAGGTGGAAAGAAGCTCATCGTGGAATTTCAAAGCGTTCAAGGTACTCGTTTCTCTCATATACTATTTCATTTTCATTTATATTCGTGCACTTAATCTTTCAAATTTCAAACCAATTTTTTTTGCTTGTCCCTCTGTACTTCTGCCATGACTCGTAGTCACAAGCCCATCGATCTATTCATCTTTTTTCCCCTCTAACTTGCACCTGAAAGACTTTGGTGCCTCGATGCTCTATTCGTTGGGAGCAGTTGATCAAGTTGAAAAAAGTATCAATGGCTACTAGCTCAATCCAAACCCAGCAACCCATATATAGTATTAGTGCCCAACTATTCAAACCCATCACAGCAGCTACATGTTCATTCTCCCAACTCCACCAAACTTCCCAACCCACCTTCTTCACCTTCGCACCACTTCCCAGTCGCCTCCTACACAGTTCCCGCCTAGTGGGTCCATGTGAGGACCTATAGTGATTATTTTAAATTATATATTTAAAATTATACATTTAAAAATTATATAACTTGAGTGAACTTATAATAAATATTTATTATATGTTAATCATAGATTCAGCTGAGATCAAGGTCAAAGATTGGAAAGAAAATTATTAATGTATAAAAAATCTTAAATAAGACAAGTTAAGAGCCGAAGCTTAAATGTTAATTAAGGGTATTTTTATCGTTTAAATTATGTTAAATTAGTAATCTATTATAATATATAAAAAAAATAATTTGATTTTATTACGTGAAAGTTGACTGTATTATTTAAAAATCTATTTTAATATTTAATTTTAATAAATAATATTTATAAAATAAGTAATGATAAAATTTTAAATATTATAGTATATTTATTATATTAAGTAATTAATAGGTTATAATTTTAAATTTATTAAGAGAAAAAGTTTATAGGTCAAACTATTTAATTTATTTTTTAGAATCTTTTTTTATTTTTTTTATTTAGTAATTTTTTTAATTATTAAAATTTTTAATTTTTATGTAATTTTTTATACTTATTATTTTTAAAAATTATTTTAATGATTATAATAGATGGAGAAGTAAAACGTGGATCACAGCTGAGAATCTTAAATATGTAAGATAAGAGGTAGTTGGTTTATTAATTTTGGCACAGGTAGTTGGTTTATTAAATTTCAAGTAGTTATTGTGTGTCGCCTTCTGTTTTTTTTGGTAGGCTAGAGAGTTGGCTTTGTTGTGAAGATGGCTCCTTTTATATAACGGAACAAAATCCTCTTCTTGGAGCATAGTTGAAACAAAGGTGGAAAGAAGCTCATCGTGGAATTTCAAAGCGTTCAAGGTACTCGTTTCTCTCATATACTATCTCATTTTCATTTATACTCGTGCACTTAATATTTCAAATTTCAAACCAATTTTTTTGCTTGTCCCTCTGTACTTCTGCCATGACTCGTAGTCACAAGCCCATCGATCTATTCATCTTTTTTCCCTCTGAAGTAGCAGATGCCGTCTAACGTGCACCTGAAAGACTTTGGTGCATCGATGCTCTATTCGTTGGGAGCCGTTGATCAAGTCTAAAAAAGAATCAATGGCTACAAGCTCAATCCTTCTTCAACCAAGTTCCAACCCATGCATGCTACTAGCTCAATCCAAACCCAGCAACCCATATATAGTATTAGCGCCCAACTATTCAAACCCATCACAGCAGCTACATGTTCATTCTCCCAACTCCACCGAACTTCCCAACCCACCTTCTTCGCCTTCGCACCACTTCCCAGTCGCCTCCTACACAGTTCCCGCCTAGTGGGTCCATGTTTGTTGTCATCTTTTCAGGTGTTTTTATATGCCCGTAGAGTGTAGAATTATATAGCAGAATGATTTATTATTTCATGGTTTTATATAATATTTTTTTACATAAAACAGTTACTTTACTGTTACTGGGAGTGGGAGTAATTAAAGATGAAAAAAAGATAAAGAGAAAAGAAATGAATGTGTAAAGTGGGAACGGATAAGGAAGAGAGAAAAAAAAAAAAAAACAGAATGACGGGTGTGATGCGCGGTCAAAGAGAGGAAAAGGAGCAAAGAGAAGAAATAAATAAAAAAAAAGGGGAACAAGGGTTGTGCCGTGGCATTTGGATATGAATAGGATGCACTTTTAGATTGAATCATTTGAATAAAAAAATAGATTAATAATTTATTTAAATTTATTAAAAAATATTAAAATTATTTATTTATTTAAAATTTATTTTAATGAATAAATATTTAATTTATTAATTAATTTTTAAATAAATAATATTAATTTATTATTATTATGACTAAATATAATAAATTTTTTATATAATCTAATTATATATTTTATTTTTTAAAGTATATAAATATTTATTAATTTAATAAATATTTTAATTGATTCATTAATTATTTATTAATTAAAATTAATAATGATATATTTAATTTATTAAATTTATATTTTTATAATTGAATAGAATGAATTGAATTATGTTTAAATATGAATAAATTGAGTATATTATAAATTTATAAATTTATTTGTCCCCTCTAGATAAAAGAAAGAAGATAAAAAAAATTTGGAGTGATTCTATGTTACCGTAAATAGATATGCTACTTATAAGTAAAATGAACTAATGTAAAAATATAAAAAAATATTAAAGTAATATATATTACTTTTTTAATATAAAAAACACTTGGGAGTTGAGAGTAGCATATGCAGCAGGGGTGACATTGAAATACCCGAAATTTGGGGAAATTAAAATAGAAAGGAAAGAACAAAAAAAAAAAGAGATTAAAAAAAGAAGGGATAATGTGTGAAGAAAAAAATGGTTAGGCAAAGAAAAAGAAAAAAGAGAAAAGAGTAAAGGAATTAAAATGATAAAAGGAAGAGAAAAAACGATAAGAAAAATAATAATATAATAAAAATTGGAGAAGGAAGTACCGTGCGTGAGAGTAAACTTATGAAAATTGGACCGGACCGGCCAGTCGGACCGGTCCAACCGAGAACCGGGTTAGTAGCCAGTTCGATCCAGTCTTGTGACCGGTTCAGATATCTAAATTTTACAAATTTAACAAAATGGTTGTGCGAGGAATCAAACCCAGATACGGAAGATTGCTGTAACGACTTTGCCACTAAACTAGGTTTGCTTTCATTGTAGAAAGGGTTTTATTATATATTTAATATAAATTAGGTACTTCCAACAAAAGATTCTTAATCCGAATTTAAGATAAAAGTCAGATGAAATAAATATTACCACTATTAATGTTTATAATATATGAATTGTAAATTATAAATTATATTTATTTTAGTTAATTTATATGATATTTATTATGTGGGTTAATGTTGTGTTGCTTACATGAGTGTAATATTTTTTTTATTTTATAACACTATTTTTTTATGTTTCAAATAATTTTATTATTGATTTATATTATATTTTATAATTTTTATTTATTTTATTAATATATAAATATACTTATATTTGTATATAAATATATAAATATATATTTAATTATATTTTGGTTCGATCACGGTTTAATCATTAAATCTTAAATCAATATTTCGACCGGTTCAATTTTCAGAACCTTGCGTAAAAGTAAAGGGAAGAGAAAACAGGAAAGACAAAAAAGTAAGAGGGAGAAAAGAAGTAAGATAGAGAAAAGAAGAAAAGAAGAGCAAAAAAAATAAATAAATAAAGAGGAGAAAAAAAAGTAAATAATAAATTAAGAATTTTTTAATAAAATTATTTTTTTACTTAGATATTACATGTGTTTTTTAAAATATCATGACATAGATTTTAATTCGATTTAATTATTTTATTGTTAATCTTTTTGTTCATTGAATTAAATCAATTTTCTTGTTGGGTACACAAATCAAATATATTTTGTTTCAAATAAGATAAAGTCCTTCTCATTTTTTAATTTTATTTCAGTTTTAATTAAAATTCACTAATTTGCAAATTTTTTTTAACAATTATAATTTATTTTTTAAAATAATATTATTTAATAATAATTTTCTTAATTCACGTGACAAAACCCAGATATAATTATAAAACATCGAGAGAATGTCTGGAGAACTCTTAACATGTCAAAGTCATAAGCCAAAGGAGCCAGAACGAAAGGAGCCAGAACGAAAGAAGCCAGAACCAAAAGCATTTCGAAGTGATGCTGAAATGGAACATGAGATACAGATCAGGCACGAACATGTGGTCGACATTGAAAAGCCGCCTGGTCGGCGGCCTCCAAAGGCCATGGTACTCGCGAAGAGAGTTCAAGAACATGGCAACAAGAAGAATTTAAAATTGCTAAAATTAGCATATGATTCAATGAAGGGTGATCATTCGGCTTACGAGAGGTTGCGTGGAGTGGCGAAGAGGGTGAATGAGAATGATGAATTTTTGCAGCAAGTGAGCCCTCTGGACAACACCGTGCTGCACATAGCAGCAAGGTATGGAAATGACGAGTGGGCGGAGGAGGTAGCTCAAAAAGCACCCCGCCTCTTGAATGCCAAAAACTGCAATGGTGACACAGCACTACACGTTGCTGCAAAAGCTGGCCATGTCTCTACTCTCGAGAGGTTGTCGGCAGCTCATCTCCGCAATTTCCCAGCTGCATATTCCGAAAAGCCCAAGAAGGCTTTGAATAAGATCCTAACGAAGAACAGGCAAGGAAACACTTTCCTCCACGAGGCCTTACTGAATGGTGAGAGAGGCGGAGTGAATTTCCTAGTTTCTGAGGCGGCACACGTTGAGGCTGGTTGCTTCAAGGAATTGGTTGTGCGAGCTGCACTGTTCGGGATGGTGAACAAGGAAGAGAAATCAGTTCTGTACGTGGCGATTGAGGGTGGCTACAAGGAAGTTGTTGAGCTTGCATTGGACAAGCTCATAAGCCAAGACCCTGCATTGGACGAGTTGATTCAGAAACACCAGGAATTGGCTGAACTGATTCCGTACGGCACCGATTGTGTTCCAGCAGGAAAGTCACCCCTTCTCGCGGCGATCACCAAAAGGGATCAAGGTACGTACGTACATTTTGTTAGCTAGCTCTAAATTTCCCTCTCATATTTTGGTACACTCTTTTTTCCTTAATTTGACAAGAATTGCAATCGGGGAAGTGATTAATATTCAATTATATTCATTTTAAATGTAAAAACAAAAAAAAAAAAAAACACGAAAGCACGAAACTTAAATAAGCTTTGCCCACTCTCTTTTAAGGATCCATTTTATCCCAAAATATGTTTAATTCTATGAACTTGAAATAAAGGATAAGCTTTTCCCACTTTCTATTAGTTAGTATTGAAAACCTTTTTAATTGGACACAATAATTATTTAATCTTTCTAATCAGTTTAAATAATAAAATCTATTTTAGTAATTGCAAAACTCATAAATTTTATTTTTTTAAAAATAATAATTTTATTTAATAAATCATTATTTCTTTTTGTTCTTTAGACAATATTTTGTTTATTCCATTGTCTAATATTTAAAAAAAAAAATTGTCAATCCTTGTCTGGATAATTCATTTGTGGATCCTTCTCAAATACGAGTGTACTCCTAATTGTTTATTTGTAATATATGCCTTAGATATTTTAGACATCATACTGACAAGAAAACCAGAATGGATTCATTTAAGGGATGAGGAAAAAAGGATTCCTCTTCATTATGCGGCATCTATAGGTTACCTTACAGGGGTTCAGTATTTACTTGAAATGTGTATTTCTTGCACCATGGAAAGGGACAAGTACAGCTTTTTTCCACTTCATTTGGTTTCTTATGGAGGTCATGTTGAAGTGGTTCAAAAGTTGCTAGAATACTGTCCAGATCCCAGAGAGATGCTTGACAAAGGCAGCCAAAACATTCTTCACATTTCAGTTGAAAGTGGAAGATATAATGTGGTAAGGTACATCTTGCAAGCTGCGGATAAGGAGCTTGAAAAGATGATAAATGACATGGATGCCAATGGAAACACTCCTTTGCATTTGGCCACCTTGCGCTGCCACCCCAAAATAGTGCATGCCTTAACGTGGGACAAAAGAGTGGATCTCAATTTGGTTAACGGGAATAATCAAACAGCTCTTGATGCTTGTCAACAATTGCCACTAAAAAATCCACCCTTTCGAAAGGTAAGTAGTATTCTATCTCCTAAAATAATCCAACAAATTACGCAGGTTTGCAGTCAAATTTCATACAGGTTTAGAATTTATTTGTCGAGTTTAATTTCGATTTCGATTTATTATCAATGTAAAAAATTTTATATTATCATTTAATAATGTGTTGTCAAAATATTAAAAAAAGTTTGACTATAATTACTGAAGAAGTCAAATATTTATAATGATATAGTAATATATGATTGAATGATAGTATAAAAAAATATTATACTGACATTGAATCAAAATTAAATAGATGGTTAGAAATTTTATATTGGGAGATAATAGTTTTCATGGGACTAGCATTATTTACTGAGAGTTTTTTTTTTTCATATAAATTGGTCTCTATAGATAGTATTGCCATGCAGGAACCTATTAATGTTGGGGCCACTATAGAGAAATCGGAGTGATTGATTAGAATAGTGTGTACCTTAGATAAGCGATTAATAATTTTTTGGTACAAAGATAAACAATATTTATGTTGGTTTACCATTAATCTTAATAATAACGTGGAGTGAGAATGTAGCCATTCTCCAGCTCCATCTCTTATTCTCTATAATTTTCTAAAAAAATTATTTAATTTTTCATTCTCAGACTATAATAATTACGAGAATTTTTTTTTGTGTCTTGCATTTATTTTTCATTCAATTACTATGATTTGATTGTTGTTGACAAAGTTAAATTATCTTTTGGATATTCACAACGTACAACAAAATAACTACAATAAAAATATACGATTATTATTGTATTATAAAAGAGTAACTATGTCATACAAAAAAGTGTGGTTAGCCCAAATCTTTAAAAACATTTTTCCACCTTTGGTGATCAAAACATTTTTCCTCGTGTAACATATAGCATTTAACAAAAATATTTACCTATTTATTTTTATCTTTTAAAAATAAATGTATGTTGTTTTTGGTGCCCATGTCTGTTTTAAGGTATATATATATATATATATGAAACTACTGACGAAGTTGGCCTAGCTGACAAAATCAAGCTGCATCAACACGAACAACCTTTTATATTCTTTCTCTTCAAACTCTCGCGATCTTTTTCTCCATTTAAGATACAATTCCTGTTTTTAGCCCCAAAAAAAAAAAAATGATAGATAAATTCCTTGTAAAAATGGTTGTCCTAAAGGTGGGTTAGTGGCCATTAAATCATCAATGCTATGTTTTCCTGTTACATGCACGTTTCTTAGTTTGTTTTCTTCAAGGAATTGGTTGAGCGAGCTGCACTGTTTTGGGCAAACGAGGAAAAGAAATCAGTATTGTACACGACGATTGAGGGTGGCTACAAGGAAGTCGTTGATCAAGCATTGGCCAAACTGAAGCCAATTAGACCCTGCATTGGACGAGTTGATTCAGAACCACCAAGAATTGGCCCAACTGATTCCCCAGGGCCCTCATCATGTCCCAGAAGGATGTACACACAGTGCCTGACCTGAGCTCTGAACTTTTATGCTTTCCTTGTGCTATTTTTTTTTTTTTTTTATATTTTGGGAGATGTATGTATTGAACTTAATTAAATCCTATTTTGTGTGCGTCATTAGTTTGCTATCATCAGTTATTTATACTACTCGAAATGTTGCTTTGTGTGCGTACATGTCAATTGTGATGATAATGTATCACGCATTACTCTTTGCTAGCATCAATTGTGTTACTTGGAACATCTGAAATTGAAAACTATATAGTCTTATAATGATTTTGACAATTAAGGATAAAAGTAATATTTCTTGCACATTAAAATTAATGTTGAATTGATTTTGTAGCATATGATCTTGGTTGATATAATTGTGCCACGTGCCAGAAGTGGGGAAAAATATGAGAGGAAAGAAAAAAACGCACAGAGCTATTTGAGTGAATGTATTTACGAGTTATATTAACCTTAGAAGTAGCATATTTATACAAGAGGGTGTCTACATTAAATAGGAAAGTACATCAATATACATTCAATCAATGTATCTAATTTATACAAATCATGCTTAAAACATATATAAATTAATCACAAAAATTATGTTTCTCATATGATGCTGATATTATGCTAATATGATATCTTCACACAATTTTGATCTCTTGCATTTAGCGAATTCGTTATCTTAAAAACTCACGTGGTTAGTTCTGTCAGCCTAAATCGAGATGATATCATTATATCTGTTAAATTTAACTAATGGCTGACAATTTGCTATAAAATATTTGAATGATTCTAACGGTGAAATGTCGAGTAATATACATACACACAACTCTTAATGTCTTTGCTAAATAAAATAATGTACAAAAAGCATTTTTTTAAAAGTGGGTAGTCAGAATTATACACATTTACATTTATGACTTTATTTGAGTTTGACCTATTTCTCCGAAACTTCTCTTATTCAACTTTCATAGAACTATGTACCAAAAAAAACTTTCATAGAACTAATTATTTAATTGTGTTCCTACATTATGCAATTGAAATTTTAATAAAAAATAATTACACAAATAAAATTTTAATGTAAAAATGATGTTAATAATGTTATTCCACCAACCCAAATGAACACAGTTTTTTTTTTTTGTTTCAATTCATTTGCCCCCGTCTACTTTGGGTCTATATCAATGTGGCACCCTTTATTTACGTAAGTATAGGAACAACCGTCAACAACACGGTCTATATATATTGTAAAGCTTATTCACACAAAATAAGAAGAATCATTTTCGTTCCTGCAACCTCTTTAACCATAAGGAAGTTTTGTGCTTACAGAACTACTCACATGGGGGAGCAAATGATAAAATTGAAATCGTAGAGTACACACAGTGATATCGATCCAAACATGACAAACTAAATTTAACCCTTGAAATTATAGAGTACACCCTTAAATAAGAATTATAATATTAAATTTTCAGTTTTTGTGAATTTGCATTTTATTTCAGATTATAATGCAATTGCGTCGAAATTCATCACAAAACTGGAAAAAAAAAGATGAAGAAATTTTTTTCAAAAAATATTATTTAAAATTGTGATTTTGTCATTGTATCTTTCGTTATTATCAACATATAATTTAACGCAAGAATTCCTGTCAAAAATAGAGACGAAACTACAAATTCTTAGCTATTTTTTTAAAATATATTTTTAAAATTATAAAAAAGTTAATTTGGGACAAATTTTTGTTATGAATTCCATTGCAGTTGAGATGAAAAAAAAATCTATCACGATTTATTAGATTTTTATTTTAGTTGAAAATCAAACAGAAAAATAGAGTATTGCCCAGGACCAAAAATTTGCGTGCAAAGCACATTGACAAGGAGATACATTTGAAGTAAATAACTTTCCAGCGTGAAGATTAGGTATACAAGATGCAAATATGACTTTTATAAATTAAATTAATATGAAATTAATAAATTAAATTAAATGTCAAGTTTAAAATTAAAACAGCAAAAAAAAATCCTCCCAAACCTATAATTAAGTGGCACATAATGAGTCACTAAGAATAGACTAGTGATGAAGAATTTGAATAATTAAAAAGAGATCATAAGTTCAAGTTCTTGTATCATGTTATATAAAAAAAGTGGCCAATGATAAAGTTACATTAACATTGATCCTACTTACATAAATAATAAAGCACATATACAAGCATTGGCCCTTAAGACTTTCAAATTAACATTTAAAACAAAATTAAAATATAGACTTAAAAACTTGCATACACAAAATATGTGTTGGGTTTTTCAAAATAACTGTAGACACTCCTTTAATCAAATTAGAGGAGTAAAATTATTACAAACAACTTCTTTACCATTATCTTAAAACATATAACTACGATTTGATGAGTTTATAACTTAACAAACAGCTAATGCTCTTTATAAAAGAAACAAGACAAGCAATTCACGAATTTTTCTATGAAAATATAAGTGGCAAATAACTTGATAAAAATACATTTAGGAACATAGCAATTGTAGGTAGTACTTTCTTAAATAAAGCAGTCCAAACACAATTTTGTATGTTGGGGAAGCATGCGTGGCGCAATCCTATGTGGATTGCACATATGCAGAAATTGATGTTTGTAGGTATATAGTGTGAGAAGTGTTTTATTTTAGTAACTAGTTTGTAAAATTGCATTACTTTGTCAACTACTGGCTAACATAAAGTCTTTTACTTTGACAGTATTATGGCATCCATTAAATTGATTCACTTCTACGTTCTTTTCTTCTGTAACTTATTGTAAAATTCCTTTGCTGCTACTCTGATTCATCACAATCACTTGGGTTAGACTTTGTAGATAATGTGGATCTAGACCATCCATATTCTGACAGAGGATCACCAATCATGTGGGAGTTCATATCAGAAAGAAAACTCATGTACATATTTTTCACTAAGAGATAGATGGCTCAGCCAATTGAAAATTCAGAGGAGAGTTTTAATTGGTAGGCTTGGATTTGTGATGGTTTTATTTGTTTCATGCTGTTGATGCGCTTGGAGTTATTTCTGTCTTATCTGTACATACATACATACATATATATATATATATATATATATGGTTTATGCTTCATTCTTCCGTTATGGTTTTATGGCATGCACTGTCTAGTTTGGTCCTCACAAAAAAGCAAAAAGAGAAAGTGAAGAAATCTGGTCTGATACTGAGTTCCTATATGACATATTGATGGTAGAAATTACAAAGAAAAAGAGAAGGAAGAAGAAGAACCATCGTTGTGGGTTGTGGCAAATCACATATTGGTGGGTTCCTCTGGTTTCATAATTAAAACAGAGTTAATGTATACAGAGCTTTGGCATGCGATTGGAGGATTATGGGACTTTTTTGCATAATTTTTCTCCTAGATTGGGAAGAATGATAATGAAGGTGTTGGAGATAGATCAAGTCAGAACACTATTAAGAACAATTTAGATCCCGTCTACCTTGTAGCTTGGAAGTTTTCTTATATGACACTAAGCCTAATTTTTGTTTAAAATTTATTTTCTACTTTATTTGACCAAATTAATTAATTTTCATCTAATTTAGTTAATGGATTAATTTTATATTAGAAAATCTGACATTTATATTGAATATTTCTTTAAAAATTAAAAAAAATTAACATTGTTAAAATGTAATTGATTAATTTAATCAAATGGGTAGAATATAGACTTTAGATGAAATTAAATTTTGTCATGTTAAGAAACTTAAAGTATGTTTTTTTATCGATTAATTATATATTAGCATACTAGCCCAATGGCCTTGAATGCTAGAGATGTGATAGTTCCAGCCAATATTCTGAAAACCGAATCGGACCGGCCGGTTCGACCGATCGGACCGGGAACCGGTTCCCTCTCCGGTTCGGGCTATGTCCTAGAATCGGGAGGGTCAAAAACTGGTGAACCGGTGTCAAACCGGATGAACCGGTCAAATCGGTACCGGTCCATACGATTACCGGTTCGCGCAGCAGCTTCCGTCCGCGACGATCGAAAGTTCAAAACCCAGCTTCCGTCTCTCCGCAACCCAGCTGCAGTAGCTTCCGTCTCTCCGCGATCGAAACCCCTTCCTCCCTCGGCGATTGAAACCCCAGCCGCAGCAGATCCGTCTTTCCGCGATCGAAACCCCTTCCTCCCTCCGCGATCGAAACCCCAACCGTAGCAGCTTCCGTCTCTCCGCGATCGAAACCCCTTCCTCCCTCCGCGATCGAAACCCCAGTCGCAGCAGCTTCCGTCTCACACCGCAGCCTCCATTCTCGCGTCGCATACCGTAGCCAGCCAGCACCGTCAACTTCGTCTCCGCACCGCAACTCCGATGTAGCCCAGCTAGCAGCGCCACCGCACCTGCTGTTTGGCTTGTTTCATGCCTCTGTTTTGCGTTTTTTTCCCATTTCAGTAGAGTTGTGAGTCATTGTGTTCTCGTTGTGCATCATTCCAGCCATCTACTGCTCATCTGGCTGTGCACCATTTCAGCAGCCATCCACTGCTTTTCTGATTTTTCATCATTCCAGCCATCATTTTGCTGTGTTGTCTTTCCAGCAGTGTCTGTGTTGTCTCTCCAGCCAGTTTATTATGACAATCATATTTTTAATTTGTTTTCTTACTTGTTTGTAACAAGTCAAGAGCTTGTAACCTTTAACTTGATGAGGAGTGATAGAAGATTTGTATTTAGTCAATTGTTTTTTATTTGATTGCTGTCAATTAGCTAGTGATTAGCTCCTTGAGTGATTGTAATTGTCTCCTTTATTGATGATGATCATGATGGTGGAGATGAACAAGATCTTTTTAATAAAAATGTTCAACAACTTAATATTAATTATGATGATCCTGTATAATTTGTGAAATTTTTTTATAATTACTTTTGATAGAATATTGTTAAACTTTTATTATTTATATTAATGTAATATTTTTTACTTTATGACATTTTTTTGTTGTGTTGATTATATGAATGTAATATTTTTTTGATCTATGATATTATTTTTTTGTGTTTCAAATAATTTTATTATTGATTTATATTATATTTTTATAATTTTTATTTATTTTAGTACTATATAAATAATTATATATATTTATATATAAATATAAATATATATTTAATTATACTCCAGTTCGACCACGATTCGACTATTGAACCTTGAATCAATATCTCAACTGATTTAATGATCGGTTCAATTTTCAGAACCTTAGTTCCAGCAAATTTCCTGCCAAATGCAATTGGGTGAAATAAAAAGCTATCAAGTCAACTGCTAGCTATACCAATAAAAAAGAGGGTCAACTGCTAGCGAGTCATGCGGATCGCATAAAAAGAAAATAATTGAAACAAATTAATTTTATATTGCAAATTATTGCTGTGCTACATATATTTCATTCAATGGTGGACAAAGACTTACAATACAAGGGCTTTGAGATTAAATTTAGTTGACTTGAGTTGATTTATATTTTTTATTAAGATATAATTAGATTATAGAAAAATAAAAAAAAAGAAAGAAAAAAAAGTTTATTTTAAAATATTCAAAATAAGTTTTTTTGTTTTTTTAATTTTTCTAAATTTAAAATAATATAAATAATAATAAAAAAATAAAATAATGTTTTTTTTATGTATTCATTGGGAATGATAATACACGTAGGTGGTAGGGGAGGATAGAATCTCTCAAAATTTAGGACTGAAAAAATGTGGAGGATAAGCGTATTGAAATAAATTTGAATAAAATAATTTATATTTAATAAAAAATTATATTTTAATTTAAAAATAAAAAATAATTATTTAAAAACAAATAAATTTATAAATTTAAAATTATATTTAAAAATAAAATAAATATTAAATAAAATAAAATAAATAAATAAATAAAAATTCGTCTAAGCCATTAAAATTGAGTGCACCCTAAGTTAATGTTGGAGGACTTGCCAGAAGAAGAAAAACGCAAGATACATAGAATGAAGGGCGTCAAATTGTAATGTCTTATTTTGTTTTTAGTTTAGATGGGTTCCGCGGTCTTATTGACTTTGTTTCAACTCTTAAGTCGTTGTAAAAAAAATAAAAAAAATAAAATTTGTGAGTAGTTGTAAATAAAAATTATTTTGATATTTTTTTATTGATATTTATTAAATATTAAATATTATTTTTACTTTTAAAATATTTAATAAATTATTTTAAATATTAATATTCTACTAAAAAATTAAAACTTTTAACAACACGATGCAAACACTTTTTTAAAAATTAAAAAAAACGATTTCTTTTGGTTAGCCACATCATTCTTTTTTTTTTCTCTCCAATACTTTTATCTTACTCTCACTTTCTCTTTCTTCACCACACTTTTATTTCTTAGAATATTTTTAAATTCATATGCACGTTAGCTTGTACGAGTGTCTAGTTTGGATATTAGATACTGTTATTTATACTTTGTACACCATGAATGTAGTTTAAGATTTTTGAGAAAGTGTTTATTTTATATTTTTTTTATTAATTTTAATGTATACAAATCAAAATCTTGCTTCATAACCATTTGTTTGGTAGTATTTTTATGAAAGTTTATTTAAATATTTTAATAAGAATTACAGATAAATAAAATTATAATATTTAGAATGTCAATTATGATTATCTGGATTGTGGATCTATATTTTTACACACTCGTGGTAAGTTTGATATGAGATAAATTTTTATAGATGAGATTTGTATATATATAAAAATTTACCTTTCATATTTATTTCTATATTAAACATACACTTAGAGTATAAAATATGACCATCTAAATACTCAAAATTACTTTAGAGTCAAGATAGTTAGACATATAGTTTTTTGTTGAAACACGTTTGAAAATAAGTAGTGCTTCGATTGAATTAAATAATGATAAAAATATATTTCAATGAAAATATTTAATTCTTGTCAGCTCAACCTTGGTTTTCAAAAGGTATGGAAATTTAATAATTTCTTTGACTAAATCTTTTCATATTAATTATTTGAAAAATATTGAAATGAAAAATAGTACCCAAAAAAAACAAATAAACTCTGTACCTATTGTACGTTGGTTCTATAGTAAAAGGGGAAAATATAATAAAATGCCTATAAAACTTTTAAGTCCAAGAATGTCAAAACTTTGGTTTCTATTTTAGAAAAGTAATTAAAAAACTGAAAATTAAAATGTTACAATGTGGAAAATTATAAGCCCCATTTGATTATATTTTCTGGGGGGAAACTGTAATTTGTTATTTCTTTATAAATATTTTGAAACGTTTCACAAAATTTATTTGACTAAATCTAACTTAATAAGCTGTTGCACGCCTATAAATTTCTTTTTTGAAGTATAATATGAAAAGTTGATTTGAGTTAAAAGAATTGGTGTTGTAGCTCTTTAATGATGGAGACGAATAGTTATCTAAATTGTTTGATTGTGTGAAATAATTATTATTAGTGCATTGTCGGGCACTAATGTGTTCCTCAATCCATTTTTTTTAAATTTATATATATTTAATTATATACAGTAATATTAAATAGATCAATATTTTTTTTACAGTAATTACTTTCATTTTATTTTAAGAGGATAAATGAAATATGTTTATTTTGTCTTTGTTAATTCATGAGAAGAAATAGTAGTTATGATTAATGAGGGAATGTACTTATGATAGAGAATATAGAATATAGAATATATGCATAATAGTATATTATAATTTTATCCCTTTGTATAATTATACTTAAATTATTTTTTAATGGTAAAATGGGAAAACCAAAATTTTGAGACCAAGAGGAGATAATCCCCTTTATATATAGTATAGATAACTATGCTTAAATTAATTTCTAACAATAAAATGGAAAAACCAAAATTTTGAGATCAAGAAGAGACAATTCCCTTTATATATAGTACAGAATATTATTTCTTAACTAATAAGACTTGTTTATCACGAACTCCTTTTTTTACTAATTTTTGGGCATTGTTGATTTATCGAAATGGAAATATACAGGAGTTGACCTGAGTTTAAAAAGGAAACACTTGACTAAAGGGAAATATACAGGAGAATACAGCTGTTCTTAAAAATATGAACGAGAGAAAACGCTACATAGCATGACAAATGATGGAAGATTCTGATATACTATGAGTACTTTTTTTTTTTTTTATTTTGTTATAGGATTTGGGAATTCTTAAGGGCACATCTCTCATATTGGCTTGTTACATTTAGGGAAATTAATTTGCTTATATGCTAGTTAAGGTTTGGACCTAAGTAGTTAAAACATAGAGCACATTTCCTTAATCACTAGGGCTAACTTGTTAAGTTTAAGAGTACTATTTTCATATCAATCACATTGTAATATACTATAGAGCTATTAAATGTGAACTATTATAATTAATTTTAAAATGTGAATTGAGTTGTTGAGACTTGGTACATGTTTGGTATGGGGTAAAAATGGAAGTAAATTTTTATAGGATGCCTATACCAAACTAATCCTTGAGAGTAATATTGCTTCCGTTTTTAATTTTGATGGTTTCATAGAATTCATCTGATCACTTGGCAGTTTATTTTAAGGGTGAAATTTTTAAATATTCTTGCATCATTGGCTCCTATGTTTACTTTTGATGATTAAAATTACATTATGATTTATAAGAAAAATGCCTATTTGAAAAATAATATAATATGCTTTGGCACCTAAATTATGGTAGATGGAGAAGTATAACGTGGATGGCCGGGCGTAGTTGGTTTATTTAATTTTCAACTCGGTGTTGAGTGTTGACTTTGTTTCATTGTTCGTGTGCTTCGGGGTGAGGATGATTCCTTTTATATGATATAAGGGGGGCTTGCTCTTCTTCGAGCATAGTTGAAACAAAGGTGAAAAGAAGCACCTCGGGGAATTTCAAAGCATTCAAGGTACTCCTTTCTCTCATACACTATCATTATCATTTATACTCTTGTACTTTTGTTTCGAAATCTTTCTCAAATTTCAAACCGATTATTTTGCTTTTCCCTCTCTACTTCTGCCATATAACTCCTAGTCATAAGCCCATCTGTTCATTTTTTCCTTCCACTCTAAAAGATAGAGCATTGCATTTAAATATATATATCTTTAACTTACAAGTCCAAAGACATACGTAATTAATAAGTTTTAAATCTGCACCTTAAGACTTAGCTAAATCACTGCAAGATCAAAAGCTTTTGGACAAGCCCATCTTCCCTTCTACGTTTTCTAATCATCTCAGATATTAGTAGTTTACTTGAGCAGAATTGGGAGTTTCATGTGTCTCATATTTTCAGAAGAAAACTATATTGTGGATTTTCTCTTGCTAAGTTTCTGGGTGCTTATTACGTACTCTGGTGTTTCCTTTTTTAGGGCCTCTCTCCCTCTGTCTCTTTTCCTTTGAACTAAAAAAAAAAAAAACTCAAATACGAGAGAACAAAAATTAGAAAAACGCAAAACAAAAACAAAGAAAGGGAGAGAGGGACACGGTAGCAGTGAGAAGAGAAAACCAGAGGTGAGGGAGTGAATTGAAAAAAAAAAAGTGTTAATGTAGGGACGGTCGTGACATATTCTTAATTTTATCATAACTTATGGGGTTATTGAACTAAAAACACTTGTGGAGTTATGAATAATTTATGGACTTAATGTATTTCTATTTATGTGCTGCTATTTTTATTAAAAAATTAACAAAATTAATGGATTATAAAAAATCGTTATTCCAATATTTGAAGAAAATAATTAATGTACAAAAAATCTCAAATAAATCAAAAAAAAACTTAAGCTTTAATGTTAATTAAGGGTATTTTTATCATTTAAATTATGTTAAACTAGCTATTAAGTAATTTTTGGCAATGTTTTAAAGAATTAGTCTCATATCAATGTCTACAAGAATACTTTGATGGAAAACCAAAAGTGTATTAAAATATTCTTAAGACACATATTCTTAATTAGTGATGAGGTTAGTTACTTATTTTCAAATTAAAAAAAAATAATGAATAATCGTTTGATATTTGAGTTTTTTATAATTAATTTTTTTTAATAAACTTACAAGTCCATATGAGAAGTATAGGAAATAGCGGCAAAAACATAGATACTAGATATTGAATTTGAATCTTAAAGACTTGGCTGCATCTCTGCAAGGTCAAAAGCTTTTGGACAAGCTCATCTTCCCTTCTATATTTCTAAGACTCTAGGCAACAATGTGCTATAAAATTAAAGAAATCCGAGCGAGTCTTTTTTTTATTTTTTATTTACTATAAGACCTGTTTATCATTAATTTTTTTGTGATATGGTTTATCATTAAATTTTTATTTAGTAAATTTACTTTTGTTTTATTGGGTATTTATCCTCCATTTCTTGTATTATCACACTAAAGTGGCATCACTTAAAAACTTAAGTAGTGGATGAAAACTCAAAAATGTGGAATGACAGTATTTTTTTGGCGGATCTGAATAACAATATTTAACTCGTTATTGCTGACAAAAAATGTTTAAGACATTATTAAGTACATAATTTAAATTTTAAAAAAATTGCTGCATGGTCATGATTTTTTTTTATAGAATTTTTGGCAAAAATGGTTTGACATATTTGTTAATTCTTGGAGTGATTCTTACCAATTCATTCAATCAATCAAACTATCACACTTAAACTTAGTTAAATTCTATAAAAATTATAGCGATTTTTTCTGATTGTATAACATTACTCATTTAAAAAACATCTCATATTGCTTAGATCTAGTTATAAGTTCAATTTTCTAAATAAATAAAAATGCAATTCTTTTGTTATTTATGAGAGTTGAGTCAAATATTTGTACAATTAGCCTTGGATACAGTTAGAGTTGTTAAAATAGTTTAATTCGTCCCACTCAAGGTGTTTACAAAGTGGCTTGAGACAAATTAGTTTACTTTGAGAGTAGGTTGAAAAATAATCAATCTAACTCGATTCACCATAATTGATGGATTAAATAAGTTAATTCATTAAAAAATTTTAAAAAAACACATTAAAAAAACTAAAAAAATATAAAATAATCATTATATATAGGTTATAAAAAGGTCTAAAATCATATAGTAGTCATTAAACTTAAGTTACATTATAATTAGTAAGTCATAATCACTAAATTTATATAAGTAATAATCTATAAATTTTCAATTCAATCAAAGATAATAATAAAATATTTAAATTTTAAGGAATTCATTTAACTTACGGGCCAATTCGGCCCAAATTTACTTAATCAACATATTAAGTAAGTCAAGTCAAAATAACTCACTCTTTTGTGAGCTTTATTTTAGGCAATTCAACACACCATTTTAGTAGGTTGAGTTGGGTTAGTTCATAGGTTAAAATTTATTTTGACAGTTTTAGATACATTAATTTTGTAAGCTTTTCTATTATCTTTTTTTTCAAAAAATAAATTGATTTATTATTTTGAGAAAGTAAATGATGTGCAACCATCTTAATCTATAGTTGCTATTAAAGGTTTAACTTGGTGTTCAAACACTCTTTATTACTTGGGGAAATGTTTGCTTCTCACAAGAGGTTCCGTGAAATGGTACGAAATGAGTTATTGCCTAAAGATGATTGAATAATTTTCTTTTTTCATTTCAAAAAGGAAAACTTGTGTTTGTTATCTTTTACCTACAAAAAAGGAATGCCACCTCATTCATAAAACAATTTCGTAGAATTTTTTCGTGGTTAATAGTATTGCTCTATAACTTATTGATATTTATCTAATTTCATGCATTTTAAATTATGTTGCAAAGAATAAGTTAGTGGTAAGAGATTTGGGTAATTTTCAGGAGATTATATGTACAAATTTTTATACCGCCGTTGTAAAAAAAAAAAAAATTGAGTTGTTATTTGGATATTCATTCATTTATTAAACGTTAGGGTGGCTTCTTTTTTGTTCAATTGAATGATTCACACTCTTCAACTTTTTTTATTACATCTGCAAGCCAGTTTTTTGGACATTGGTCTGATTCATGGAAAGAAAGTTACTTGGTTCATGGAGCAGCAGGATGGACGGTGATCAGCAGCAGGAGGAGGCTGGAGCGCAGGCTTCAAGACATGAAGAAAGTATGGAAGGAAATATGGTCGAGATAAGTGTACCTATAGAAGAAATGAATTCATCGCTTGTAATGAAGGAACCTCAGCGGCAGTCCGTAAAAGAAATGGAAATGGAATCTATGTATCTTGCAGATATGAAAATGACTCGGGTGGGAGATGACTTTTAGGAATGAAAAAGTGCCTATAGAAGAAATGAGTTCAACGTTAGAAATTATGGAACCTCTGGAGGAGTACTCCGCAGAAGAAACGACAGTGACTTTGGCTCCTGATTGTACATGTTGATGTACCCTTGGACTTGCAGGACATGTTCGTAGAAGATATGAAAATGGTTCGAAGTGTTAGAGAGAAAAAAGATTTAAGTGAAATAGAGGTTCAGGGGCTGCCTTCAAAAAATGAAACCGTGGCAAGTGATCAAATGCAAGCCTCGGGACTCACTGACAGAGTTCAAGAACACGGAAGCAAAAAGAATTTAAATTTGCTAAAAGATGCATATCTTTCAGTGAAAGGTAATTTGCCTGCACAAGCAAGGAGGAGAATGAGAATGAGTTTTTGCAGCAAGAGAGCCCTCTGGGAAACACCGTGCTACATATAGCAGCTAGGTACGGAAATAATGACTGGGTGGATGAGGTAGCTCGAAAAGCCCCCGGTCTCTTGAATGCCAAAAATTCCAATGGTGATGCAGAACTACATGTTGCTGCAAGAGCTGGGCATATCTCTACTCTCAAGAGGTTGTTGGCAGCTCATCTCCACAATTCAAACAGTACTTCCATATGCTGAATGCCTCGAAGAGATCTTAACAGAGAACAAGCAAGGAAATACTTTCGTCCACCGACGCCTTAACTGAACGGTCACGAAGGTGTAGTGCATTTCCTAGTTTCTGATGAAGAGCAGGTTCGTGGCTTCTGGTGGCTTCAGGGAATTGGTTGCACGAGCTTCACTGTTTCGGACAAATAACCAAAACAAATCAATTTTGTTTGTGGTGATTGAGGGTGGCTGCAGGGAATTTGCTGATCAAGCATTGGCCAAACTGGACGGCAGCCAGTCCTGCATCGGACAAATTGATTGAGAAGTACCCAGAATTGGACCAACTGATTCCGCACGGCCAAGATGATCCAGTAGGAAAATCTCCCCTTCTTGCGGCAATCATGAAACGGGAACAAGGTACATGTTGTTTGAGGCCTCTAAGTCTCCTCTCATCTTTTTTGGCACACTCTCTCTCTTTCCTTAACTTTGACAGGGACACAATCGGGGAAGTGAACAATATTCATGTTAAATCAAGACAAAAACGAAGCGTAAGACTTGGCCGAAGAATCACATAAGAATTCATTTTATGCCAACACTAAATGAAATAGTTAACTAAACTGTTAATTCATGAATATTTTAAGGTCAAAAGCTAATCCCGAGAAAATGTCAAGAAAACATTCATTTGGTGCTGAATATTTGAAAGCCCAAGCATTTGAATTGAAGGTTCAGCTACATTAAATTAAATAAATTCATTCTTCTAATTTTCTCAACATTATAATGTATGTGTTTAATTAATTTTTTGTATTTGTGTATCTATCGGATAAGACTAGGATAGCCGGATAAACTTGCTGTAGCAGAGTGAGTTAATGCTTTTAACTGGCAAAATAACTAATAAACTAACGACAATTGTTATCCCATATAATACACGCAATTGATGTTAAGGAGAACGTACTTCTTCCCTGATGTAGGTTTCTAACATTCTATACCGAGCAATGTGACATTTCTCTAGACTCAATTTTGTATCCATTCCATATCAAACCCCGTGTTCTTCATAACCATTCTGCATCATTTTCTTGATTAAAATAGCAGTTGAGCAACGTTTCAGGAGTAATTTATATACCCACGTGTAGTTGATCAAGTCAAGCCTCATCTACTGTAATTGTCTAGTTTGTGACTTAGTCGAGCATTCATCACCTAGAGCCTTTATTCAATGGCCTGTGATCAACTAGCCAAGTTTTCGGCTAGTATATTTAACTGTTAAGTAACCTTGACTAACGATAGTATTCTTTACTCAAATATTTAATCCTTTGATAGCTGATTTGGTTTATTTTGTGCGTCAACAATATTATATAATTTTTTAATTATTGTCTAATTTTTTTATTCTCACCCTTCCTAGATAATAGTTTTGTTGATCCTTCTCAAACGAGACTGCACTCATAATTGAATACTTTATTTTTAATATATGTCAGATATTTTAGATATCATATTAATAAAAAAGCTAGAATGGATTCATTTAAGAGATATGGAAAGAAGGACTTCTCTTCATTATGCAGCATATATAAGTTACTTTTATAGTGTTCAGTATCTGCTTAGAAAGTGTGCTTCCTTCGCCATGGAAAGGGACAAATATAGCTTTTTCCCACTTCATTTGGCTTCTAATGGAGGCCATGTTGAAGTAGTTCTAGAATTGCTAAAGCTAGAACACTGTTCGGATTTCAGAGAGATACTTGACAATATTGGCCGAAATATTCTTCATATTGCAGTTGAAAGTGGAAGATTAAATGTGGTAAGGTACATCTTGCAAGCTGCTGATAAGGCACTTGAAAAGATGCTATATGACAAGGATGCAAATGGAAACATTCCCTTGCATTTGGCCACCTTGCGCAGCTATCCCAAAATATTGCATGCCTTAACATGGGACAAAAGAGTGAAACTCACTTTGGCTAACGGAAAGAATCAAACAGCTCTTGATATTTGTAACCAATTTCCACTAGATAATCTGTCCCTTCGATAGGCAAGTAGTACTCTGTCTCCCTAAAAAATTCAAAAAATAAAGTCAGTTTGCACTCAAATTTCATGCAGGGGCTTAGTTAGAAATTTTACTTAGGGAAATGATGATTTGCATAAGGCTATCATTATTACAAAAAGTTCTTTTTTTTTTTTCTCCAAATAAGTTGTTCACTATATATAGTATGCCAAGCAAGAGCGTACTAATATTGGGGCCACTACTTAGAACTTGTAAAGGCTAAGTTTTGAAGAGAATGGATGATTGTATTATTACTATCAATCATACATTTATACACAAAGAACAATAGTCATGTGTGCAAAATTACAGGCATTACAGATGTGAGACTTTAAGGCTAGATTAGCCAATTGTGTGGCTGTACAATAAGTCACAATTCAATACTAACAGCAGCTGTAAAATAGGTTACTTTACATTTCAATAATGTTATTTCTACACCTTATTTTTACACTTTTTTCATATACCTACTTTTTATGGTAAAAAAGAATAGAGAGAAAAGAAAAAGAAAAAAAAATTGAGTTTATCTCTGTTCTTTATTATTATTCATGATAGGTATGTATAGAAAAAATGTTTAAGATTACAATGTAAGAATAACATTTTTTTTTCGCATTTCTACACTAACAGAAATCAAGGAATGGTTGATTAGTTAATATAGTATGTATTAGACAGACAATGATTATGTACATTTAACATGATTCTTAATATCGACATTAAGTGAGAATTTAGCCATTCTCCAACTCCATCCTTGATTCTTTGTATTCTCTAAAATCTTTATCATATTAGTGATGCTACATAGCCCGAATTACTTGTTGCCCGAAATGTACTAACAAATACAATGTTAATGGGTCTCACATGGTGGAATTTAAGAATTTTGTTATTTTTATACTTACTTTTTACATTAAATTCTTATACTTTTTTCGTTAAGAAAGAAACACACTTCTCAAAATTCAAAGATATTTTTCAATGCAAACTCTTTCTCTCTTGTTTTTCTCTCAAATGTGGAAGGTATATGACTTTGGTGTATAAAATAAGTGTAGGAATAACAAAATTTTGGAATTTAATGCACTTGTAGCTCCCACACGCATCAATGCGAGTTTTCGTTCAAACTTCGGCCTTGTGTGCTTTTGGCTCTAAAGCTAACAAGTTGCATTTTTTTTTTCATTCAACTACTATGATTTGATAGGTGCAGAATGTTGTCCGAAAGATGGATCAGCTGGCGGCCATCAATGCTCTCTTTTCCGATTACACATTTCTCAGTTATTCCTTTCTTTATTTTAGAGCATGTAGGGTTTGTAACACATGAACGTGTATTTTTAGTGGCTAACATGGAATGCATTAAAATCTGTTGGCGTACCATATGGAGAGCCACTGCCATCCTTTATCAAGGTCCTTCCCCAAGGTACAGAAGGTTATTGGACACAAAAGGCCCGAGTCATGAATTAGTACAAAGACAGAATCAACACTTTTACGCTGGTTTCAACCCTTATAATTATGGTAACATTTGCCGCGGGTTTCATTATACCTGGTGGCACTAACAGCTCCTCTAATCTAGGGCAAGGCATGGCCATCATACTAAATCACATATGCTTTAAGCTATTCATTTTTTTGAATCACAATATCAATATATGGTGCCACTAGTGTTACTATCATGCTCATT
Source organism: Castanospermum australe (assembly GCA_019955255.1). Taxonomy (NCBI): domain Eukaryota; kingdom Viridiplantae; phylum Streptophyta; class Magnoliopsida; order Fabales; family Fabaceae; genus Castanospermum; species Castanospermum australe. Next base: position 440,857 of record NSJW01000812.1, read on the forward strand.
TAGGCCCAACTCAAAGATATAACTTTAGCGTTTTTTGCCCTTAAAATGGCAAAGGACTCTTTTGGGAGTCACTATTGCAACACTGTCTTTGGCATTTTTGGCTGGTGTCCATCTAGTTATAACTGATCTCAGTTGGCTGACTACTATTGCTTTGGTGATGGGTGTGATTTTCATTGTCATGCTTTTGTTACTGTACACTCTCCTTTGGTTCCCTTCCTAGACTGAGCATCTCCGTAATCCGGAGAAGCATCAGAGTAATCCGATATATTTCCTACTATCCCTTTCTTGTGCTGGCATTGCTGGTTGAATCTTTTGAAACCAGTGGTACATGACGTACCACATAGATTCTTAAAACACTCACTACCTGAGGTCTGAATGTTTCAGAAGATGGGGGCATTGAACATAGTTAAATCTTCTTTCGATGAGTATATATAATTGGGGTCATCTTTTGTATTCGTCTACTCCTCATCAAAATATATATCAGCTTTTGTGTGTGTGGCAATTGTGAAGGTGTCAATTGTGATGATGTATCTCGCATGTTGCTCTATGCTATTATCAACTTTACTACCTGAAATATTAGAAATCAAAAACATAAATACATAGTTTTTAGTGATTTTTTTATAATATAAAAATAACGCTTATTGTATGTCAAAATTTTAAATCTAAAATATATCACTACAAAAAAGTGACGGTTACTCTGTGTTTATAACTGTGCTAAATATGATTCGTGGTGATTACCAAATTGCCATGAATAAAGAAGTCACAAAATGATTTAGTTACAGCTTTGACAAGCCGCCGACGTAACTGCTGTTAATAGTCTAGTCATATTAGCGTCGACAGCTACTAATAATATAAAAAAGTAAAAAAAAAAAATCACTGCTAGTAATCTAAAAAATTATAAAAAATGTTTTATATAAATAATAATAAAATTCTATATATTTTGAGGCTGTTGGAAACCGCCATTATAAAATAACAAGTGATATGTATACAACTACATACAGCAATTGCAGTATGTTTCTATTTTTTTATTAGATTTTTTTTTAAACTTTTGACGGTGGTTCGAACAATTACTTGATCTCTATTTTAAAAAAAATAAAAAATGTAAAAATTTTACAATGTCTATCAATATCAACATCAAACATTTTAATATTCTATTAGTTGAAACAAAGTAATTACTTTTCAAACAAAGCATTTACTAATATTAACATTCTTCTTACGTGAAAAAAAAAATCATCCATATATTACAACATAAAATAATATATGAAAAAAATGAAACAAGCCCTTTACATTGCAAGTTGAAAATACTTTTTTTCCTTCTATCATTTTTTTTAACAGAATAATAATACATAACCAAAAAAGAAAAACAGAATTTTTGATAAACAGAAACTTTTAACAGAATTTAGTTAGAATTAAAAAAAATTGTTAGGATGAAAATCAATTGTAGATGACCACTCACCTAAACAGTTAACAAACATACTAAATTTTTCTATCAAATTTTGACAAAAATTTTTTTTGAACTATATAGTTTTTTTCTTTTTAATAAGAGCAGCTTTAACATCGTCAAAAAGCTATAGTAGGGCATTTATTTGAGTTATACTCGTAAGCATTTAAGAATGAAATCTTGGGCATCATTTGATAAAGATTCAGGTACATGTGGAGGTTCACCCTTGCCAATCCGAAATAATGCTTGCTTTAATTTGACGTGATAGAAAAAAAATACATCACTAGTTACCTTCATATACTCTTGACTTAAAACTTATAAGATAATTTAAAGAAGTGGAAAAACAAAAGCAAGAGAAAACCTTACAGGTTTATTCTTAGTGTTTTTGTATGCATTGCTTGTTTACAAGCTTCAATTTAATAATTTCTGTTTTAGTAATTATGGTCGGGAAAAGGATCAAATTACTACAATCAGATTGTAAAAAATTGGCATTACAACTAAGTTTTGTAAAAAAAGAATTTTTTTTTTGGGTTAAGAAGAAAGAATTTTTTTCCTCTTATCTTCATTTATGTGTCATGAGGATTGTTAAGTGATTTTGTTGCAGACTTCGCAGGTGTGGATCAAAAGTATCTAGGTTTCCCATATGCATGAAGCAGATCACTCAGAATATATTCTTTGGTATGGTTAACGGTAATTTTTTGCTTTTGTCCTTGTTATGGGCCAGCTCCAAAATTAGAGAATAAGCTCTCTTTTACTCCAATGCAGCGATCGTTGTATTTTTAATTGGACCATGGGCCCTTGTGCCTTCTTTTGTTTTCAAGTTTCTGCTCCAATTTAGCTTGGGTTGCTTTTCTCCTTTGCATTGCAACCAATTGCTTCTTACTTCGCTTTTTTTTTTTTCTTTGTAAGTAGGCTCCACAATATGATTTAGCAAAAGCAGTAAATTTTATGCAATTAAAGCAAATAATTTAATAGTTAAATCTTCTCAGTAAATAGTCAATAATGCATAAAATTATTAAAATTAACTTGCAAAAAAAAATACTTTTCAAAGGCAAAATATGTAATATTTGGAGTTTTGGACTATTATTGGGAAACATATAAAACTGGGTGAATTCATAAAAGATCATGTGAAAGGACTAACTAGCATGACACATGCTCGACTCTTTTAAGAATCTCATAGAGTTTTATAACCTTGAACTTAATTTATCTTTCTTACCAAATTTCAAGATATTTTTCATTGGAGAAACAATAAGAACACATGGTTTCCCAATCACAAATTCTATGGGATGACGTCCTTTGATCTAAATAGGATTTCTGTATACTTCGAGCACTTACCAAACATTCTCAAATCAATACAACATTCTTATTAATTCCTTGAATCAAATATGACTCTACAAGTTTAGAATCGCTAACCTCAACCTAACTAATCAATAATCTACGTTTGTTTCCCGTATAAGGCTTCAAAAGGTGCATATGTATACTACATTGAAAACTATTATATATAGATGAATTTTATTAAAGGTAAATGTTTGTCCTTACTCCCTCGAAAGTTTAAAACATAAGCACAAATCGTATCTTACATGATCTGAATGGTTCTCTTTGTATGATCATTAGTCTGAAGATGAAATTTTTGTACTCAAATCTAAACAAGTATCCAGGACTATATGTAATGATCTAAAAACAATGAGCAATGAATGAAGGTCCCAATTAGAAATGATAGATATTGGCAAACAATGCAAAGATACTATTTTGTCCAAATAGAGCCTTACATACTAAGTCATTGTTTAGGTGCCTTTCATAGGCAAGAAATAGGCAAACATTGTTAACCATTCTACAATTCACCCAAATTGAGTCATAAGATTATCGGTAACTCTGTTACAATCTATAGAAATTCTTTCTTACCTCCGTTTGAGGTTTTTTTTTTTTTGTTACAACAAGCTTACTAGCTTTTAGTGCTTAGCTTTCACTTGGTGACACAACAATATCTAGACACAAACTCAATTACATCTTTCATTATAATTTCTTGCTCATAAACTATTTTCCCATCTAAGTATCTCCAGTATATATGAATATTTAATAATTTCAAAAACTTTAAATACATCATGCTAAGACATGATATTGCATATGCTATATCTAGAATTGATGTCGTTGAAGTGATAAATGGTGTTAACATAATACTTTAATATGTCTTTATGGCTCATTTATCTACTATAATAAGCACTTATGATGCATTTTGGTATTAATTGTATGATAAGGGTATCTTAGACTAGTTTTCACGTCGAGTGAGATTAAATATCATTTGAATGATCAGTGTATCTCTTATATTGACTTGATGCATTTAGAAAAGTTAATTTTCCTAAGTAGTGATGCAAATTTGAACCAACATAGTCAAGGTCTCATCGACCACTAAGTAAATCCCTTGCATTAAATGGCAAAAAAAAAAAAAAACAAATCACTTGCGTTACACTTGAATATACTACTACAATTATATATGCTATTTACCAAAAATATTTATATGTACTACAACTTTCTGGTCTTAAGAAGAAAATAAAATGAACCGATGATTGGGCATATTTCCTTAATGAGTATTATTTCTTTCCCGCTTTTTGTGGTTCTAAGGCCAATGTGCAATATAACTACTAAGGAATAGATGTACTCAATTAATGACATTTACAAGTTGAACGTTAAGTTTTTTTACAACAATGTTATATCTATTTGTTTGAAGAATAATAAATTCTATATCATTCTAAAAAATTAGTTTAATAATTCTTTTAATTACTAACTATGTGGGAATAGTAATTTTATTCCATGTCAATTTTATGGAATGGATGATTTCTATATTTGTTAGCAAACATAAGTATAGAATGAACCTCCTCATTCCACAAAATTAGAAATAAAATATGAAATCCATTCTCTTTAAGAGAGGTGGAATTGGGATTCCAAATTTCATACAATGAAATTTAACCATTCGTTTCCTAGTATATCCTCATTAGTTTTATAAAATAATAATAATTATCCTTATTAAATTTAATCCACTTAAATATTATGGGCAATAGATGGTGGCATCAGTAAAAAATTTAAATAAAATGCAAAATGAATTAAAAGTTTCATTATATGATTATATTGTATATTTATTTTAAATGACAATCTACACATTTCAACTTTTTTTTTTCACAAATAAAACAATATTTACTCTTTTTTCTTGAGTAACAATATTTATTATTATTTAGTTATAAAATATCAAATTTAAACATTGCTTTTAAGAATATACATTTATTATATATATATAAGAGATACATGAAAAATTTTAAATTTTTTCTCAGATATTTATGTCAATTAAATCAATTTTAATTTGATTTTATATTGATTTCATGTGCCAATTTGAATGCTACCAAACTATGAACCGGTGATGACGTATTTCATTTCTTAAAAATTAAAAAGTTACGAAAATTAAAAATTATTAAATTCATATTAGGTTTTCAAAAATTAAATACATATGCTTTTTCTTTTGATATTTTTTTATTAGGTATTAAGAGAATCGTTAAAAAGATTGTTTAAAAAGATGAAGCATTACTCCTGTTTGAAACAAAATATTTTTATTCAATTAACAATCTATTGAATTGAATTATTTTTGACTAAATTATAAGAAACCCACTTCAACTATGGATTATATGTAGAAAATTTTCTTATATTTTGAAACTCATCAACACAATTCCTTCATTTCTCTAAACTGTGTATGTTGACTCTTTACAAGAGATTTTTTGTACATGCATAAGAGGTTTAATTTACACTAATATACACGTTTTAGTAAGTTTAAAGAGTTATATTAATAAATTTTAAAGTATAAAATTTTTTTTACACATAGCTCATAGTTAAAGAGAGTTTCTTATAATTTAGTCATTATTTTTTAATGGCATTATAAATTAACCTGAGGTCAATAAAATTAAAATTCAAAATTAGAAAAAAAAGTAATCCAAAACTAAAATAAAAAAATAAAGACAAGCATAAGAATTTTTTAATAATAAAAGATTACAAAATACCCAAGTTAAATCCTCCGAACTCAATCTTGCTTTTAAACTCTCTGTCCCAAGTTGTAAAACGCAAACCCATTCTTCACTTCTTTTGTTTTCCCATTCATCTAGCCCCCTCAGCACACTTTCGTACCTTTTCTTTTTGGCCAGCACAACCCTACTTTTTTCGCTAAAAAAGATGGCAAAATGTTGCCATCTACAGTAGCTTGCTGTAACGGTTTTGGAGGCAGATATGTTGGGCCAGCTGTCTTGGCCAACAGGCCAGGAGGGGAGATCAGTAGAAACATTGGCCAAAGGCCAAAGGGGAAAGAGGGGAGATCCAGTAGAAACATAGAGGATATATATATACAGGGAAGGAAGAAGAGCATCCAAGCAACAAGAATAGAGAAAGAAAGAGAGAGAGGACGAAAGGCAAAGAAGAAGAAGAAGAAGAAGAAGAAAGAAGAAGAGAAAATAGCCAGAGGGAAGAGAGCATCCAAATTAGCAAGAAGAGAAGAGAGAAAACAGAGGGAGAGTGCTCCAAAAGCACAGAAAGAGATGAGGAGTTCTGGTTGAGGCCTGAAATACCATAAAAAAAGCTCCAAGGCAGGGGACTCTAAAGAAAGAGAAGCTTCTCTCTCCGGTGGTCCAGTTTTTGGTTCACTTCCGACCCCTAAGTAAGCATCTGAACCTGACTTACATCTTATCTCCCTTTTCTATAATGTTATCACCCATGTTTGCTAAACCAAATACAAGGGAAGGGATCTTCAATATATGCTAAGTTCTAACCCTTGCATGCTTCTAGCTCAATCCAAACCCAGCAACCCATATATAGAATAAGTGCCCAACTATTCAAACCCATCACAGCAGCCATATGTTCATTCTCCCAACTGCACCAAACCTCCCAACCCACCTTCTTCACCTTCGCACCACTTCCCAGTCGCCTCCTACACAGTTCCAACATAGTGGGTCCATGTTTGTTGTCATCTTTCATGTGTTTTTATATGTCTGTGGAGTGTAGAGTTATATAGCAGAATGATTTATTATTTCATAGTTTTATATAATATTTTTTTACATAAAACAGTTACTTTACTGTTACTGGGAGTGGGAGTAATTAAAGATTGGAAAAAGAAAAAGAGAAAAGAAATGAATGTGTACAGTGGGAACGATTAAGGAAGAAAGACAGAAAAAAAAAGGAAAAAGAAAAACAGAATGACGGGTGTGATGCACGGTCAAAGAGAGGAAAAGGAACAAAGAGAAGAAATAAAAAAAAAAAGGGGGAACAAGGGTTGTGCCGTGGCATTTGGATATGAATCGGATGTACTTTTAGATTGAATCATTTGAATAAAAAATAGATTAATAATTTATTAAAATTTATTAAAAAATATTAAAATTATTTAATTTATTTAAAATTTATTTTAATAAATAAATATTTAATTTATTTATTATTTAATTTTAATAAATAACTATTCAACCTATTTATATCATCGAATAAAATAAATTTTTCATATATTTAAATGTATATTTTATTTTTTAAATATATAAAATTTATTAAATTTAATAAATATTTTAATTAATTTATTAATTATTGATTAACTAAAATTAATAATAAAATATTTAAATTTATTAAATTTATATTATTATAATTAAATATAAATAAATTAAATTATATTTAAATATAAATAAATTAAATATATCATAAATTTATGAATTTATTTATCACCTCTAAAAAAAAAGAAAGAAAGTAAAAAAAATTTGGAGTGATTCTATGTTACCCTAAATAGATATGCAAGTAAAATGAATTAATGTAATAATATAAAAAATATTAAAGTAATATGTATTACTTTTTTAATATAAAATCACTTGGGAGTTGAGCGTAACATATGCAGCAGGCATTGAATTACCCGAAATTTGGGGAAATTAAAATAGAAAAGAAAGAAAAAAAGAAGAAGGGATAATGGTGTAAAGAAAAATTGGCTTGGTAGGAAAATGAGAAAGAAGAGAAAAGAGTAGAGGAATAAAAAATGATACAAGGAAGGTAAAAAACGATGAGAAAAATAATAATATAATAAAGATTGGAGAAGGAAGTACCGCGCGTAAGAGTAAGAGGAAGAGAAAAGAGAGAAGATAAAAAAGTAAGAGAGAGAAAAGAAGAAAGGAATAATAAAAAAAAATAAAGAGGAAAAAGAAAAAGTAAATAATAAATTAAGATTTTTTAATAACAATATTTTTTTACTTAGTTATTACATGTGTTTTTTTAAATATCATGACATAGATTTTAATCTGATTTAATTATTTTATTGCACTCTTAAATTCATATGTTTGTGTTACTATTATTCTTTAATTTGTGTTTAGTGTTACAAAAATGACATATTTTGAGCCTATTTTGTGATTTAGTGCCATATCTAATTTTGCTCATGTTTTTAACATGTTTAAATAATTTCATTTAGAGATATTGTGAAGTCACACATTTTCTTTACTATTATAAATATTGTTTTACGGTTTAATACTATGTTCGATCTCATTTAGGATTTATTATATAATGTGTTTACTTGCTTAAATAAATTATATTATTTTTAAAATTAAATAAACTTTTTTTTAAATATTTTGTTTAACGATTATGTGAAGTGACATACTGTTTCAATTATTTTAGTGATTATTTTATAACTTGTATCATGTCGTATTCCGTTTAGCATTTATTAATCTTTTGTTCACTGAATTAAATCAATTTTTTTTGTTGGGTACACAAATCAAATATTTTTTTTTTTCAAATAAGACAAAGTCTTTCTCATTTTTTTAATTTTATTTTAGTTTTAATTAAAATTTTCTAATTCTCAAATATTTTTTTAACAATTATAATTTATTTTTTAAAATAATATTATTTGATAATAATTTTCTTAATCACGTGACAAAACCCAGATATAATTATAAAAGATCGAGAGAATGCTTGGAGAACCCACTACATATCAAAATGATATGGAAAAGGAGCAGGAGAGACAGTTAAGGTACGAAGATTTGGGCAATGAAATGCAGAATGATCAGCGGCCTTCGGAGGCCACGGGACTCGCTGAGAGAGTTCAAGAACATGGCAACGACAAGAATTTAAGATTGTTAAAAGAAGCATATGAAATCCAATGAAAGGTGATCATTCTGCATACGAGAGTTTGTGTGGAGCAGCAAGAAGGGTGAATGAGAATGATGAGTTTTTGCAGCAAGTGAGCCCTCTGGACAACACCGTGCTGCACATAGCAGCAAGGTATGGAAATGACGAGTGGGTGGAGGAGGTAGCTCAAAAAAGCACCCCGTCTCTTTGAATGCCAAAAACTGCAATGGTGACACAGCACTACACGTTGCTGCAAAAGCTGGCCATGTCTCTACTCTCGAGGTTGTTGATGTGAATAAACGTTAAATGTCAGTTTTTTAGTGGGTTTAATTCAGCAGTTTTTTTTTTTTGAATGGCTAAGGGTTTCTACAAGAGATAGTAGGTTTTAATTTTGGTTTATGGCTATTAATAGAATTTAATTTTTTTCAGTTTTAGAAAAGCAGACTACAGCCTATAAATAGTTCATTTGTAAGAGATATACAATAAAATAGAGAAGAAAGAAATTTTTACAAATTGGTATCAGAGCGAAAAGGTGTTCGTGCCCACACATATGGTTGCTTGCACCCGTGTCGAGGTACCACACCGTGTCATTGTCGGTGATGACTTCGTTGTGTGCCATCAAAAGAAAACCTTCTTTCGCCTCATCTTCAGTGGCTAGGTTGGTTGTCTCTTCCACCTTTTTCTCGACTCGACATTCTTTTCGCGAAATGCCCACATTGCAACAATTATAACACTTAATCGGGTTGCAATCCTTCGCATAGTGACCATATTTGCCACACTTGTAGCACTCGATGTTGGAATAATTCGACCCGACCGCCTCTCCCATGACCACGTCCTCTTCCACGCCAATTCTGTTGGTTTGATTGCCATTTTTCCTCATAAAACCCTTCTTGACCGCGGCCTCTACCACCGCGACCATTTCCTCGACCTCCACGGCCACGCCCTCTACCTCGAAAGTCTTGAGAATAGAGTAACCTTTTCGTCTTTGATTGATGCCTTGGTTTGAAGTGCTGCTCAAGTGTCTCCTCCTTCTTCTTCTTCTTACGTTGTTCGTGTCCCTCGAGAGAACCGGCGAGTTCGTCGACCATGAGCGTTGCTAGGTCCTTTGACTCTTCTATGGCACATACGACATTTTCAAAACTGTCGGTCAATGACCTCAAAATCTTCTCCACAACTCGCGCATCTTTCAATGCTTCTCCATTTCGGTTGAGTTGAAATGGGGAGAAATCGCATGTACAAGCTGAATTTGAGAAGCGTGCAAGAAAAATGTTTGCGAGTCGACGTAGAAGACAAGGCGTCGCTGTGGCATCTCCGCTTTGGTCACCTACATCATGGTGGTCTAAACGAAGTTGGCGAAGAAGAACATGGTGCACGGGCTACCGGACATAGGACTACGAGGGAAAATTTTGTGAAGAATGTGTGCTCGGCAAGCATGCGAGAACTTTGTTTCAAAAGAAGGCAGAATATCGGGCTAAGCAACCTCTCGAGTTAATTCATACTGACATATGTGGACCAATCACCCCCGAATCTTTTAGCGGTAAAAGGTATTTCATTTCCTTTATCGATGATTTCTCACGAAAAAACTTGGGTTTATTTTCTGAAGGAAAAATCTGAGGCATTCGAGGTGTTCAAAAAGTTCAAAGTGATGGTGGAAAAGGCAACCGGTAGACACATCAAAACCGTACGATCCGATAGAGGTGGCGAGTATACTTCGACGGCTTTCATGGAGTAATTGTGAGGAGCAAGGCATAAGGCGATTTCTAACCGCACCGTACTCTCCACAACAAAACGGTGTGGCCGAGAGGAAGAATCGGACCATTCTCAACATGGTTCGGTCAATGCTTAAGAGCAAGAAGATGCCGAAGGAATTTTGGGCGGAAGCCGTGCAATGCGCCATCTATGTGCAAAATCGGTGTCCACATGCGAAGTTGGATGATCAAACACCACAAGAGGCATGGAGCGGACAAAAACCGACAGTTTCTCATCTCAAAGTATTCGGTAGTGTGGCCTATGCACACGTGCCGGATCAGCGAAGAACGAAGCTCGAAGACAGAAGCAAAAGGTATATTTTTATTGGGTATGATGAGAAAACAAAAGGATACAAGCTACTCGACCCGATAAGCAAGAAGGTTGTGGTGAGTCGTGATGTACGAGTTAATGAAGCAAACGAGTGGGATTGGAATAACTCAACGGAGGTTATCATCGAAGCTGCAGAATCATCAACCGCTATACCAACAACCATACCGACAAATCCTGAAACTACTGATGATGAAGATGAACCGCGACAACCCAAAATACGAAGTTTGCAAGATTTGTATGATTCGACAAATGAGGTACACCTTGCATGTCTTTTGGCAGATTCTGAGAATATAAGTTTTGAAGAGGCGGTGCGAGACAAGAAGTGGCAAACTGCCATGGACGAGGAGATTAAAGCAATTGACCGCAACAACACATGGGAGTTAGCGGAATTGCCGAAAGGAAGTCAGCCCATTGGTGTGAAGTGGGTGTTCAAGAGAAAGATGAATGCTCAAGGCGAGATAGAACGGTACAAGGCGCGACTTGTTGCAAAGGGATACAAGCAAAAGGCGGGAATCGACTTATGACGAGGTGTTTGCTCCCGTTGCAAGAATGGAGACAATCCGATTGCTCATTTCACAAGCGGCTCAATTCAAATGGCCAATATTTCAAATGGATGTCAAATCAGGCATTCTTGAATAGGTGTGCTCGGAAGAAGAAGTGTACATCGAACAACCACCTGGGTACATGAAAATCGGAGAAGAGAAGAAGGTGCTGAAATTGAAGAAGGAGCTTTACGGGTTGAAGCAAGCACCGCGGGCATGGAATACTCGTATCGATACATACTTCAAGGAGAACAAGTTTGAGCAATGTCCCTACGAACATGCCCTTTACGTGAAGAAGAGTGGAGGTAATATGTTATTTGTTGCTCTTTATGTCGATGACCTCATTTTTATGGGGAACAATGATGAGATGATACAAGAATTTAAGAGCGAAATGGCACGGGAATTCGAGATGACAGATTTGGGTTTGATGAAGTTTTTCCTTGGTCTGGAGGTAAGACAAGGAGAGACAGGTATTTTTGTGTCACAGGAGGCATATGCAAAGGAGATTTTGAAGAAGTACAAGATGGCACATTGCAACCCGGTTTCAACACCAATGGAACCGGGTGCAAAACTCTCAAAGTTCGATGGAGGAGTAACGAGTCGACGCAAGCAAATACCGGAGTTTGGTGGGAAGCCTTCGCTATCTCACATGCACAAGGCCGGACCTTTCATTAAGTGTTGGTATTGTAAGTCGGTTCATGGAGGAGCCGGTTTATTCACATTAGGAAGGCGTTGAAGTGAATCCTATGGTATATCCAAGGAACAGGTGTCACTCGGGTTATTCTATTCGAATGCAGAATATTACAAGTTGATTGGGTACTCCAACAGCGATTGGTGCGGAGACTTAGACGATCGAAAAAGCACATCAGGGATATGTGTTCTTTATGGGTGACACAGTGTTTACTTGGCTTTCAAAAAAACAACCAATCGTGACGCTCTCGACATGTGAAACTAAATATGTGGCAGCATCTTGGTGTGTATGTCATGCGATATGGCTCAGAAATTTGTTGGGCAAGTTGGAACAACAACAACTCGGTGCGACTGTGATACGAGTTGACAACAAATCGGCAATCGAGTTGGCAAAGAACCCGGTGAATCATGAGAGAAGCAAACACATCGACGTTCGTTTTCACTTCATCCGAGATCATGTGAAGGAAGGAAGTGTGGAATTAGTGCACGTGGCAAGTCGGGACCAAGTTGCGGATATCTTCACTAAACCGCTACCGATGGTACTTCTCGAAAACTGCAAGAAATTGATCGGCATGAAGGATGGCAGAAGCATTTAAGTTTACGGGGGAGTTTTGTTGAATAAACGTTAAATGTCAGTTTTTAGTGGGTTTAATTCAGCAGTTTTTTTTTTGGAATGGCTAAGGGTTTCTACAAGAGATAGTGGGTTTTAATTTTGGTTTATGGCTATTAATAGAATTTAATTTTTTTCAGTTTTAGAAAAGCAGGCTACAACCTATAAATAGTTCATTTATAAGAGATATACAATGAAATAGAGAAGAAAGAAATTTTTACAGTTGACAGCTCATCTACGCAATTTACCAGCTGCATATTCTGAAAACCCCATGGAGGCTCTGAATGAGATCCTAACGAAGAACGGCAAGGAAACACTTTCCTCCACAAGGCCTTACTGAATGGTCACAGAGGCGTAGTGAATTTTCTAGTTTATGAGGAGGCTGGTGTGTTCATGGAATCGGTTGTGCGAGCTGCACTGTTCGGGATGATGAACGAGGAAAAGAAATCAGTTCTGTACGTGGCGATTGAGGGCGGCTACAAGAAGTTGTGAGCTTGCATTGGACAAGCTCATAAGCCAAGACCCTGCATTGGACGAGTTGATTCAGAACCACCAGGAATTGGCTGAACTGATTCCGCACAGCACCGACTATGTTCCAGCAGGAAAGTCACCCCTTCTCGCGGCGATCACCAAAAGGGATCAAGGTACGTACGTACATTTTGTTAGATAGCTCTAAATTTCCCTCTCATAATTTTGGTACACTCTTTTTTCCTTAATTTGACAGGAACTTGCAATCGGGGAAGTGATTAATATTCAATTATATTCATTTTAAATTTAAAAACACAAACAAAAAAAAACACGAAAGTACGAAACTGAAATAAGCTTTGCCTACTCTCTTTTAAGGATCCATTTTATCCCAAAATATATTTAATTCTATGAACTTGAAATAAAGGATAAGCTTTTCCTACTTTCTATAAGTTAGTATTGTATACCTTTTTAATTGGACACAATAATTCTTTTATTTTTTTAAATCAGTTTAAATAATAAAAACCTATTTTAATAATTGCAAAACTCACAAATTTTATTTTTTTAAAAAAATAATTTTATTTTGTTTAATAAATCATATTTATTTTTTTTTCTTTAGACAAAATTTTGTTTATTCCATTGTGTAATATTTTTTTAAAAAAAAATTGTTAATCCGTGCCTAGATAATTCATTTGTGGATCCTTCTCGAATGCGACTGTACTCCTAATTGTTTATTTGTAATATATGTCTTAGATATTTTAGACATCATACTGACAAGAAAGCCAGAATGGATCCATTTAAGGGATAAGGAGGAAAGGATTCCTCTTCATTATGCAGCATCTATAGGTTACCTTAAAGGAGTTCAGTATCTGCTTGGAATGTGTATTTCCTGTACCATGGAAAGGGACACGTACAGCTTTTTCCCACTTCATTTGGCTTCTTATGGAGGTCATGTTGAAGTGGTTCAGAAGTTGCTAGAATACTATCCAGATTCCAGAGAGATGCTTGACAATAATGGCCGAAACATTCTTCACATTGCAGTTGAAAGTGGAAAATATAATGTGGTAAGGTACATCTTGCAGGCTGCGGATGAGGAGCTTGAAAAGATGATAAATGACATGGATGCCAATGGAAACACTCCTTTGCATTTGGCCACCTTGCGCTGCCACCCCAAAATAGTGTATGCCTTAACATGGGACAAAAGAGTAGATCTCACTTTGGTTAACGGGAATAATCAAACAGCTCTTGATGCTTGTCAAAAATTTCCACTGGACAATCCACCCCTTCGAAAGGTAAGTAGTATTCTATCTCCTAAAATAATCGAACAAATTACGTAGGTTTGCTGTCAAATTTCATATAGGTTTAAAATTTATTTTTTGAGTTTAATTTTGAATTCGATTTACTATCAGTGTAACAAGTTTTACATTATTATTTAATTATGTGTTGGCAAATCATTAAAAGAGTTTAACTAATATGACAATTACTTAAAAAGTCAAATATTTATAAATGATATAGTAACATATGATTGGATAATAATATAAAAAAAATTATACTGACAGTGAATCAAAATTAAATAAATGTTTAGAAATTTTACTTTGGGAGATAATAGTTTTCATGAGACTAGCATTATTTACTTAGAGTTTTTTTTTTCATATAAATTGGTCTCTATAGATAGTATTGCCATGCAGGAACCTATTAATGGTAGGGCCACTAAAGAGAAATCAGAGTGATTGATTAGTATAGTGTGTACCTTAGATAAGCAATTAATAATTTTTTGGTACAAAGATAAATAATATTTATGTTGGTTTACCATTAATCTTAATAATAACGTGGAGTGAGAATGTAGCCATTCTCCAGCTCCATCTCTTATTCTCTATATTTCTCTAAAAAATTTATTTAATTTTTCATTCTCAGAATATAATAATTACGAGAATTTTTTTTTTTGCGTGTCTTGCATTTATTTTTCATTCAATTACTATGATTTGATTGTTGTTGACAAAGTTAAATTATCTTTCGGATATTCATAACGTATAACAAAATAACTACAATAAAATATGCGATTATTATTGTGTTATAAAAGAGTAACACAAAAAAGTGTGGTTAGCCCAAATTTTGCATAAAATTAACTGCATTTTTAAGATTTATTTAGTTAATTGATAAAATCAATGATCGCACATATCTGTGATTGAAAGTTCATTCTCCGCTGTGTCACCGACAAAATGGATAGTAAAATTTTGTGTGAAATAACTAATTTCTAATTAAAACACAGTAATCATGCCGTTGTTACTGAATGTCACTGAATTATAATTTATAATTATTTGAATTATAATTTTTTAAAAACATTTTTCCACCTTGGTGATCAAAACATTTTTCCTCCTGTAATATGTAGCATTTAACAAAAATATTTACCTATTTATTTTTATCTTTTAGAAATAAATGTATGTTCTTTTTGGTGCCCATATATATATGAAACTACTGACGAAGTTGGCCTAACTGACAAAAATCAGGCTGCATCAACACGAACAACCTTTTATATTCTTTCTCATCAAACTCTCACGATCTTTTTCTCCATTTAAGATACAATTCCTGTTTTTAGCAACAACAAAAAATGATAGATAAATTCCTTGTAAAAATCGTTGTCCTAAAGGTGGGTTCGTGGCCATTAAATCATCAATGCTATGTTTTCCGGTTACATGCACGTTTCTTAGTTTGTTTTCTTCCTTTATTTTCAGATTTGTTTGGTTTGTAACTTACATAAATTTGTATTTGCAGCAACTAACATGGATTGCATTAAAATCTTCTGGCGTACGATTTGCCGATCAACTCCGTAGCCATTACGCTATTAAGATCCCTACCCAAAGTACAAAAACTTTTGGGCAACAAATGAACCGAAACATGGATCAGTACAAAGACAGAATCAACACTCTTATGTTGGTTTCAACCCTTATAATTACGGTGACATTCGCCGCTGGTTTGACCATGCCCGGTGGCACTGACAGCTCTGACTCCGAGCCAGGGGAGGGCACAGCCGTCACGCTCAACCACATATGGTTTAAGCTATTCATATTATGCATCACAATATCCATGTACGGTGCCATTAGTGTTACTATCATACTCATTTGGGCCCAGTTAGGAGATCTAACTCTGGCACTTTTTGCCCTTAAAGTTGCAAGGCCACTTATGGGAATCACTCTTGCAACACTGTCTTTGGCATTTTTGGCTGGTTATAAGTGATCTCAGTTGGTTGGCCACTATTTTTCTGGTGATGAGTGTGATTTTCACTCTCATGCTTCTGTTACTATATCTTCTCCTCTGGTTCCCTTCGTCGTCCGACATCACCGTAATTCGATACATTTCTTACTATCCTTTTCTATTTCTGGCATCATTGACTGAACTTGATGAAATCAATTGAAGCCACTCAGATTATACTGCTTAGGACTTGACCTGAGGTTTGAATTGTTATCCTTTCTTTCTGCTACTTTTTATTATTTTTATTTTTTATTTTTTGAGGTGTTGGTACTAAACTTAATTAAATCTTCTTTTTCGTGTGCATCTTAATTGGGATGATTTATCGTATTAGTCTGCTATTACCCAAGTGTCTCATTTCTTTTTGTCAATTATGATAATGTATCTTATGTTAATTTCTCATTTTAATAAATATTGTTCTGAAATTTGTCGTTTCAAAATATCTATTATTCGATATAATTGTGTAGTACAGTGATTGAAAAAAAAAAACAACAAACAAAAGGAAATGGTTAGGACTCTAATAGGGGATAAGGTAGGCTTCCAAAACAACTTTGTTTTGGCCCGTAGAGGATAAACGATTTTTTAATAATTATTAATAAAAAAAATTTAATATATATTTTACTGTAAAATTTTATGAATTTGTGATGTAATTGAAAATAAATTTCTTTTTAAATAAAATATAATAATAGAACTCATATATTTCATAGCAATTTCTGTTGCTAATGAGACTGACATCGCAATGAAAATAAAAAATAAAAATATTTAAAAAACAAGGTTAATAGTTTAGAATTATAATATTAAATTATCAGTTTTTGCAAATTCTGGTATTATTTAATATTGTAATGCAATTGTGTCGGAATTTGTCACAAAACTGGAAAAAAGATGAAGAATTTTTTTTCAAAAATAGTATTTTAAAATTGTGATTCTGTCACTGTATTTGACCTTATTTTCAACTTATAATTGAATGCAAGAATTCTTGCTAAACATAGAGACGAAATTACAAATTCTATAGCTAAGTTTTTTTAATATATTTTTAAAATTATAAAAAATTAATTTGAAACAAAATTTTGTTACGAATTCCATTACAATTGGGATGAAAAAAAAAATTCTATCATGATTTGTGAAGATTAGGTATACAAGATGCAAACGCAAATATGAATTTCATAAATTAAATTGATATGAATTTAATAAATTAAATTAAATATCTAGCAAAAAAGAAAAAAGCAGAAAAAAAAATTCTCGTAAAACTTGTAATTAAGTGGTAAATGACGAGTCATTAAAAATAAGTTAATAGTAAAAGGTTTGAATAATTTAAGAGAAATCATAAATTTAAACCTCAATATCACTATTGTATTCAAAACAGATGGATACTTATTGTGGAGATAGAGAGATATTGAACTTAATGAAATTTTCTTTTGCAACTTGATGATTGCCTAGTAGTAAAGGAAGTGTATTTTTTTGTAATGATTACTCGAAATCCACCTATAAAAATTATTTCCTCTTATTGACAAGGATATGGTTAGTTTTTTACAACATTTTATATGAGGATGGTTGGACCGGAAACGTCATCATGCCTGGAAGACCATCACAATCTCAAAACCCAATATAAGCATTACAATAATGCGGGCAAATTTCCATTACAAAATTTGAAAATGATTATAATCAAAAGCTGCTTTTCAGTTAAAAAGAATATTTCTTTGAATATTTTAAATTATTTGAAACAATGTATAAAAGTATTTTTATGTGACAGCAAAAATGAATAAAAAATGTACTTACTTTGTCTTTTTTTTCTGAAAAAAAAGGTTTTTTGAAAACACATTCAGCCTGACATGCACCTGGTAATTTTTTTTTCCTGTCAATTGGTTTCATTTGTGGGTAGAGGAGCTTTGCAATTTGGGGTCAGTAAGAGAGGCCGTTGGATTTTTAATTACTATACTGTCCTTGAATATGGGGCTTGTCAGAACATCAGATACGCGGTCCAAGCTCATATAGAAGTGAAAAAAGAAAATAGAGAAATGGATGAACTCTAGACCACCCCGAGAATTAAGCTTGTCAGCAGGAAGGTTTAGAAAAATTTTTATATATAGAGAACAATACTTTCAAAAAATATTTTAAGAGTTGAAATTTAATTTTAATTTTATTATTTTAAAATTATATATTTAATATAAGGACTAAATAATTATCAAAAATCATATATCTATTAAATAAGTGTATTATTTTAAAAGTGTACAATAATTTCTCAAAAGTTTAGGGTGAAGTTTTGCTCAATCTACTCCCACCCCGCAATCCTAACCTGCCCTACTCCAGTGGGCATGAGGCGCAACGAGTTGGGAAACACGCAAAGCGAATAAGAATATTGCCAAACCTGCTAGGATTCAATGGATTTTGTTGGCTTTCTCAAATCGCATGCTATTCATTGCATAATGTTTGATATAAGAATAAAAATTTTATGAAATAAGAATGGAATAAAAATCGAATAAAACGAGTTAGAATAAAATGAAATGAAAAACAATCGTCGTAAGTTACCAGCCGTGAATTAATGAGGATAAACTATTTATGTAAGCTTCTATTATCTTCACTCTTTAGTTGATTTATTTGTTTTATGTTATATGTTTGCGTCGTATTTGTAATTCAACTTGAATATTGACTTTAAATTTTTTTAAATCTAACATTATGTAAGAATTAACTCAGCCTTTTTGGTTCTAACACAAATCTCCTTAAGTTAATGTTGTTTTATTTTTTCTTGTTTCTGTTGCTAAATGGTCACCAACTAAAAGATATGATTTAGTTGTAAGTAAGTTAACTTAAACTTTAATAATGAATTTTATTTATAATATTGGGAGTTTTAAATTTTATTATAAGATATTTTATTTGAGAGATAACTCCAATTATAATTTGAAGGAGTATTAATCTCAAAAAAAAAAGAGTATAGATATTACTCCAAAAAAAAAGTTGCTGCCCAATGGTCTCGAACAGCTTCTGGTTCTCATGATGAATGATGACTGAGATGCCAATCAAGGTATTTGATAATAAAAAACTGAAAAGCAGATGGATTCCCTTTGTCCAAAGTCCAATCACACCGCGCCGTACAAAAGCAAAAGCCGAAATGCAATATTTTATAGTCTTGTGTTACCCTAAATGTTCACGTTGAAACAAGTGTATGTTGAGAAAATAATATTGCCGCTTTTTCTACCAATATAAAAGGGTGTGTGACTGTGGGAAGGAGACAAGAGAAGGGAAGAAGCTCTCTCTGGTGAAAAGCGCAAATAGAAGGGAGGTCGGGGAATAGAGGAGATTATCAAACTCCGCTCCAAGCTTCTCAGTCTCAGGTAATAGTCTGTTGCTTACCCTTCTCATGTTCATTTTGGTTTCATTTGCTTTGTTTGCTTTGGTTTATAGAAGAATGATGGGACTTGCTTGAAATCGTCCCTATTCTCCCTCATTAAAAAGAAGAAAAAAAAAAAAGACAGAGCAAACCCACACACATGAACCGCTTTCCTCCACAACCGTGAAAGCCACAGCCACCAACAATCCCCTACGTTAGTCGTCGAAAGTCTCAAACTCAACTCAAGCTAGCTTAGCTCAATGCGCATCGTTATGAAACCTTCACCACCACACTCTTCCCTGCACTTCCATGGCCACTAACGCTCCACCAGCCATCAACCCATAGGAAAACCACCTAACTCCCTTCACCTTCAGTGCTGCCAACCTACGTTTCTAGCTCGACTCAGACAGCAGCACCCAAAGATACCACAAACAACCCCTCACTGTCACCACCGTGTAGCCATCCCAGACACTAAACCCAGCAGTCGCGCGCATACAGCTCCCACTCCAAGTTCCATGCACCTTTACCCAACGTAGACCCTTGAATTGAAACCTATAAGCGTACACCAACCCGTGCTAAAAGTCCCAACAGTCTTCAAAGTTCAAACTCAAGTCACCATGCACCATATCCATAGAGTCTCCCTTCAAGTTTTCCCAAAGCACAACGCTACTCCGATCCTCCCTGCCATGCAACAACCGTGAGTTCCACGCTAACCCCACTCGTCCACAGCCCAAGCGAAGCATCCATGCACCAATCTTGACACCAAAAGCTCCAACAGCCGCCTTACACGAGACGCAAGCCTTGCACGAGCGCACGACAAAATCCACGGTCCACCTATGAAACGCACCCCCATTCGTTTGGAGTTCACCGTCCCAAAACCCTCGCCATCACATGTGTGGGCAATGTGTTTTTTAGGCTATGTCATGTAGTTTGGAAGGCAGGAAAAATAAAGAGATTTTAAAAAAAGAAAGAGATTTAAAAAAATAATTATGTTATATTTACATTTCAATCATATACTTTATTCCAAACTTATTTTTTATAGTAAAAAAGAAGAAAAAAAGTGAAAAGAAATTAAATTTATCTTAATGTAGGATGTAGGAATAACATTTTTGTTAAAAATACATGAAGAGAAAAAGAATGGATAAGAATAGATGATAAATTAATTAATTCTCCTTTTATTTTTTGAATTTTTTAAAATCTCCCGAAATCTTTTAAAGTGAAAAAATTTTAAAATATTTATAAAAATTACAGTCATGTTATTTTTACGTACCAATCTTACACCTCATTTCATAAACTCATTTTTTATGGTAAAAAGAAATTAAGTTTCTTTTTGTCATATAAGAGAGGTATAGGATTGAAATATAAGAATAATATTTTTTATAAAAATTAATAAATAAGGGCATTTTCATCTCCTCACCAGTATAGGATTTTACCAACCTCGCAGAATGCATTGAAGCGGAAATCAAATATTTTCTTTTTATTTTTGTTTTAAAAAGATTTTATTTCATTTTATTTAATGTTTTAAAAGAGTAATTAAATATTTATTATTTTTTAAATTAATATTTTTCTTAATAAAATAAAAAAAGAATTTATATTTGATTATTTTAACAAAAATTTAATTAAATACTATTTATATTTTTTATAAATAATTTTTTTAATTCATGTGACAAAATGACGGATAAAAAAGACTGGATAGATTTGCTGAATTTCCTGAATTTGATGGTATAAGAATGGGTCGTGACGAGATATATTCGAGGTATGGAGATTTGGGAAGTGAAATGTCAGAGGCCAGGGGACTACTTACTGGGAGAGTTCAAGAACATGGAAACAATAAGAATTTAGGATTGCTAAAACAAGCATATGATTCAATGAAAGGTGATTATTCTGCTTACGAGAGTTTGCATGGAGCAGCAAGGAGAGAAAATGAGAACGAATTTCTCCAGCAAGTGAACCCTCTGGGCAACACCGTGCTACACATAGCAGCTAGGTATGGAAATGACAACAAGGTGGAGGAGGCAATTCAACATGCCCTACACATAACGAACTTTTGAACGCCAAAAATTCCGACGGTGACACAGCACTGCATGTTGCTGCAAGAGCTGGTCATATCTCTACTCTCAAGAAGTTGTTGGCCACACAGCTCCGCAATTTTCTGCTTGAATGATCATACTATGGCCCCAAAGAGGCCCTGAACAAAATCCTAGTAAAAAACAAGTAGGGAAATACTTTCTTTAACGAGGCCTTATTGAATGGTCACGAAGACGTAATGAATTTTCTAGATTCTGATGAATTACAGTTTGAGCCTGGCTTCAAGGAATTGGTTGAGCGAGCAGCACTGTTTTGGGCAAACGAGGAAAACAAATCAGTATTGTACATAGCGATTGAGGGTGGCTACAAGGAAGTCGTTGATGAAGCATTGGCCAAACCGAAGCCAATTAGACCCTGCATTGGACGAGTTGATTCAGAACCACCAAGAATTGGCCCAACTGATTCCCCGCGGCTCTCATCATGTCCCAGAAGGATGTACACACAGTACCTGATATTATGCTAATATGATATCTTCACACAATTTTGAATCTCTTGCATTTAGTGAATTTATTATCATAAAAACTCACGTGGTTAGTTCTGTCAGCCTAAATCAAGATGATATCATTATATCTGTTAAATTTAACTAATGGCTGACAATTTGCTATAAAATATTTGAATGATTCTAACAGTGAAATGTCGAGTAATATACGTACACACAACTCTTCATGTCTTTGCTAAATTAAATATTGTGCAAAAAACATTTTTTTAAAAGTGGGTACTCAGAATTATACATATTTACATTTATGACTTTATTTGAGTTTGACCTATTTCTCCAAAACTTCTCTTATTCAACTTTCATATATTTTATTGCAGTGCTACATATATTTCATGCAATGGCGGATAAAGACTTACAATACAAGGCCTTTGAGATTAAATTTAGTTGACTTGAGTTGACCTATATTTTATATAAGGATATAATTATATTATAAAAAAATAAAAGAGAAGAAAGAAAAAATAAAATTTTATTTTAAAATATTTAAAATAAGTTTTTTGTTTTTTGTTTTTTTCCATTTAAAATAATATAAATAATATTAAAAAAATAAAATAATGTTTTTTATTATGTATTCATTGGGAATGATAATACACGTAGGGTGTAGGGGGGGATAGAATCTCTCAAAATTTAGGATTGAAAAATTTAAGACTGAAAAAATGTGCAGGATAAGCGTGTTTGTAAATTTAATTTTAAATAAATTTAATTTTGATAAAAAAAAATTTGAATGAAATAATTTATATTTAGTAAAAATTATATTTAATTTAAAAATAAAAATAATTATTTAAAAGTAAATAAATTTTTAAAATCAAAATTATATTTTAAAAATAAAATAAAGTAATAAATAAATAAAATAAAAAATAAATAAAATTCGTTTAAGCCTTTAAAATTGAGTACACCCTAAGTTAATGTCGGAGGACTAGCCAGAAGAAGAAAAACGCAAGCTACATAGAATGAAGGGCCTGAAATTGTAATATCTTATTTCGTTTTTAGTTTAGATGAGTTTCGCGGTCTTATTGACTTTGCTTCAACTCTTAAGTCGTTGTAAAAAAAAAATAAATTTGTCAGTAGTTGTAAATAAAAATTATTTTGATATTTTTTTTATCGGTATTTATTAAATATTAAATATTATTTTTACTTTTAAATATTTAATAAATTATTTTAAATATTAATATTCTACTAAAAAATTAAAATACTTTTACAACACGATGCAAACACTTTTTGGATAAGGTAATAAAAAATAATTTTTTATTTAAAATAAGTTATTTATATACATGTAACATACTTATATAATTCCTCAAATCTTTAAATTAACTTTAATGACAATATTAACCTTATTTTTATTAAGGATAATTTAGGTATGTAAAGAGTTACATTTAAATAGCATATTTTAAAATAATTTTTTTTAATATCATGTTAGTATTTTTTGTTAAGTTTTTAATGGTATACTGACAAATAGATCAAAACTGCTTATTTTATAAAAATAGATGAATCAAACAGTTTATTTTTAAAATAAAAAATCAAATCTTTGTTTTTCTCTAAAATTAGAGAATCAAAACTACAATTAAATCCATAGACATAATTATCACCTGGTCTTTTAAAGAATTTATTGTGTAAATTAAGTTATAAAAATTAACATATTATCATTTTTACATATGAATTTACATAAATTTTTAGACGATCAAATTCTTTTGAAGATTGCTTACATGTTTTGTCTATACTTTAATTTATCCTCTTCTCAGGCTAAGTTATAGAGCTATTCTATAATTAAAAAATATGTAATATTTTTAAATTCCAATTAAAGCACTCTCTCAGCACCCCTTCTTCCTTGTCCCATCCTGCGCACCCAGCACAGCCAGCTATAAAGGTCAAGAGAAAAAGAGAGATTGAGG